>CM056389.1:10526116-11034745 GCA_029718625.1 Synaphobranchus kaupii
GGGCTGCTGTAGGCAGCCCAAGTATTGTTTCTACTCATACTTCAGATTATTAGTTGGGCTGCTGTAGGCAGCCCAAGTATTGTTCCTACCCATACTTCATATTATTATTATTAGTTGGGCTGCTGTAGGCAGCCCAAGTATTGTTCCTACTCATACTTCATATTATTAGTTGGGCTGCTGTAGGCAGCACAAGTATTGTTCCTACTCATACTTCATATTATTATTATTATTATTAGTTGGGCTGCTGTAGGCAGCCCAAGTATTGTTCCTACTCATACTTCATATTATTATTAGTTGGGCTGCTGTAGGCAGCCCAAGTATTGTTCCTACTCACACTTCATATTATTATTATTAGTTGGGCTGCTGTAGGCATCCAAAGTATTGTTCCTACTCATACTTTATATTATTATTAGTTGGGCTGCTGTAGGCAGCCCAAGTATTGTTCCTACTCATACTTCATATTATTAGTTGGGCTGCTGTAGTCAAGTATTGTTCCTACTCATACTTCATATTATTAGTTGGGCTGCTGTAGGCAGCCCAAGTATTGTTCCTACTCATACTTCATATTATTATTATTAGTTGGGCTGCAGTAGGCAGCCCAAGTATTGTTCCTACTCATACTTCATATTATTAGTTGGGCTGCTCTAGGCATCCCAAGTAGTGTTCCTACTCATACTTTATATTATTATAATTAGTTGGGCTGCTGTAGGCAGCCCAAGTATTCTTCCTACTCATACTTCATATTATTATTATTATTAGTTGGGCTGATGTAGGCAGCCCAAGTATTGTTCCTACTCATACTTCATATTATTATTAGTTGGGCTGCTGTATTGTTCCTACTCATACTTCATATTATTAGTTGGGCTGCTGTAGGCAGGCCATGTATTGTTCCTACTCATACTTCATATTATTATTAGTTGGGCTGATGTATTGTTCCTACTCATACTTCATATTATTAGTTGGGCTGCTGTAGGCAGCCCAAGTATTGTTCCTTCTCATACTTCATATTATTATTATTATTATTAAGTATTGTTCCTACTCATACTTCATATTATTATTAGTTGGGCTGGTGTAGGCAGCCCAAGTATTGTTCCTACTCATACTTCAGATTATTAGTTGGGCTGCTGTAGGCAGCACAAGTATTGTTCCTACCCATACTTCATATTATAATTATTAGTTAGGCTGCTGTAGGCAGCCCAAGTATTGTTCCTACTCATACTTCATATTATTAGTTGGGCTGCTATAGGCAGCCCAAGTATTGTGCCTACTCATACTTCATATTATTAGTTGGGCTGCTGTAGGCAGCCCAAGTATTGTTCCTACTCATACTTCATATTATTAGTTGGGCTGCTGTAGGCAGCCCAAGTATTGTTCCTACTCATACTTCATATTATTATCAGTTGGGCTGCTGTAGGCAGTCCAAGTATTGTTCCTACTCATACTTCATATTATTAGTTGGGCTGCTGTAGGCAGCCCAAGTATTGTTCCTAGTCATACTTCATATTATTAGTTGGGCTGCTGTAGGCAGCCCAAGTATTGTTCCTACTCATACTTCATATTATTAGTTGGGCTGCTGTAGGCAGCCCAAGTATTGTTCCTACTCATACTTCATATTATTAGTTGGGCTGCTGTAGGCAGCCCAAGTATTGTTCCTACTCATACTTCAGATTATTAGTTGGGCTGCTGTAGGCAGCCCAAGTATTGTTCCTACCCATACTTCATATTATTATTATTAGTTGGGCTGCTGTAGGCAGCCCAAGTATTGTTCCTACTCATACTTCATATTATTAGTTGGGCTGCTATAGGCAGCCCAAGTATTGTGCCTACTCATACTTCATATTATTAGTTGGGCTGCTGTAGGCAGCCCAAGTATTGTTCCTACTCATACTTCATATTATTAGTTGGGCTGCTGTAGGCAGCCCAAGTATTGTTCCTACTCATACTTCATATTATTATCAGTTGGGCTGCTGTAGGCAGTCCAAGTATTGTTCCTACTCATACTTCATATTATTAGTTGGGCTGCTGTAGGCAGCCCAAGTATTGTTCCTACTCATACTTCATATTATTATCAGTTGGGCTGCTGTAGGCAGTCCAAGTATTGTTCCTACTCATACTTCATATTATTAGTTGGGCTACTGTAGGCAGCCCAAGTATTGTTCCTACTCATACTTCATATTATTATCAGTTGGGCTGCTGTAGGCAGTCCAAGTATTGTTCCTACTCATACTTCATATTATTAGTTGGGCTGCTGTAGGCAGCCCAAGTATTGTTCCTAGTCATACTTCATATTATTTGTTGGGCTGCTGTAGGCAGCCCAAGTATTGTTCCTACTCATACGTCATATTATTAGTTGGGCTGCTGTAGGCAGCCCAAGTATTGTTCCTACTCATACTTCATATTATTATCAGTTGGGCTGCTGTAGGCAGTCCAAGTATTGTTCCTACTCATACTTCATATTATTAGTTGGGCTACTGTAGGCAGCCCAAGTATTGTTCCTACTCATACTTCATATTATTATTATTAGTTGGGCTGCTGTAGGCAGTCCAAGTATTGTTCCTACTCATACTTCATATTATTAGTTGGGCTGCTGTAGGCAGCCCAAGTATTGTTCCTAGTCATACTTCATATTATTAGTTGGGCTGCTGTAGGCAGCCCAAGTATTGTTCCTACTCATACTTCATATTATTAGTTGGGCTGCTGTAGGCAGCCCAAGTATTGTTTCTACTCATACTTCAGATTATTAGTTGGGCTGCTGTAGGCAGCCCAAGTATTGTTCCTACCCATACTTCATATTATTATTATTAGTTGGGCTGCTGTAGGCAGCCCAAGTATTGTTCCTACTCATACTTCATATTATTAGTTGGGCTGCTGTAGGCAGCACAAGTATTGTTCCTACTCATACTTCATATTATTATTATTATTATTAGTTGGGCTGCTGTAGGCAGCCCAAGTATTGTTCCTACTCATACTTCATATTATTATTAGTTGGGCTGCTGTAGGCAGCCCAAGTATTGTTCCTACTCACACTTCATATTATTATTATTAGTTGGGCTGCTGTAGGCATCCAAAGTATTGTTCCTACTCATACTTTATATTATTATTAGTTGGGCTGCTGTAGGCAGCCCAAGTATTGTTCCTACTCATACTTCATATTATTAGTTGGGCTGCTGTAGGCAAGTATTGTTCCTACTCATACTTCATATTATTATTATTATTAGTTGGGCTGATGTAGGCAGCCCAAGTATTGTTCCTACTCATACTTCATATTATTATTATTAGTTGGGCAGCTGTAGGCAGCCCAAGTATTGTTCCTACTCACACTTCATATTATTAGTTGGGCTGCTGTAGGCAGCCCAAGTATTGTTCCTACTCATACTTCATATTATTATTAGTTGGGCTGCTGTAGGCAGCCCATGTATTGTTCCTACTCATACTTCATATTATTATTAGTTGGGCTGCTGTATTGTTCCTACTCATACTTCATATTATTAGTTGGGCTGCTGTAGGCAGCCCAAGTATTGTTCCTTCTCATACTTCATATTATTATTATTATTATTAAGTATTGTTCCTACTCATACTTCATATTATTATTAGTTGGGCTGGTGTAGGCAGCCCAAGTATTGTTCCTACTCATACTTCAGATTATTAGTTGGGCTGCTGTAGGCAGCCCAAGTATTGTTCCTACCCATACTTCATATTATTATTATTAGTTGGGCTGCTGTAGGCAGCCCAAGTATTGTTCCTACTCATACTTCATATTATTAGTTGGGCTGCTATAGGCAGCCCAAGTATTGTGCCTACTCATACTTCATATTATTAGTTGGGCTGCTGTAGGCAGCCCAAGTATTGTTCCTACTCATACTTCATATTATTAGTTGGGCTGCTGTAGGCAGCCCAAGTATTGTTCCTACTCATACTTCATATTATTATCAGTTGGGCTGCTGTAGGCAGTCCAAGTATTGTTCCTACTCATACTTCATATTATTAGTTGGGCTGCTGTAGGCAGCCCAAGTATTGTTCCTACTCATACTTCATATTATTATCAGTTGGGCTGCTGTAGGCAGTCCAAGTATTGTTCCTACTCATACTTCATATTATTAGTTGGGCTACTGTAGGCAGCCCAAGTATTGTTCCTACTCATACTTCATATTATTATCAGTTGGGCTGCTGTAGGCAGTCCAAGTATTGTTCCTACTCATACTTCATATTATTAGTTGGGCTGCTGTAGGCAGCCCAAGTATTGTTCCTAGTCATACTTCATATTATTTGTTGGGCTGCTGTAGGCAGCCCAAGTATTGTTCCTACTCATACGTCATATTATTAGTTGGGCTGCTGTAGGCAGCCCAAGTATTGTTCCTACTCATACTTCATATTATTATCAGTTGGGCTGCTGTAGGCAGTCCAAGTATTGTTCCTACTCATACTTCATATTATTAGTTGGGCTACTGTAGGCAGCCCAAGTATTGTTCCTACTCATACTTCATATTATTATTATTAGTTGGGCTGCTGTAGGCAGTCCAAGTATTGTTCCTACTCATACTTCATATTATTAGTTGGGCTGCTGTAGGCAGCCCAAGTATTGTTCCTAGTCATACTTCATATTATTAGTTGGGCTGCTGTAGGCAGCCCAAGTATTGTTCCTACTCATACTTCAGATTATTAGTTGGGCTGCTGTAGGCAGCCCAAGTATTGTTCCTACCCATACTTCATATTATTATTATTATTATTATTAGTTGGGCTGCTGTAGGCAGCCCAAGTATTGTTCCTACTCATACTTCATATTATTATTAGTTGGGCTGCTGTAGGCAGCCCAAGTATTGTTCCTACTCACACTTCATATTATTATTATTAGTTGGGCTGCTGTAGGCATCCAAAGTATTGTTCCTACTCATACTTTATATTATTATTAGTTGGGCTGCTGTAGGCAGCCCAAGTATTGTTCCTACTCATACTTCATATTATTAGTTGGGCTGCTGTAGGCAAGTATTGTTCCTACTCATACTTCATATTATTATTATTATTAGTTGGGCTGATGTAGGCAGCCCAAGTATTGTTCCTACTCATACTTCATATTATTATTATTAGTTGGGCAGCTGTAGGCAGCCCAAGTATTGTTCCTACTCACACTTCATATTATTAGTTGGGCTGCTGTAGGCAGCCCAAGTATTGTTCCTACTCATACTTCATATTATTATTAGTTGGGCTGCTGTAGGCAGCCCATGTATTGTTCCTACTCATACTTCATATTATTATTAGTTGGGCTGCTGTATTGTTCCTACTCATACTTCATATTATTAGTTGGGCTGCTGTAGGCAGCCCAAGTATTGTTCCTTCTCATACTTCATATTATTATTATTATTATTAAGTATTGTTCCTACTCATACTTCATATTATTATTAGTTGGGCTGGTGTAGGCAGCCCAAGTATTGTTCCTACTTATACTTCAGATTATTAGTTGGGCTGCTGTAGGCAGCCCAAGTATTGTTCCTACCCATACTTCATATTATTATTATTAGTTGGGCTGCTGTAGGCAGCCCAAGTATTGTTCCTACTCATACTTCATATTATTAGTTGGGCTGCTATAGGCAGCCCAAGTATTGTGCCTACTCATACTTCATATTATTAGTTGGGCTGCTGTAGGCAGCCCAAGTATTGTTCCTACTCATACTTCATATTATTATCAGTTGGGCTGCTGTAGGCAGTCCAAGTATTGTTCCTACTCATACTTCATATTATTAGTTGGGCTGCTGTAGGCAGCCCAAGTATTGTTCCTACTCATACTTCATATTATTATCAGTTGGGCTGCTGTAGGCAGTACAAGTATTGTTCCTACTCATACTTCATATTATTAGTTGGGCTACTGTAGGCAGCCCAAGTATTGTTCCTACTCATACTTCATATTATTATCAGTTGGGCTGCTGTAGGCAGTCCAAGTATTGTTCCTACTCATACTTCATATTATTAGTTGGGCTGCTGTAGGCAGCCCAAGTATTGTTCCTAGTCATACTTCATATTATTTGTTGGGCTGCTGTAGGCAGCCCAAGTATTGTTCCTACTCATACGTCATATTATTAGTTGGGCTGCTGTAGGCAGCCCAAGTATTGTTCCTACTCATACTTCATATTATTATCAGTTGGGCTGCTGTAGGCAGTCCAAGTATTGTTCCTACTCATACTTCATATTATTAGTTGGGCTACTGTAGGCAGCCCAAGTATTGTTCCTACTCATACTTCATATTATTATTATTAGTTGGGCTGCTGTAGGCAGTCCAAGTATTGTTCCTACTCATACTTCATATTATTAGTTGGGCTGCTGTAGGCAGCCCAAGTATTGTTCCTAGTCATACTTCATATTATTAGTTGGGCTGCTGTAGGCAGCCCAAGTATTGTTCCTACTCATACTTCATATTATTAGTTGGGCTGCTGTAGGCAGCCCAAGTATTGTTTCTACTCATACTTCAGATTATTAGTTGGGCTGCTGTAGGCAGCCCAAGTATTGTTCCTACCCATACTTCATATTATTATTATTAGTTGGGCTGCTGTAGGCAGCCCAAGTATTGTTCCTACTCATACTTCATATTATTAGTTGGGCTGCTGTAGGCAGCACAAGTATTGTTCCTACTCATACTTCATATTATTATTATTATTATTAGTTGGGCTGCTGTAGGCAGCCCAAGTATTGTTCCTACTCATACTTCATATTATTATTAGTTGGGCTGCTGTAGGCAGCCCAAGTATTGTTCCTACTCACACTTCATATTATTATTATTAGTTGGGCTGCTGTAGGCATCCAAAGTATTGTTCCTACTCATACTTTATATTATTATTAGTTGGGCTGCTGTAGGCAGCCCAAGTATTGTTCCTACTCATACTTCATATTATTAGTTGGGCTGCTGTAGTCAAGTATTGTTCCTACTCATACTTCATATTATTAGTTGGGCTGCTGTAGGCAGCCCAAGTATTGTTCCTACTCATACTTCATATTATTATTATTAGTTGGGCTGCAGTAGGCAGCCCAAGTATTGTTCCTACTCATACTTCATATTATTAGTTGGGCTGCTCTAGGCATCCCAAGTAGTGTTCCTACTCATACTTTATATTATTATAATTAGTTGGGCTGCTGTAGGCAGCCCAAGTATTCTTCCTACTCATACTTCATATTATTATTATTATTAGTTGGGCTGATGTAGGCAGCCCAAGTATTGTTCCTACTCATACTTCATATTATTATTAGTTGGGCTGCTGTATTGTTCCTACTCATACTTCATATTATTAGTTGGGCTGCTGTAGGCAGGCCATGTATTGTTCCTACTCATACTTCATATTATTATTAGTTGGGCTGATGTATTGTTCCTACTCATACTTCATATTATTAGTTGGGCTGCTGTAGGCAGCCCAAGTATTGTTCCTTCTCATACTTCATATTATTATTATTATTATTAAGTATTGTTCCTACTCATACTTCATATTATTATTAGTTGGGCTGGTGTAGGCAGCCCAAGTATTGTTCCTACTCATACTTCAGATTATTAGTTGGGCTGCTGTAGGCAGCACAAGTATTGTTCCTACCCATACTTCATATTATAATTATTAGTTAGGCTGCTGTAGGCAGCCCAAGTATTGTTCCTACTCATACTTCATATTATTAGTTGGGCTGCTATAGGCAGCCCAAGTATTGTGCCTACTCATACTTCATATTATTAGTTGGGCTGCTGTAGGCAGCCCAAGTATTGTTCCTACTCATACTTCATATTATTATCAGTTGGGCTGCTGTAGGCAGTCCAAGTATTGTTCCTACTCATACTTCATATTATTAGTTGGGCTGCTGTAGGCAGCCCAAGTATTGTTCCTACTCATACTTCATATTATTATCAGTTGGGCTGCTGTAGGCAGTCCAAGTATTGTTCCTACTCATACTTCATATTATTAGTTGGGCTACTGTAGGCAGCCCAAGTATTGTTCCTACTCATACTTCATATTATTATCAGTTGGGCTGCTGTAGGCAGTCCAAGTATTGTTCCTACTCATACTTCATATTATTAGTTGGGCTGCTGTAGGCAGCCCAAGTATTGTTCCTAGTCATACTTCATATTATTTGTTGGGCTGCTGTAGGCAGCCCAAGTATTGTTCCTACTCATACGTCATATTATTAGTTGGGCTGCTGTAGGCAGCCCAAGTATTGTTCCTACTCATACTTCATATTATTATCAGTTGGGCTGCTGTAGGCAGTCCAAGTATTGTTCCTACTCATACTTCATATTATTAGTTGGGCTACTGTAGGCAGCCCAAGTATTGTTCCTACTCATACTTCATATTATTATTATTAGTTGGGCTGCTGTAGGCAGTCCAAGTATTGTTCCTACTCATACTTCATATTATTAGTTGGGCTGCTGTAGGCAGCCCAAGTATTGTTCCTAGTCATACTTCATATTATTAGTTGGGCTGCTGTAGGCAGCCCAAGTATTGTTCCTACTCATACTTCATATTATTAGTTGGGCTGCTGTAGGCAGCCCAAGTATTGTTTCTACTCATACTTCAGATTATTAGTTGGGCTGCTGTAGGCAGCCCAAGTATTGTTCCTACCCATACTTCATATTATTATTATTAGTTGGGCTGCTGTAGGCAGCCCAAGTATTGTTCCTACTCATACTTCATATTATTAGTTGGGCTGCTGTAGGCAGCACAAGTATTGTTCCTACTCATACTTCATATTATTATTATTATTATTAGTTGGGCTGCTGTAGGCAGCCCAAGTATTGTTCCTACTCATACTTCATATTATTATTAGTTGGGCTGCTGTAGGCAGCCCAAGTATTGTTCCTACTCACACTTCATATTATTATTATTAGTTGGGCTGCTGTAGGCATCCAAAGTATTGTTCCTACTCATACTTTATATTATTATTAGTTGGGCTGCTGTAGGCAGCCCAAGTATTGTTCCTACTCATACTTCATATTATTAGTTGGGCTGCTGTAGTCAAGTATTGTTCCTACTCATACTTCATATTATTAGTTGGGCTGCTGTAGGCAGCCCAAGTATTGTTCCTACTCATACTTCATATTATTATTATTAGTTGGGCTGCAGTAGGCAGCCCAAGTATTGTTCCTACTCATACTTCATATTATTAGTTGGGCTGCTCTAGGCATCCCAAGTAGTGTTCCTACTCATACTTTATATTATTATAATTAGTTGGGCTGCTGTAGGCAGCCCAAGTATTCTTCCTACTCATACTTCATATTATTATTATTATTAGTTGGGCTGATGTAGGCAGCCCAAGTATTGTTCCTACTCATACTTCATATTATTATTAGTTGGGCTGCTGTATTGTTCCTACTCATACTTCATATTATTAGTTGGGCTGCTGTAGGCAGGCCATGTATTGTTCCTACTCATACTTCATATTATTATTAGTTGGGCTGATGTATTGTTCCTACTCATACTTCATATTATTAGTTGGGCTGCTGTAGGCAGCCCAAGTATTGTTCCTTCTCATACTTCATATTATTATTATTATTATTAAGTATTGTTCCTACTCATACTTCATATTATTATTAGTTGGGCTGGTGTAGGCAGCCCAAGTATTGTTCCTACTCATACTTCAGATTATTAGTTGGGCTGCTGTAGGCAGCACAAGTATTGTTCCTACCCATACTTCATATTATAATTATTAGCTAGGCTGCTGTAGGCAGCCCAAGTATTGTTCCTACTCATACTTCATATTATTAGTTGGGCTGCTATAGGCAGCCCAAGTATTGTGCCTACTCATACTTCATATTATTAGTTGGGCTGCTGTAGGCAGCCCAAGTATTGTTCCTACTCATACTTCATATTATTAGTTGGGCTGCTGTAGGCAGCCCAAGTATTGTTCCTACTCATACTTCATATTATTATCAGTTGGGCTGCTGTAGGCAGTCCAAGTATTGTTCCTACTCATACTTCATATTATTAGTTGGGCTGCTGTAGGCAGCCCAAGTATTGTTCCTAGTCATACTTCATATTATTAGTTGGGCTGCTGTAGGCAGCCCAAGTATTGTTCCTACTCATACTTCATATTATTAGTTGGGCTGCTGTAGGCAGCCCAAGTATTGTTCCTACTCATACTTCATATTATTAGTTGGGCTGCTGTAGGCAGCCCAAGTATTGTTCCTACTCATACTTCAGATTATTAGTTGGGCTGCTGTAGGCAGCCCAAGTATTGTTCCTACCCATACTTCATATTATTATTATTAGTTGGGCTGCTGTAGGCAGCCCAAGTATTGTTCCTACTCATACTTCATATTATTAGTTGGGCTGCTATAGGCAGCCCAAGTATTGTGCCTACTCATACTTCATATTATTAGTTGGGCTGCTGTAGGCAGCCCAAGTATTGTTCCTACTCATACTTCATATAATTAGTTGGGCTGCTGTAGGCAGCCCAAGTATTGTTCCTACTCATACTTCATATTATTATCAGTTGGGCTGCTGTAGGCAGTCCAAGTATTGTTCCTACTCATACTTCATATTATTAGTTGGGCTGCTGTAGGCAGCCCAAGTATTGTTCCTACTCATACTTCATATTATTATCAGTTGGGCTGCTGTAGGCAGTCCAAGTATTGTTCCTACTCATACTTCATATTATTAGTTGGGCTACTGTAGGCAGCCCAAGTATTGTTCCTACTCATACTTCATATTATTATCAGTTGGGCTGCTGTAGGCAGTCCAAGTATTGTTCCTACTCATACTTCATATTATTAGTTGGGCTGCTGTAGGCAGCCCAAGTATTGTTCCTAGTCATACTTCATATTATTTGTTGGGCTGCTGTAGGCAGCCCAAGTATTGTTCCTACTCATACGTCATATTATTAGTTGGGCTGCTGTAGGCAGCCCAAGTATTGTTCCTACTCATACTTCATATTATTATCAGTTGGGCTGCTGTAGGCAGTCCAAGTATTGTTCCTACTCATACTTCATATTATTAGTTGGGCTACTGTAGGCAGCCCAAGTATTGTTCCTACTCATACTTCATATTATTATTATTAGTTGGGCTGCTGTAGGCAGTCCAAGTATTGTTCCTACTCATACTTCATATTATTAGTTGGGCTGCTGTAGGCAGCCCAAGTATTGTTCCTAGTCATACTTCATATTATTAGTTGGGCTGCTGTAGGCAGCCCAAGTATTGTTCCTACTCATACTTCATATTATTAGTTGGGCTGCTGTAGGCAGCCCAAGTATTGTTTCTACTCATACTTCAGATTATTAGTTGGGCTGCTGTAGGCAGCCCAAGTATTGTTCCTACCCATACTTCATATTATTATTATTAGTTGGGCTGCTGTAGGCAGCCCAAGTATTGTTCCTACTCATACTTCATATTATTAGTTGGGCTGCTGTAGGCAGCACAAGTATTGTTCCTACTCATACTTCATATTATTATTATTATTATTAGTTGGGCTGCTGTAGGCAGCCCAAGTATTGTTCCTACTCATACTTCATATTATTATTAGTTGGGCTGCTGTAGGCAGCCCAAGTATTGTTCCTACTCACACTTCATATTATTATTATTAGTTGGGCTGCTGTAGGCATCCAAAGTATTGTTCCTACTCATACTTTATATTATTATTAGTTGGGCTGCTGTAGGCAGCCCAAGTATTGTTCCTACTCATACTTCATATTATTAGTTGGGCTGCTGTAGTCAAGTATTGTTCCTACTCATACTTCATATTATTAGTTGGGCTGCTGTAGGCAGCCCAAGTATTGTTCCTACTCATACTTCATATTATTATTATTAGTTGGGCTGCAGTAGGCAGCCCAAGTATTGTTCCTACTCATACTTCATATTATTAGTTGGGCTGCTCTAGGCATCCCAAGTAGTGTTCCTACTCATACTTTATATTATTATAATTAGTTGGGCTGCTGTAGGCAGCCCAAGTATTCTTCCTACTCATACTTCATATTATTATTATTATTAGTTGGGCTGATGTAGGCAGCCCAAGTATTGTTCCTACTCATACTTCATATTATTATTAGTTGGGCTGCTGTATTGTTCCTACTCATACTTCATATTATTAGTTGGGCTGCTGTAGGCAGCCCATGTATTGTTCCTACTCATACTTCATATTATTATTAGTTGGGCTGCTGTATTGTTCCTACTCATACTTCATATTATTAGTTGGGCTGCTGTAGGCAGCCCAAGTATTGTTCCTTCTCATACTTCATATTATTATTATTATTATTAAGTATTGTTCCTACTCATACTTCATATTATTATTAGTTGGGCTGGTGTAGGCAGCCCAAGTATTGTTCCTACTCATACTTCAGATTATTAGTTGGGCTGCTGTAGGCAGCACAAGTATTGTTCCTACCCATACTTCATATTATAATTATTAGTTAGGCTGCTGTAGGCAGCCCAAGTATTGTTCCTACTCATACTTCATATTATTAGTTGGGCTGCTATAGGCAGCCCAAGTATTGTGCCTACTCATACTTCATATTATTAGTTGGGCTGCTGTAGGCAGCCCAAGTATTGTTCCTACTCATACTTCATATTATTAGTTGGGCTGCTGTAGGCAGCCCAAGTATTGTTCCTACTCATACTTCATATTATTATCAGTTGGGCTGCTGTAGGCAGTCCAAGTATTGTTCCTACTCATACTTCATATTATTAGTTGGGCTGCTGTAGGCAGCCCAAGTATTGTTCCTAGTCATACTTCATATTATTAGTTGGGCTGCTGTAGGCAGCCCAAGTATTGTTCCTACTCATACTTCATATTATTAGTTGGGCTGCTGTAGGCAGCCCAAGTATTGTTCCTACTCATACTTCATATTATTAGTTGGGCTGCTGTAGGCAGCCCAAGTATTGTTCCTACTCATACTTCAGATTATTAGTTGGGCTGCTGTAGGCAGCCCAAGTATTGTTCCTACCCATACTTCATATTATTATTATTAGTTGGGCTGCTGTAGGCAGCCCAAGTATTGTTCCTACTCATACTTCATATTATTAGTTGGGCTGCTGTAGGCAGCACAAGTATTGTTCCTACTCATACTTCATATTATTATTATTATTATTAGTTGGGCTGCTGTAGGCAGCCCAAGTATTGTTCCTACTCACACTTCATATTATTATTATTAGTTGGGCTGCTGTAGGCATCCAAAGTATTGTTCCTACTCATACTTTATATTATTATTAGTTGGGCTGCTGTAGGCAGCCCAAGTATTGTTCCTACTCATACTTCATATTATTAGTTGGGCTGCTGTAGTCAAGTATTGTTCCTACTCATACTTCATATTATTAGTTGGGCTGCTGTAGGCAGCCCAAGTATTGTTCCTACTCATACTTCATGTTATTATTATTAGTTGGGCTGCAGTAGGCAGCCCAAGTATTGTTCCTACTCATACTTCATATTATTAGTTGGGCTGCTCTAGGCATCCCAAGTATTGTTCCTACTCATACTTTATATTATTATAATTAGTTGGGCTGCTGTAGGCAGCCCAAGTATTGTTCCTACTCATACTTCATATTATTATTATTATTATTAGTTGGGCTGCTGTAGGCAGCCCAAGTATTGTTCCTACTCATACTTCATATTATTATTATTAGTTGGGCTGCTGTAGGCATCCCAAGTATTGTACCTACTCATACTTTATATTATTATTATTACTTGGGCTGCTGTAGGCATCCCAAGTATTGGTCCTACTCATACTTTATATTATTATTAGTTGGGCTGCTGTAGGCAGCCCAAGTATTGTTCCTACTCATACTTCAGATTATTAGTTGGGCTGCTGTAGGCAGCCCAAGTATTGTGCCTACTCATACTTCATATTATTAGTTGGGCTGCTGTAGGCAGCCCAAATATTGTTCCTACTTATACTTCATATTATTATTATTATTAGTTGGGCTGATGTAGGCAGCCCAAGTATTGTTCCTACTCATACTTCATATTATTATTATTAGTTGGGCTGCTGTAGGCAGCCCAAGTATTGTTCCTACTCACACTTCATATTATTAGTTGGGCTGCTGTAGGCAGCCCAAGTATTGTTCCTACTCATACTTCATATTATTATTAGTTGGGCTGCTGTAGGCAGCCCATGTATTGTTCCTACTCATACTTCATATTATTATTAGTTGGGCTGCTGTATTGTTCCTACTCATACTTCATATTATTAGTTGGGCTGCTGTAGGCAGCCCATGTATTGTTCCTACTCATACTTCATATTATTATTAGTTGGGCTGCTGTATTGTTCCTACTCATACTTCATATTATTAGTTGGGCTGCTGTAGGCAGCCCAAGTATTGTTCCTTCTCATACTTCATATTATTATTATTATTATTAAGTATTGTTCCTACTCATACTTCATATTATTATTAGTTGGGCTGGTGTAGGCAGCCCAAGTATTGTTCCTACTCATACTTCATATTATTAGTTGGGCTGCTGTAGGCAGCCCAAGTATTGTTCCTACTCATACTTCATATTATTATCAGTTGGGCTGCTGTAGGCAGTCCAAGTATTGTTCCTACTCATACTTCATATTATTAGTTGGGCTGCTGTAGGCAGCCCAAGTATTGTTCCTAGTCATACTTCATATTATTAGTTGGGCTGCTGTAGGCAGCCCAAGTATTGTTCCTACTCATACTTCATATTATTAGTTGGGCTGCTGTAGGCAGCCCAAGTATTGTTCCTACTCATACTTCATATTATTAGTTGGGCTGCTGTAGGCAGCCCAAGTATTGTTCCTACTCATACTTCAGATTATTAGTTGGGCTGCTGTAGGCAGCCCAAGTATTGTTCCTACCCATACTTCATATTATTATTATTAGTTGGGCTGCTGTAGGCAGCCCAAGTATTGTTCCTACTCATACTTCATATTATTAGTTGGGCTGCTGTAGGCAGCACAAGTATTGTTCCTACTCATACTTCATATTATTATTATTATTATTAGTTGGGCTGCTGTAGGCAGCCCAAGTATTGTTCCTACTCATACTTCATATTATTATTAGTTGGGCTGCTGTAGGCAGCCCAAGTATTGTTCCTACTCACACTTCATATTATTATTATTAGTTGGGCTGCTGTAGGCATCCAAAGTATTGTTCCTACTCATACTTTATATTATTATTAGTTGGGCTGCTGTAGGCAGCCCAAGTATTGTTCCTACTCATACTTCATATTATTAGTTGGGCTGCTGTAGTCAAGTATTGTTCCTACTCATACTTCATATTATTAGTTGGGCTGCTGTAGGCAAGTATTGTTCCTACTCATACTTCATATTATTATTATTATTAGTTGGGCTGATGTAGGCAGCCCAAGTATTGTTCCTACTCATACTTCATATTATTATTATTAGTTGGGCTGCTGTAGGCAGCCCAAGTATTGTTCCTACTCACACTTCATATTATTAGTTGGGCTGCTGTAGGCAGCCCAAGTATTGTTCCTACTCATACTTCAGATTATTAGTTGGGCTGCTGTAGGCAGCCCAAGTATTGTTCCTACCCATACTTCATATTATTATTATTAGTTGGGCTGCTGTAGGCAGCCCAAGTATTGTTCCTACTCATACTTCATATTATTAGTTGGGCTGCTGTAGGCAGCACAAGTATTGTTCCTACTCATACTTCATATTATTATTATTATTATTAGTTGGGCTGCTGTAGGCAGCCCAAGTATTGTTCCTACTCACACTTCATATTATTATTATTAGTTGGGCTGCTGTAGGCATCCAAAGTATTGTTCCTACTCATACTTTATATTATTATTAGTTGGGCTGCTGTAGGCAGCCCAAGTATTGTTCCTACTCATACTTCATATTATTAGTTGGGCTGCTGTAGTCAAGTATTGTTCCTACTCATACTTCATATTATTAGTTGGGCTGCTGTAGGCAGCCCAAGTATTGTTCCTACTCATACTTCATGTTATTATTATTAGTTGGGCTGCAGTAGGCAGCCCAAGTATTGTTCCTACTCATACTTCATATTATTAGTTGGGCTGCTCTAGGCATCCCAAGTATTGTTCCTACTCATACTTTATATTATTATAATTAGTTGGGCTGCTGTAGGCAGCCCAAGTATTGTTCCTACTCATACTTCATATTATTATTATTATTATTAGTTGGGCTGCTGTAGGCAGCCCAAGTATTGTTCCTACTCATACTTCATATTATTATTATTAGTTGGGCTGCTGTAGGCATCCCAAGTATTGTACCTACTCATACTTTATATTATTATTATTACTTGGGCTGCTGTAGGCATCCCAAGTATTGGTCCTACTCATACTTTATATTATTATTAGTTGGGCTGCTGTAGGCAGCCCAAGTATTGTTCCTACTCATACTTCAGATTATTAGTTGGGCTGCTGTAGGCAGCCCAAGTATTGTGCCTACTCATACTTCATATTATTAGTTGGGCTGCTGTAGGCAGCCCAAATATTGTTCCTACTTATACTTCATATTATTATTATTATTAGTTGGGCTGATGTAGGCAGCCCAAGTATTGTTCCTACTCATACTTCATATTATTATTATTAGTTGGGCTGCTGTAGGCAGCCCAAGTATTGTTCCTACTCACACTTCATATTATTAGTTGGGCTGCTGTAGGCAGCCCAAGTATTGTTCCTACTCATACTTCATATTATTATTAGTTGGGCTGCTGTAGGCAGCCCATGTATTGTTCCTACTCATACTTCATATTATTATTAGTTGGGCTGCTGTATTGTTCCTACTCATACTTCATATTATTAGTTGGGCTGCTGTAGGCAGCCCATGTATTGTTCCTACTCATACTTCATATTATTATTAGTTGGGCTGCTGTATTGTTCCTACTCATACTTCATATTATTAGTTGGGCTGCTGTAGGCAGCCCAAGTATTGTTCCTTCTCATACTTCATATTATTATTATTATTATTAAGTATTGTTCCTACTCATACTTCATATTATTATTAGTTGGGCTGGTGTAGGCAGCCCAAGTATTGTTCCTACTCATACTTCAGATTATTAGTTGGGCTGCTGTAGGCAGCACAAGTATTGTTCCTACCCATATTTCATATTATTATTATTAGTTGGGCTGCTGTAGGCAGCCCAAGTATTGTTCCTACTCATACTTCATATTATTATCAGTTGGGCTGCTGTAGGCAGTCCAAGTATTGTTCCTACTCATACTTCATATTATTAGTTGGGCTGCTGTAGGCAGCCCAAGTATTGTTCCTAGTCATACTTCATATTATTAGTTGGGCTGCTGTAGGCAGCCCAAGTATTGTTCCTTCTCATACTTCATATTATTATTATTATTATTAAGTATTGTTCCTACTCATACTTCATATTATTATTAGTTGGGCTGGTGTAGGCAGCCCAAGTATTGTTCCTACTCATACTTCAGATTATTAGTTGGGCTGCTGTAGGCAGCACAAGTATTGTTCCTACCCATATTTCATATTATTATTATTAGTTGGGCTGCTGTAGGCAGCCCAAGTATTGTTCCTACTCATACTTCATATTATTAGTTGGGCTGCTGTAGGCAGCCCAAGTATTGTTCCTACTCATACTTCATATTATTATCAGTTGGGCTGCTGTAGGCAGTCCAAGTATTGTTCCTACTCATACTTCATATTATTAGTTGGGCTGCTGTAGGCAGCCCAAGTATTGTTCCTAGTCATACTTCATATTATTAGTTGGGCTGCTGTAGGCAGCCCAAGTATTGTTCCTACTCATACTTCATATTATTAGTTGGGCTGCTGTAGGCAGCCCAAGTATTGTTCCTACTCATACTTCATATTATTAGTTGGGCTGCTGTAGGCAGCCCAAGTATTGTTCCTACTCATACTTCATATTATTAGTTGGGCTGCTGTAGGCAGCACAAGTATTGTTCCTACTCATACTTCATATTATTATTATTATTATTAGTTGGGCTGCTGTAGGCAGCCCAAGTATTGTTCCTACTCATACTTCATATTATTATTAGTTGGGCTGCTGTAGGCAGCCCAAGTATTGTTCCTACTCACACTTCATATTATTATTATTAGTTGGGCTGCTGTAGGCATCCAAAGTATTGTTCCTACTCATACTTTATATTATTACTAGTTGGGCTGCTGTAGGCAGCCCAAGTATTGTTCCTACTCATACTTCATATTATTAGTTGGGCTGCTGTAGTCAAGTATTGTTCCTACTCATACTTCATATTATTAGTTGGGCTGCTGTAGGCAAGTATTGTTCCTACTCATACTTCATATTATTATTATTATTAGTTGGGCTGATGTAGGCAGCCCAAGTATTGTTCCTACTCATACTTCATATTATTATTATTAGTTGGGCTGCTGTAGGCAGCCCAAGTATTGTTCCTACTCACACTTCATATTATTAGTTGGGCTGCTGTAGGCAGCCCAAGTATTGTTCCTACTCATACTTCATATTATTATTAGTTGGGCTGCTGTAGGCAGCCCATGTATTGTTCCTACTCATACTTCATATTATTATTAGTTGGGCTGCTGTATTGTTCCTACTCATACTTCATATTATTAGTTGGGCTGCTGTAGGCAGCCCAAGTATTGTTCCTTCTCATACTTCATATTATTATTATTATTATTAAGTATTGTTCCTAC
Source organism: Synaphobranchus kaupii (assembly GCA_029718625.1). Lineage (NCBI taxonomy): Eukaryota > Metazoa > Chordata > Actinopteri > Anguilliformes > Synaphobranchidae > Synaphobranchus > Synaphobranchus kaupii. The sequence goes on from CM056389.1 coordinate 10,544,673, forward strand.
TCATACTTCATATTATTATTAGTTGGGCTGGTGTAGGCAGCCCAAGTATTGTTCCTACTCATACTTCAGATTATTAGTTGGGCTGCTGTAGGCAGCCCAAGTATTGTTCCTACCCATACTTCATATTATTATTATTAGTTGGGCTGCTGTAGGCAGCCCAAGTATTGTTCCTACTCATACTTCATATTATTAGTTGGGCTGCTATAGGCAGCCCAAGTATTGTGCCTACTCATACTTCATATTATTAGTTGGGCTGCTGTAGGCAGCCCAAGTATTGTTCCTACTCATACTTCATATTATTAGTTGGGCTGCTGTAGGCAGCCCAAGTATTGTTCCTACTCATACTTCATATTATTATCAGTTGGGCTGCTGTAGGCAGTCCAAGTATTGTTCCTACTCATACTTCATATTATTAGTTGGGCTGCTGTAGGCAGCCCAAGTATTGTTCCTACTCATACTTCATATTATTAGTTGGGCTGCTGTAGGCAGCCCAAGTATTGTACCTACTCATACTTCATATTATTATCAGTTGGGCTGCTGTAGGCAGTCCAAGTATTGTTCCTACTCATACTTCATATTATTAGTTGGGCAACTGTAGGCAGCCCAAGTATTGTTCCTACTCATACTTCATATTATTATCAGTTGGGCTGCTGTAGGCAGTCCAAGTATTGTTCCTACTCATACTTCATATTATTAGTTGGGCTGCTGTAGGCAGCCCAAGTATTGTTCCTAGTCATACTTCATATTATTTGTTGGGCTGCTGTAGGCAGCCCAAGTATTGTTCCTACTCATACTTCATATTATTAGTTGGGCTGCTGTAGGCAGCCCAAGTATTGTTCCTACTCATACTTCATATTATTATCAGTTGGGCTGCTGTAGGCAGTCCAAGTATTGTTCCTACTCATACTTCATATTATTAGTTGGGCTACTGTAGGCAGCCCAAGTATTGTTCCTACTCATACTTCATATTATTATTATTAGTTGGGCTGCTGTAGGCAGACCAAGTATTGTTCCTACTCATACTTCATATTATTAGTTGGGCTACTGTAGGCAGCCCAAGTATTGTTCCTAGTCATACTTCATATTATTAGTTGGGCTGCTGTAGGCAGCCCAAGTATTGTTCCTACTCATACTTCATATTATTAGTTGGGCTGCTGTAGGCAGCCCAAGTATTGTTCCTACTCATACTTCATATTATTATTATTAGTTGGGCTGCAGTAGGCAGCCCAAGTATTGTTCCTACTCATACTTCATATTATTAGTTGGGCTGCTCTAGGCATCCCAAGTATTGTTCCTACTCATACTTTATATTATTATTATTAGTTGGGCTGCTGTAGGCAGCCCAAGTATTGTTCCTACTCACACTTCATATTATTATTATTAGTTGGGCTGCTGTAGGCATCCAAAGTATTGTTCCTACTCATACTTTATATTATTATTAGTTGGGCTGCTGTAGGCAGCCCAAGTATTGTTCCTACTCATACTTCATATTATTAGTTGGGCTGCTGTAGTCAAGTATTGTTCCTACTCATACTTCATATTATTAGTTGGGCTGCTGTAGGCAGCCCAAGTATTGTTCCTACTCATACTTCATATTATTATTATTAGTTGGGCTGCAGTAGGCAGCCCAAGTATTGTTCCTACTCATACTTCATATTATTAGTTGGGCTGCTCTAGTCATCCCAAGTATTGTTCCTACTCATACTTTATATTATTATTATTAGTTGGGCTGCTGTAGGCATCCCAAGTATTGTACCTACTCATACTTTATATTATTATTATTAGTTGGGCAGCTGTAGGCATCCCAAGTATTGTTCCTACTCATACTTTATATTATTATTATTAGTTGGGCTGCTGTAGGCATCCCAAGTATTGGTCCTACTCATACTTTATATTATTATTATTAGTTGGGCAGCTGTAGGCATCCCAAGTATTGTTCCTACTCATACTTTATATTATTATTATTAGTTGGGCTGCTGTAGGCATCCCAAGTATTGGTCCTACTCATACTTTATATTATTATTAGTTGGGCTGCTGTAGGCAGCCCAAGTATTGTTCCTACTCATACTTCATATTATTATTATTAGTTGGGCTGCTGTAGGCAGCCCAAGTATTGTTCCTCCTCATACTTAATATTATTATTATTAGTTGGGCTGCTGTAGGCAGGCCAAGTATTGTTCCTACTCATACTTCATATTATTATTATTAGTTGGGCTGCTGTAGGCAGCCCAAGTATTGTACCTACTCACACTTCATATTATTAGTTGGGCTGCTGTAGGCAGCCCAAGTATTGTTCCTACTCATATTTCATATTATTAGTTGGGCTGCTGTAGGCAGCCCAAGTATTGTTCCTACTCATACTTCAGATTATTAGTTGGGCTGCTGTAGGCAGCCCAAGTATTGTTCCTACTCACACTTCATATTACATTAAATTACATTACATTATAGGCATTTAGCAGACGCTCTTATCCAGAGCGACTTACACATCATTATATATTATTAGTTGGGCTGCTGTAGGCAGCCCAAGTATTGTTCCTACTCATACTTCATATTATTATTATTAGTTGGGCTGCTGTAGGCAGGCCAAGTATTGTTCCTACTCATACTTCATATTATTATTAGTTGGGCTGCTGTAGGCAGCCCATGTATTGTTCCTACTCATACTTCATATTATTAGTTGGGCTGCTGTAGGCAGCCCAAGTATTGTTCCTACTCATACTTCATATTATTATTAGTTGGGCTGCTGTAGGCAGCCCAAGTATTGTTCCTACTCATACTTCATATTATTATTATTAGTTGGGCTGCTGTAGGCAGCCCAAGTATTGTTCCTACTCATACTTCAGATTATTAGTTGGGCTGCTGTAGGCAGCCCAAGTATTGTGCCTACTCATACTTCATATTATTATTATTATTAGTTGGGCTGATGTAGGCAGCCCAAGTATTGTTCCTACTCATACTTCATATTATTATTATTAGTTGGGCTGCTGTAGGCAGCCCAAGTATTGTTCCTACTCACACTTCATATTATTAGTTGGGCTGCTGTAGGCAGCCCAAGTATTGTTCCTACTCATACTTCATATTATTATTAGTTGGGCTGCTGTAGGCAGCCCATGTATTGTTCCTACTCATACTTCATATTATTATTAGTTGGGCTGCTGTATTGTTCCTACTCATACTTCATATTATTAGTTGGGCTGCTGTAGGCAGCCCAAGTATTGTTCCTTCTCATACTTCATATTATTATTATTATTATTATTAAGTATTGTTCCTACTCATACTTCATATTATTATTAGTTGGGCTGGTGTAGGCAGCCCATGTATTGTTCCTACTCATACTTCAGATTATTAGTTGGGCTGCTGTAGGCAGCCCAAGTATTGTTCCTACCCATACTTCATATTATTATTATTAGTTGGGCTGCTGTAGGCAGCCCAAGTATTGTTCCTACTCATACTTCATATTATTAGTTGGGCTGCTATAGGCAGCCCAAGTATTGTGCCTACTCATACTTCATATTATTAGTTGGGCTGCTGTAGGCAAGTATTGTTCCTACTCATACTTCATATTATTATTATTAGTTGGGCTGCAGTAGGCAGCCCAAGTATTGTTCCTACTCATACTTCATATTATTAGTTGGGCTGCTCTAGGCATCCCAAGTATTGTTCCTACTCATACTTCATATTATTATTATTAGTTGGGCTGCTGTAGGCATCCCAAGTATTGTACCTACTCATACTTTATATTATTATTATTAGTTGGGCTGCTGTAGGCATCCCAAGTATTGTTCCTACTCATACTTTATATTATTATTATTAGTTGGGCTGCTGTAGGCATCCCAAGTATTGTTCCTACTCATACTTTATATTATTATTATTAGTTGGGCTGCTGTAGGCATCCCAAGTATTGTTCCTACTCATACTTTATATTATTATTATTAGTTGGGCTGCTGTAGGCAGCCCAAGTATTGTTCCTACTCATACTTTATATTATTATTAGTTGGGCTGCTGTAGGCTGCCCAAGTATTGTTCCTCCTCATACTTCATATTATTATTATTAGTTGGGCTGCTGTAGGCAGGCCAAGTATTGTTCCTACTCATACTTCATATTATTAGTTGGGCTGCTGTAGGCAGCCCATGTATTGTTCCTACTCATAGTTTATATTATTATTAGTTGGGCTGCTGTAGGCAGCCCAAGTATTGTTCCTCCTCATACTTCATATTATTATTATTAGTTGGGCTGCTGTAGGCAGGCCAAGTATTGTTCCTACTCATACTTCATATTATTAGTTGGGCTGCTGTAGGCAGCCCAAGTATTGTTCCTACTCATACTTCATATTATTAGTTGGGCTGCTATAGGCAGCCCAAGTATTGTGCCTACTCATACTTCATATTATTATTATTATTATTAGTTGGGCTGCTGTAGGCAGGCCAAGTATTGTTCCTACTCATACTTCATATTATTATTAGTTGGGCTGCTGTAGGCAGCCCAAGTATTGTTCCTACTCACACTTCATATTATTAGTTGGGCTGCTGTAGGCAGCCCAAGTATTGTTCCTAGTCATACTTCATATTATTAGTTGGGCTGCTGTAGGCAGCCCAAGTATTGTTTCTACTCATACTTCAGATTATTAGTTGGGCTGCTGTAGGCAGCCCAAGTATTGTTCCTACCCATACTTCATATTATTATTATTAGTTGGGCTGCTGTAGGCAGCCCAAGTATTGTTCCTACTCATACTTCATATTATTAGTTGGGCTGCTGTAGGCAGCACAAGTATTGTTCCTACTCATACTTCATATTATTATTATTATTATTAGTTGGGCTGCTGTAGGCAGCCCAAGTATTGTTCCTACTCATACTTCATATTATTATTAGTTGGGCTGCTGTAGGCAGCCCAAGTATTGTTCCTACTCACACTTCATATTATTATTATTAGTTGGGCTGCTGTAGGCATCCAAAGTATTGTTCCTACTCATACTTTATATTATTATTAGTTGGGCTGCTGTAGGCAGCCCAAGTATTGTTCCTACTCATACTTCATATTATTAGTTGGGCTGCTGTAGTCAAGTATTGTTCCTACTCATACTTCATATTATTAGTTGGGCTGCTGTAGGCAGCCCAAGTATTGTTCCTACTCATACTTCATATTATTATTATTAGTTGGGCTGCAGTAGGCAGCCCAAGTATTGTTCCTACTCATACTTCATATTATTAGTTGGGCTGCTCTAGGCATCCCAAGTAGTGTTCCTACTCATACTTTATATTATTATAATTAGTTGGGCTGCTGTAGGCAGCCCAAGTATTCTTCCTACTCATACTTCATATTATTATTATTATTAGTTGGGCTGATGTAGGCAGCCCAAGTATTGTTCCTACTCATACTTCATATTATTATTAGTTGGGCTGCTGTATTGTTCCTACTCATACTTCATATTATTAGTTGGGCTGCTGTAGGCAGGCCATGTATTGTTCCTACTCATACTTCATATTATTATTAGTTGGGCTGATGTATTGTTCCTACTCATACTTCATATTATTAGTTGGGCTGCTGTAGGCAGCCCAAGTATTGTTCCTTCTCATACTTCATATTATTATTATTATTATTAAGTATTGTTCCTACTCATACTTCATATTATTATTAGTTGGGCTGGTGTAGGCAGCCCAAGTATTGTTCCTACTCATACTTCAGATTATTAGTTGGGCTGCTGTAGGCAGCACAAGTATTGTTCCTACCCATACTTCATATTATAATTATTAGTTAGGCTGCTGTAGGCAGCCCAAGTATTGTTCCTACTCATACTTCATATTATTAGTTGGGCTGCTATAGGCAGCCCAAGTATTGTGCCTACTCATACTTCATATTATTAGTTGGGCTGCTGTAGGCAGCCCAAGTATTGTTCCTACTCATACTTCATATTATTAGTTGGGCTGCTGTAGGCAGCCCAAGTATTGTTCCTACTCATACTTCATATTATTATCAGTTGGGCTGCTGTAGGCAGTCCAAGTATTGTTCCTACTCATACTTCATATTATTAGTTGGGCTGCTGTAGGCAGCCCAAGTATTGTTCCTAGTCATACTTCATATTATTAGTTGGGCTGCTGTAGGCAGCCCAAGTATTGTTCCTACTCATACTTCATATTATTAGTTGGGCTGCTGTAGGCAGCCCAAGTATTGTTCCTACTCATACTTCATATTATTAGTTGGGCTGCTGTAGGCAGCCCAAGTATTGTTCCTACTCATACTTCAGATTATTAGTTGGGCTGCTGTAGGCAGCCCAAGTATTGTTCCTACCCATACTTCATATTATTATTATTAGTTGGGCTGCTGTAGGCAGCCCAAGTATTGTTCCTACTCATACTTCATATTATTAGTTGGGCTGCTATAGGCAGCCCAAGTATTGTGCCTACTCATACTTCATATTATTAGTTGGGCTGCTGTAGGCAGCCCAAGTATTGTTCCTACTCATACTTCATATTATTAGTTGGGCTGCTGTAGGCAGCCCAAGTATTGTTCCTACTCATACTTCATATTATTATCAGTTGGGCTGCTGTAGGCAGTCCAAGTATTGTTCCTACTCATACTTCATATTATTAGTTGGGCTGCTGTAGGCAGCCCAAGTATTGTTCCTACTCATACTTCATATTATTATCAGTTGGGCTGCTGTAGGCAGTCCAAGTATTGTTCCTACTCATACTTCATATTATTAGTTGGGCTACTGTAGGCAGCCCAAGTATTGTTCCTACTCATACTTCATATTATTATCAGTTGGGCTGCTGTAGGCAGTCCAAGTATTGTTCCTACTCATACTTCATATTATTAGTTGGGCTGCTGTAGGCAGCCCAAGTATTGTTCCTAGTCATACTTCATATTATTTGTTGGGCTGCTGTAGGCAGCCCAAGTATTGTTCCTACTCATACGTCATATTATTAGTTGGGCTGCTGTAGGCAGCCCAAGTATTGTTCCTACTCATACTTCATATTATTATCAGTTGGGCTGCTGTAGGCAGTCCAAGTATTGTTCCTACTCATACTTCATATTATTAGTTGGGCTACTGTAGGCAGCCCAAGTATTGTTCCTACTCATACTTCATATTATTATTATTAGTTGGGCTGCTGTAGGCAGTCCAAGTATTGTTCCTACTCATACTTCATATTATTAGTTGGGCTGCTGTAGGCAGCCCAAGTATTGTTCCTAGTCATACTTCATATTATTAGTTGGGCTGCTGTAGGCAGCCCAAGTATTGTTCCTACTCATACTTCATATTATTAGTTGGGCTGCTGTAGGCAGCCCAAGTATTGTTTCTACTCATACTTCAGATTATTAGTTGGGCTGCTGTAGGCAGCCCAAGTATTGTTCCTACCCATACTTCATATTATTATTATTAGTTGGGCTGCTGTAGGCAGCCCAAGTATTGTTCCTACTCATACTTCATATTATTAGTTGGGCTGCTGTAGGCAGCACAAGTATTGTTCCTACTCATACTTCATATTATTATTATTATTATTAGTTGGGCTGCTGTAGGCAGCCCAAGTATTGTTCCTACTCATACTTCATATTATTATTAGTTGGGCTGCTGTAGGCAGCCCAAGTATTGTTCCTACTCACACTTCATATTATTATTATTAGTTGGGCTGCTGTAGGCATCCAAAGTATTGTTCCTACTCATACTTTATATTATTATTAGTTGGGCTGCTGTAGGCAGCCCAAGTATTGTTCCTACTCATACTTCATATTATTAGTTGGGCTGCTGTAGTCAAGTATTGTTCCTACTCATACTTCATATTATTAGTTGGGCTGCTGTAGGCAGCCCAAGTATTGTTCCTACTCATACTTCATATTATTATTATTAGTTGGGCTGCAGTAGGCAGCCCAAGTATTGTTCCTACTCATACTTCATATTATTAGTTGGGCTGCTCTAGGCATCCCAAGTAGTGTTCCTACTCATACTTTATATTATTATAATTAGTTGGGCTGCTGTAGGCAGCCCAAGTATTCTTCCTACTCATACTTCATATTATTATTATTATTAGTTGGGCTGATGTAGGCAGCCCAAGTATTGTTCCTACTCATACTTCATATTATTATTAGTTGGGCTGCTGTATTGTTCCTACTCATACTTCATATTATTAGTTGGGCTGCTGTAGGCAGCCCATGTATTGTTCCTACTCATACTTCATATTATTATTAGTTGGGCTGCTGTATTGTTCCTACTCATACTTCATATTATTAGTTGGGCTGCTGTAGGCAGCCCAAGTATTGTTCCTTCTCATACTTCATATTATTATTATTATTATTAAGTATTGTTCCTACTCATACTTCATATTATTATTAGTTGGGCTGGTGTAGGCAGCCCAAGTATTGTTCCTACTCATACTTCAGATTATTAGTTGGGCTGCTGTAGGCAGCACAAGTATTGTTCCTACCCATACTTCATATTATAATTATTAGTTAGGCTGCTGTAGGCAGCCCAAGTATTGTTCCTACTCATACTTCATATTATTAGTTGGGCTGCTATAGGCAGCCCAAGTATTGTGCCTACTCATACTTCATATTATTAGTTGGGCTGCTGTAGGCAGCCCAAGTATTGTTCCAACTCATACTTCATATTATTAGTTGGGCTGCTGTAGGCAGCCCAAGTATTGTTCCTACTCATACTTCATATTATTATCAGTTGGGCTGCTGTAGGCAGTCCAAGTATTGTTCCTACTCATACTTCATATTATTAGTTGGGCTGCTGTAGGCAGCCCAAGTATTGTTCCTAGTCATACTTCATATTATTAGTTGGGCTGCTGTAGGCAGCCCAAGTATTGTTCCTACTCATACTTCATATTATTAGTTGGGCTGCTGTAGGCAGCCCAAGTATTGTTCCTACTCATACTTCATATTATTAGTTGGGCTGCTGTAGGCAGCCCAAGTATTGTTCCTACTCATACTTCAGATTATTAGTTGGGCTGCTGTAGGCAGCCCAAGTATTGTTCCTACCCATACTTCATATTATTATTATTAGTTGGGCTGCTGTAGGCAGCCCAAGTATTGTTCCTACTCATACTTCATATTATTAGTTGGGCTGCTGTAGGCAGCACAAGTATTGTTCCTACTCATACTTCATATTATTATTATTATTATTAGTTGGGCTGCTGTAGGCAGCCCAAGTATTGTTCCTACTCACACTTCATATTATTATTATTAGTTGGGCTGCTGTAGGCATCCAAAGTATTGTTCCTACTCATACTTTATATTATTATTAGTTGGGCTGCTGTAGGCAGCCCAAGTATTGTTCCTATTCATACTTCATATTATTAGTTGGGCTGCTGTAGTCAAGTATTGTTCCTACTCATACTTCATATTATTAGTTGGGCTGCTGTAGGCAGCCCAAGTATTGTTCCTACTCATACTTCATGTTATTATTATTAGTTGGGCTGCAGTAGGCAGCCCAAGTATTGTGCCTACTCATACTTCATATTATTAGTTGGGCTGCTGTAGGCAGCCCAAGTATTGTTCCTACTCATACTTCATATTATTAGTTGGGCTGCTATAGGCAGCCCAAGTATTGTGCCTACTCATACTTCATATTATTAGTTGGGCTGCTGTAGGCAGCCCAAGTATTGTTCCTACTCATACTTCATATTATTAGTTGGGCTGCTGTAGGCAGCCCAAGTATTGTTCCTACTCATACTTCATATTATTATCAGTTGGGCTGCTGTAGGCAGTCCAAGTATTGTTCCTACTCATACTTCATATTATTAGTTGGGCTGCTGTAGGCAGCCCAAGTATTGTTCCTACTCATACTTCATATTATTATCAGTTGGGCTGCTGTAGGCAGTCCAAGTATTGTTCCTACTCATACTTCATATTATTAGTTGGGCTACTGTAGGCAGCCCAAGTATTGTTCCTACTCATACTTCATATTATTATCAGTTGGGCTGCTGTAGGCAGTCCAAGTATTGTTCCTACTCATACTTCATATTATTAGTTGGGCTGCTGTAGGCAGCCCAAGTATTGTTCCTAGTCATACTTCATATTATTTGTTGGGCTGCTGTAGGCAGCCCAAGTATTGTTCCTACTCATACGTCATATTATTAGTTGGGCTGCTGTAGGCAGCCCAAGTATTGTTCCTACTCATACTTCATATTATTATCAGTTGGGCTGCTGTAGGCAGTCCAAGTATTGTTCCTACTCATACTTCATATTATTAGTTGGGCTACTGTAGGCAGCCCAAGTATTGTTCCTACTCATACTTCATATTATTATTATTAGTTGGGCTGCTGTAGGCAGTCCAAGTATTGTTCCTACTCATACTTCATATTATTAGTTGGGCTGCTGTAGGCAGCCCAAGTATTGTTCCTAGTCATACTTCATATTATTAGTTGGGCTGCTGTAGGCAGCCCAAGTATTGTTCCTACTCATACTTCATATTATTAGTTGGGCTGCTGTAGGCAGCCCAAGTATTGTTTCTACTCATACTTCAGATTATTAGTTGGGCTGCTGTAGGCAGCCCAAGTATTGTTCCTACCCATACTTCATATTATTATTATTAGTTGGGCTGCTGTAGGCAGCCCAAGTATTGTTCCTACTCATACTTCATATTATTAGTTGGGCTGCTGTAGGCAGCACAAGTATTGTTCCTACTCATACTTCATATTATTATTATTATTATTAGTTGGGCTGCTGTAGGCAGCCCAAGTATTGTTCCTACTCATACTTCATATTATTATTAGTTGGGCTGCTGTAGGCAGCCCAAGTATTGTTCCTACTCACACTTCATATTATTATTATTAGTTGGGCTGCTGTAGGCATCCAAAGTATTGTTCCTACTCATACTTTATATTATTATTAGTTGGGCTGCTGTAGGCAGCCCAAGTATTGTTCCTACTCATACTTCATATTATTAGTTGGGCTGCTGTAGTCAAGTATTGTTCCTACTCATACTTCATATTATTAGTTGGGCTGCTGTAGGCAGCCCAAGTATTGTTCCTACTCATACTTCATATTATTATTATTAGTTGGGCTGCAGTAGGCAGCCCAAGTATTGTTCCTACTCATACTTCATATTATTAGTTGGGCTGCTCTAGGCATCCCAAGTAGTGTTCCTACTCATACTTTATATTATTATAATTAGTTGGGCTGCTGTAGGCAGCCCAAGTATTCTTCCTACTCATACTTCATATTATTATTATTATTAGTTGGGCTGATGTAGGCAGCCCAAGTATTGTTCCTACTCATACTTCATATTATTATTAGTTGGGCTGCTGTATTGTTCCTACTCATACTTCATATTATTAGTTGGGCTGCTGTAGGCAGCCCATGTATTGTTCCTACTCATACTTCATATTATTATTAGTTGGGCTGCTGTATTGTTCCTACTCATACTTCATATTATTAGTTGGGCTGCTGTAGGCAGCCCAAGTATTGTTCCTTCTCATACTTCATATTATTATTATTATTATTAAGTATTGTTCCTACTCATACTTCATATTATTATTAGTTGGGCTGGTGTAGGCAGCCCAAGTATTGTTCCTACTCATACTTCAGATTATTAGTTGGGCTGCTGTAGGCAGCACAAGTATTGTTCCTACCCATACTTCATATTATAATTATTAGTTAGGCTGCTGTAGGCAGCCCAAGTATTGTTCCTACTCATACTTCATATTATTAGTTGGGCTGCTATAGGCAGCCCAAGTATTGTGCCTACTCATACTTCATATTATTAGTTGGGCTGCTGTAGGCAGCCCAAGTATTGTTCCAACTCATACTTCATATTATTAGTTGGGCTGCTGTAGGCAGCCCAAGTATTGTTCCTACTCATACTTCATATTATTATCAGTTGGGCTGCTGTAGGCAGTCCAAGTATTGTTCCTACTCATACTTCATATTATTAGTTGGGCTGCTGTAGGCAGCCCAAGTATTGTTCCTAGTCATACTTCATATTATTAGTTGGGCTGCTGTAGGCAGCCCAAGTATTGTTCCTACTCATACTTCATATTATTAGTTGGGCTGCTGTAGGCAGCCCAAGTATTGTTCCTACTCATACTTCATATTATTAGTTGGGCTGCTGTAGGCAGCCCAAGTATTGTTCCTACTCATACTTCAGATTATTAGTTGGGCTGCTGTAGGCAGCCCAAGTATTGTTCCTACCCATACTTCATATTATTATTATTAGTTGGGCTGCTGTAGGCAGCCCAAGTATTGTTCCTACTCATACTTCATATTATTAGTTGGGCTGCTGTAGGCAGCACAAGTATTGTTCCTACTCATACTTCATATTATTATTATTATTATTAGTTGGGCTGCTGTAGGCAGCCCAAGTATTGTTCCTACTCACACTTCATATTATTATTATTAGTTGGGCTGCTGTAGGCATCCAAAGTATTGTTCCTACTCATACTTTATATTATTATTAGTTGGGCTGCTGTAGGCAGCCCAAGTATTGTTCCTATTCATACTTCATATTATTAGTTGGGCTGCTGTAGTCAAGTATTGTTCCTACTCATACTTCATATTATTAGTTGGGCTGCTGTAGGCAGCCCAAGTATTGTTCCTACTCATACTTCATGTTATTATTATTAGTTGGGCTGCAGTAGGCAGCCCAAGTATTGTTCCTACTCATACTTCATATTATTAGTTGGGCTGCTCTAGGCATCCCAAGTATTGTTCCTACTCATACTTTATATTATTATAATTAGTTGGGCTGCTGTAGGCAGCCCAAGTATTGTTCCTACTCATACTTCATATTATTATTATTATTATTAGTTGGGCTGCTGTAGGCAGCCCAAGTATTGTTCCTACTCATACTTCATATTATTATTATTAGTTGGGCTGCTGTAGGCATCCCAAGTATTGTACCTACTCATACTTTATATTATTATTATTACTTGGGCTGCTGTAGGCATCCCAAGTATTGGTCCTACTCATACTTTATATTATTATTAGTTGGGCTGCTGTAGGCAGCCCAAGTATTGTTCCTACTCATACTTCAGATTATTAGTTGGGCTGCTGTAGGCAGCCCAAGTATTGTGCCTACTCATACTTCATATTATTAGTTGGGCTGCTGTAGGCAGCCCAAATATTGTTCCTACTTATACTTCATATTATTATTATTATTAGTTGGGCTGATGTAGGCAGCCCAAGTATTGTTCCTACTCATACTTCATATTATTATTATTAGTTGGGCTGCTGTAGGCAGCCCAAGTATTGTTCCTACTCACACTTCATATTATTAGTTGGGCTGCTGTAGGCAGCCCAAGTATTGTTCCTACTCATACTTCATATTATTATTAGTTGGGCTGCTGTAGGCAGCCCATGTATTGTTCCTACTCATACTTCATATTATTATTAGTTGGGCTGCTGTATTGTTCCTACTCATACTTCATATTATTAGTTGGGCTGCTGTAGGCAGCCCATGTATTGTTCCTACTCATACTTCATATTATTATTAGTTGGGCTGCTGTATTGTTCCTACTCATACTTCATATTATTAGTTGGGCTGCTGTAGGCAGCCCAAGTATTGTTCCTTCTCATACTTCATATTATTATTATTATTATTAAGTATTGTTCCTACTCATACTTCATATTATTATTAGTTGGGCTGGTGTAGGCAGCCCAAGTATTGTTCCTACTCATACTTCAGATTATTAGTTGGGCTGCTGTAGGCAGCACAAGTATTGTTCCTACCCATATTTCATATTATTATTATTAGTTGGGCTGCTGTAGGCAGCCCAAGTATTGTTCCTACTCATACTTCATATTATTAGTTGGGCTGCTATAGGCAGCCCAAGTATTGTGCCTACTCATACTTCATATTATTAGTTGGGCTGCTGTAGGCAGCCCAAGTATTGTTCCTACTCATACTTCATATTATTAGTTGGGCTGCTGTAGGCAGCCCAAGTATTGTTCCTACTCATACTTCATATTATTATCAGTTGGGCTGCTGTAGGCAGTCCAAGTATTGTTCCTACTCATACTTCATATTATTAGTTGGGCTGCTGTAGGCAGCCCAAGTATTGTTCCTAGTCATACTTCATATTATTAGTTGGGCTGCTGTAGGCAGCCCAAGTATTGTTCCTACTCATACTTCATATTATTAGTTGGGCTGCTGTAGGCAGCCCAAGTATTGTTCCTACTCATACTTCATATTATTAGTTGGGCTGCTGTAGGCAGCCCAAGTATTGTTCCTACTCATACTTCAGATTATTAGTTGGGCTGCTGTAGGCAGCCCAAGTATTGTTCCTACCCATACTTCATATTATTATTATTAGTTGGGCTGCTGTAGGCAGCCCAAGTATTGTTCCTACTCATACTTCATATTATTAGTTGGGCTGCTGTAGGCAGCACAAGTATTGTTCCTACTCATACTTCATATTATTATTATTATTATTAGTTGGGCTGCTGTAGGCAGCCCAAGTATTGTTCCTACTCATACTTCATATTATTATTAGTTGGGCTGCTGTAGGCAGCCCAAGTATTGTTCCTACTCACACTTCATATTATTATTATTAGTTGGGCTGCTGTAGGCATCCAAAGTATTGTTCCTACTCATACTTTATATTATTATTAGTTGGGCTGCTGTAGGCAGCCCAAGTATTGTTCCTACTCATACTTCATATTATTAGTTGGGCTGCTGTAGTCAAGTATTGTTCCTACTCATACTTCATATTATTAGTTGGGCTGCTGTAGGCAAGTATTGTTCCTACTCATACTTCATATTATTATTATTATTAGTTGGGCTGATGTAGGCAGCCCAAGTATTGTTCCTACTCATACTTCATATTATTATTATTAGTTGGGCTGCTGTAGGCAGCCCAAGTATTGTTCCTACTCACACTTCATATTATTAGTTGGGCTGCTGTAGGCAGCCCAAGTATTGTTCCTACTCATACTTCAGATTATTAGTTGGGCTGCTGTAGGCAGCCCAAGTATTGTTCCTACCCATACTTCATATTATTATTATTAGTTGGGCTGCTGTAGGCAGCCCAAGTATTGTTCCTACTCATACTTCATATTATTAGTTGGGCTGCTGTAGGCAGCACAAGTATTGTTCCTACTCATACTTCATATTATTATTATTATTATTAGTTGGGCTGCTGTAGGCAGCCCAAGTATTGTTCCTACTCACACTTCATATTATTATTATTAGTTGGGCTGCTGTAGGCATCCAAAGTATTGTTCCTACTCATACTTTATATTATTATTAGTTGGGCTGCTGTAGGCAGCCCAAGTATTGTTCCTACTCATACTTCATATTATTAGTTGGGCTGCTGTAGTCAAGTATTGTTCCTACTCATACTTCATATTATTAGTTGGGCTGCTGTAGGCAGCCCAAGTATTGTTCCTACTCATACTTCATGTTATTATTATTAGTTGGGCTGCAGTAGGCAGCCCAAGTATTGTTCCTACTCATACTTCATATTATTAGTTGGGCTGCTCTAGGCATCCCAAGTATTGTTCCTACTCATACTTTATATTATTATAATTAGTTGGGCTGCTGTAGGCAGCCCAAGTATTGTTCCTACTCATACTTCATATTATTATTATTATTATTAGTTGGGCTGCTGTAGGCAGCCCAAGTATTGTTCCTACTCATACTTCATATTATTATTATTAGTTGGGCTGCTGTAGGCATCCCAAGTATTGTACCTACTCATACTTTATATTATTATTATTACTTGGGCTGCTGTAGGCATCCCAAGTATTGGTCCTACTCATACTTTATATTATTATTAGTTGGGCTGCTGTAGGCAGCCCAAGTATTGTTCCTACTCATACTTCAGATTATTAGTTGGGCTGCTGTAGGCAGCCCAAGTATTGTGCCTACTCATACTTCATATTATTAGTTGGGCTGCTGTAGGCAGCCCAAATATTGTTCCTACTTATACTTCATATTATTATTATTATTAGTTGGGCTGATGTAGGCAGCCCAAGTATTGTTCCTACTCATACTTCATATTATTATTATTAGTTGGGCTGCTGTAGGCAGCCCAAGTATTGTTCCTACTCACACTTCATATTATTAGTTGGGCTGCTGTAGGCAGCCCAAGTATTGTTCCTACTCATACTTCATATTATTATTAGTTGGGCTGCTGTAGGCAGCCCATGTATTGTTCCTACTCATACTTCATATTATTATTAGTTGGGCTGCTGTATTGTTCCTACTCATACTTCATATTATTAGTTGGGCTGCTGTAGGCAGCCCATGTATTGTTCCTACTCATACTTCATATTATTATTAGTTGGGCTGCTGTATTGTTCCTACTCATACTTCATATTATTAGTTGGGCTGCTGTAGGCAGCCCAAGTATTGTTCCTTCTCATACTTCATATTATTATTATTATAATTAAGTATTGTTCCTACTCATACTTCATATTATTATTAGTTGGGCTGGTGTAGGCAGCCCAAGTATTGTTCCTACTCATACTTCAGATTATTAGTTGGGCTGCTGTAGGCAGCACAAGTATTGTTCCTACCCATATTTCATATTATTATTATTAGTTGGGCTGCTGTAGGCAGCCCAAGTATTGTTCCTACTCATACTTCATATTATTATCAGTTGGGCTGCTGTAGGCAGTCCAAGTATTGTTCCTACTCATACTTCATATTATTAGTTGGGCTGCTGTAGGCAGCCCAAGTATTGTTCCTAGTCATACTTCATATTATTAGTTGGGCTGCTGTAGGCAGCCCAAGTATTGTTCCTTCTCATACTTCATATTATTATTATTATTATTAAGTATTGTTCCTACTCATACTTCATATTATTATTAGTTGGGCTGGTGTAGGCAGCCCAAGTATTGTTCCTACTCATACTTCAGATTATTAGTTGGGCTGCTGTAGGCAGCACAAGTATTGTTCCTACCCATATTTCATATTATTATTATTAGTTGGGCTGCTGTAGGCAGCCCAAGTATTGTTCCTACTCATACTTCATATTATTAGTTGGGCTGCTGTAGGCAGCCCAAGTATTGTTCCTACTCATACTTCATATTATTATCAGTTGGGCTGCTGTAGGCAGTCCAAGTATTGTTCCTACTCATACTTCATATTATTAGTTGGGCTGCTGTAGGCAGCCCAAGTATTGTTCCTAGTCATACTTCATATTATTAGTTGGGCTGCTGTAGGCAGCCCAAGTATTGTTCCTACTCATACTTCATATTATTAGTTGGGCTGCTGTAGGCAGCCCAAGTATTGTTCCTACTCATACTTCATATTATTAGTTGGGCTGCTGTAGGCAGCCCAAGTATTGTTCCTACTCATACTTCATATTATTAGTTGGGCTGCTGTAGGCAGCACAAGTATTGTTCCTACTCATACTTCATATTATTATTATTATTATTAGTTGGGCTGCTGTAGGCAGCCCAAGTATTGTTCCTACTCATACTTCATATTATTATTAGTTGGGCTGCTGTAGGCAGCCCAAGTATTGTTCCTACTCACACTTCATATTATTATTATTAGTTGGGCTGCTGTAGGCATCCAAAGTATTGTTCCTACTCATACTTTATATTATTACTAGTTGGGCTGCTGTAGGCAGCCCAAGTATTGTTCCTACTCATACTTCATATTATTAGTTGGGCTGCTGTAGTCAAGTATTGTTCCTACTCATACTTCATATTATTAGTTGGGCTGCTGTAGGCAAGTATTGTTCCTACTCATACTTCATATTATTATTATTATTAGTTGGGCTGATGTAGGCAGCCCAAGTATTGTTCCTACTCATACTTCATATTATTATTATTAGTTGGGCTGCTGTAGGCAGCCCAAGTATTGTTCCTACTCACACTTCATATTATTAGTTGGGCTGCTGTAGGCAGCCCAAGTATTGTTCCTACTCATACTTCATATTATTATTAGTTGGGCTGCTGTAGGCAGCCCATGTATTGTTCCTACTCATACTTCATATTATTATTAGTTGGGCTGCTGTATTGTTCCTACTCATACTTCATATTATTAGTTGGGCTGCTGTAGGCAGCCCAAGTATTGTTCCTTCTCATACTTCATATTATTATTATTATTATTAAGTATTGTTCCTACTCATACTTCATATTATTATTAGTTGGGCTGGTGTAGGCAGCCCAAGTATTGTTCCTACTCATACTTCAGATTATTAGTTGGGCTGCTGTAGGCAGCCCAAGTATTGTTCCTACCCATACTTCATATTATTATTATTAGTTGGGCTGCTGTAGGCAGCCCAAGTATTGTTCCTACTCATACTTCATATTATTAGTTGGGCTGCTATAGGCAGCCCAAGTATTGTGCCTACTCATACTTCATATTATTAGTTGGGCTGCTGTAGGCAGCCCAAGTATTGTTCCTACTCATACTTCATATTATTAGTTGGGCTGCTGTAGGCAGCCCAAGTATTGTTCCTACTCATACTTCATATTATTATCAGTTGGGCTGCTGTAGGCAGTCCAAGTATTGTTCCTACTCATACTTCATATTATTAGTTGGGCTGCTGTAGGCAGCCCAAGTATTGTTCCTACTCATACTTCATATTATTAGTTGGGCTGCTGTAGGCAGCCCAAGTATTGTTCCTACTCATACTTCATATTATTATCAGTTGGGCTGCTGTAGGCAGTCCAAGTATTGTTCCTACTCATACTTCATATTATTAGTTGGGCAACTGTAGGCAGCCCAAGTATTGTTCCTACTCATACTTCATATTATTATCAGTTGGGCTGCTGTAGGCAGTCCAAGTATTGTTCCTACTCATACTTCATATTATTAGTTGGGCTGCTGTAGGCAGCCCAAGTATTGTTCCTAGTCATACTTCATATTATTTGTTGGGCTGCTGTAGGCAGCCCAAGTATTGTTCCTACTCATACTTCATATTATTAGTTGGGCTGCTGTAGGCAGCCCAAGTATTGTTCCTACTCATACTTCATATTATTATCAGTTGGGCTGCTGTAGGCAGTCCAAGTATTGTTCCTACTCATACTTCATATTATTAGTTGGGCTACTGTAGGCAGCCCAAGTATTGTTCCTACTCATACTTCATATTATTATTATTAGTTGGGCTGCTGTAGGCAGACCAAGTATTGTTCCTACTCATACTTCATATTATTAGTTGGGCTGCTGTAGGCAGCCCAAGTATTGTTCCTAGTCATACTTCATATTATTAGTTGGGCTGCTGTAGGCAGCCCAAGTATTGTTCCTACTCATACTTCATATTATTAGTTGGGCTGCTGTAGGCAGCCCAAGTATTGTTCCTACTCATACTTCATATTATTATTATTAGTTGGGCTGCAGTAGGCAGCCCAAGTATTGTTCCTACTCATACTTCATATTATTAGTTGGGCTGCTCTAGGCATCCCAAGTATTGTTCCTACTCATACTTTATATTATTATTATTAGTTGGGCTGCTGTAGGCAGCCCAAGTATTGTTCCTACTCACACTTCATATTATTATTATTAGTTGGGCTGCTGTAGGCATCCAAAGTATTGTTCCTACTCATACTTTATATTATTATTAGTTGGGCTGCTGTAGGCAGCCCAAGTATTGTTCCTACTCATACTTCATATTATTAGTTGGGCTGCTGTAGTCAAGTATTGTTCCTACTCATACTTCATATTATTAGTTGGGCTGCTGTAGGCAGCCCAAGTATTGTTCCTACTCATACTTCATATTATTATTATTAGTTGGGCTGCAGTAGGCAGCCCAAGTATTGTTCCTACTCATACTTCATATTATTAGTTGGGCTGCTCTAGTCATCCCAAGTATTGTTCCTACTCATACTTTATATTATTATTATTAGTTGGGCTGCTGTAGGCATCCCAAGTATTGTACCTACTCATACTTTATATTATTATTATTAGTTGGGCAGCTGTAGGCATCCCAAGTATTGTTCCTACTCATACTTTATATTATTATTATTAGTTGGGCTGCTGTAGGCATCCCAAGTATTGGTCCTACTCATACTTTATATTATTATTATTAGTTGGGCAGCTGTAGGCATCCCAAGTATTGTTCCTACTCATACTTTATATTATTATTATTAGTTGGGCTGCTGTAGGCATCCCAAGTATTGGTCCTACTCATACTTTATATTATTATTAGTTGGGCTGCTGTAGGCAGCCCAAGTATTGTTCCTACTCATACTTCATATTATTATTATTAGTTGGGCTGCTGTAGGCAGCCCAAGTATTGTTCCTCCTCATACTTAATATTATTATTATTAGTTGGGCTGCTGTAGGCAGGCCAAGTATTGTTCCTACTCATACTTCATATTATTATTATTAGTTGGGCTGCTGTAGGCAGCCCAAGTATTGTACCTACTCACACTTCATATTATTAGTTGGGCTGCTGTAGGCAGCCCAAGTATTGTTCCTACTCATATTTCATATTATTAGTTGGGCTGCTGTAGGCAGCCCAAGTATTGTTCCTACTCATACTTCAGATTATTAGTTGGGCTGCTGTAGGCAGCCCAAGTATTGTTCCTACTCACACTTCATATTACATTAAATTACATTACATTATAGGCATTTAGCAGACGCTCTTATCCAGAGCGACTTACACATCATTATATATTATTAGTTGGGCTGCTGTAGGCAGCCCAAGTATTGTTCCTACTCATACTTCATATTATTATTATTAGTTGGGCTGCTGTAGGCAGGCCAAGTATTGTTCCTACTCATACTTCATATTATTATTAGTTGGGCTGCTGTAGGCAGCCCATGTATTGTTCCTACTCATACTTCATATTATTAGTTGGGCTGCTGTAGGCAGCCCAAGTATTGTTCCTACTCATACTTCATATTATTATTAGTTGGGCTGCTGTAGGCAGCCCAAGTATTGTTCCTACTCATACTTCATATTATTATTATTAGTTGGGCTGCTGTAGGCAGCCCAAGTATTGTTCCTACTCATACTTCAGATTATTAGTTGGGCTGCTGTAGGCAGCCCAAGTATTGTGCCTACTCATACTTCATATTATTATTATTATTAGTTGGGCTGATGTAGGCAGCCCAAGTATTGTTCCTACTCATACTTCATATTATTATTATTAGTTGGGCTGCTGTAGGCAGCCCAAGTATTGTTCCTACTCACACTTCATATTATTAGTTGGGCTGCTGTAGGCAGCCCAAGTATTGTTCCTACTCATACTTCATATTATTATTAGTTGGGCTGCTGTAGGCAGCCCATGTATTGTTCCTACTCATACTTCATATTATTATTAGTTGGGCTGCTGTATTGTTCCTACTCATACTTCATATTATTAGTTGGGCTGCTGTAGGCAGCCCAAGTATTGTTCCTTCTCATACTTCATATTATTATTATTATTATTATTAAGTATTGTTCCTACTCATACTTCATATTATTATTAGTTGGGCTGGTGTAGGCAGCCCATGTATTGTTCCTACTCATACTTCAGATTATTAGTTGGGCTGCTGTAGGCAGCCCAAGTATTGTTCCTACCCATACTTCATATTATTATTATTAGTTGGGCTGCTGTAGGCAGCCCAAGTATTGTTCCTACTCATACTTCATATTATTAGTTGGGCTGCTATAGGCAGCCCAAGTATTGTGCCTACTCATACTTCATATTATTAGTTGGGCTGCTGTAGGCAAGTATTGTTCCTACTCATACTTCATATTATTATTATTAGTTGGGCTGCAGTAGGCAGCCCAAGTATTGTTCCTACTCATACTTCATATTATTAGTTGGGCTGCTCTAGGCATCCCAAGTATTGTTCCTACTCATACTTCATATTATTATTATTAGTTGGGCTGCTGTAGGCATCCCAAGTATTGTACCTACTCATACTTTATATTATTATTATTAGTTGGGCTGCTGTAGGCATCCCAAGTATTGTTCCTACTCATACTTTATATTATTATTATTAGTTGGGCTGCTGTAGGCATCCCAAGTATTGTTCCTACTCATACTTTATATTATTATTATTAGTTGGGCTGCTGTAGGCATCCCAAGTATTGTTCCTACTCATACTTTATATTATTATTATTAGTTGGGCTGCTGTAGGCAGCCCAAGTATTGTTCCTACTCATACTTTATATTATTATTAGTTGGGCTGCTGTAGGCTGCCCAAGTATTGTTCCTCCTCATACTTCATATTATTATTATTAGTTGGGCTGCTGTAGGCAGGCCAAGTATTGTTCCTACTCATACTTCATATTATTAGTTGGGCTGCTGTAGGCAGCCCATGTATTGTTCCTACTCATAGTTTATATTATTATTAGTTGGGCTGCTGTAGGCAGCCCAAGTATTGTTCCTCCTCATACTTCATATTATTATTATTAGTTGGGCTGCTGTAGGCAGGCCAAGTATTGTTCCTACTCATACTTCATATTATTAGTTGGGCTGCTGTAGGCAGCCCAAGTATTGTTCCTACTCATACTTCATATTATTAGTTGGGCTGCTATAGGCAGCCCAAGTATTGTGCCTACTCATACTTCATATTATTAGTTGGGCTGCTGTAGGCAGCCCAAGTATTGTTCCTACTCATACTTCATATTATTATTATTATTATTAGTTGGGCTGCTGTAGGCAGGCCAAGTATTGTTCCTACTCATACTTCATATTATTATTAGTTGGGCTGCTGTAGGCAGCCCAAGTATTGTTCCTACTCACACTTCATATTATTAGTTGGGCTGCTGTAGGCAGCCCAAGTATTGTTCCTAGTCATACTTCATATTATTAGTTGGGCTGCTGTAGGCAGCCCAAGTATTGTTCCTACTCATACTTCATATTATTAGTTGGGCTGCTGTAGGCAGCCCAAGTATTGTTCCTACTCATACTTCATATTATTATCAGTTGGGCTGCTGTAGGCAGTCCAAGTATTGTTCCTACTCATACTTCATATTATTAGTTGGGCTACTGTAGGCAGCCCAAGTATTGTTCCTACTCATACTTCATATTATTATCAGTTGGGCTGCTGTAGGCAGTCCAAGTATTGTTCCTACTCATACTTCATATTATTAGTTGGGCTGCTGTAGGCAGCCCAAGTATTGTTCCTAGTCATACTTCATATTATTAGTTGGGCTGCTGTAGGCAGCCCATGTATTGTTCCTACTCATACTTCATATTATTAGTTGGGCTGCTGTAGGCAGCCCAAGTATTGTTCCTACTCATACTTCATATTATTATCAGTTGGGCTGCTGTAGGCAGTCCAAGTATTGTTCCTACTCATACTTCATATTATTAGTTGGGCTACTGTAGGCAGCCCAAGTATTGTTCCTACTCATACTTCATATTATTATTATTAGTTGGGCTGCTGTAGGCAGTCCAAGTATTGTTCCTACTCATACTTCATATTATTAGTTGGGCTGCTGTAGGCAGCCCAAGTATTGTTCCTAGTCATACTTCATATTATTAGTTGGGCTGCTGTAGGCAGCCCAAGTATTGTTCCTACTCATACTTCAGATTATTAGTTGGGCTGCTGTAGGCAGCCCAAGTATTGTTCCTACCCATACTTCATATTATTATTATTAGTTGGGCTGCTGTAGGCAGCCCAAGTATTGTTCCTACTCATACTTCATATTATTAGTTGGGCTGCTGTAGGCAGCACAAGTATTGTTCCTACTCATACTTCATATTATTATTATTATTATTAGTTGGGCTGCTGTAGGCATCCCAAGTATTGTTCCTACTCATACTTTATATTATTATTATTAGTTGGGCTGCTGTAGGCATCCCAAGTATTGTTCCTACTCATACTTTATATTATTATTATTAGTTGGGCTGCTGTAGGCAGCCCAAGTATTGTTCCTACTCATACTTTATATTATTATTAGTTGGGCTGCTGTAGGCTGCCCAAGTATTGTTCCTCCTCATACTTCATATTATTATTATTAGTTGGGCTGCTGTAGGCAGCCCAAGTATTGTTCCTACTCATATTTCATATTATTAGTTGGGCTGCTGTAGGCAGCCCAAGTATTGTTCCTACTCATACTTCAGATTATTAGTTGGGCTGCTGTAGGCAGCCCAAGTATTGTTCCTACTCACACTTCATATTACATTAAATTACATTACATTATAGGCATTTAGCAGACGCTCTTATCCAGAGCGACTTACACATCATTATATATTATTGGTTGGGCTGCTGTAGGCAGCCCAAGTATTGTTCCTACTCATACTTCATATTATTATTATTAGTTGGGCTGCTGTAGGCAGGCCAAGTATTGTTCCTACTCATACTTCATATTATTATTAGTTGGGCTGCTGTAGGCAGCCCATGTATTGTTCCTACTCATACTTCATATTATTAGTTGGGCTGCTGTAGGCAGCCCAAGTATTGTTCCTACTCATACTTCATATTATTATTATTATTATTATTAGTTGGGCTGCTGTAGGCAGCCCAAGTATTGTTCCTACTCATACTTCATATTATTATTAGTTGGGCTGCTGTAGGCAGCCCAAGTATTGTTCCTACTCATACTTCATATTATTATTATTAGTTGGGCTGCTGTAGGCAGCCCAAGTATTGTTCCTACTCATACTTCAGATTATTAGTTGGGCTGCTGTAGGCAGCCCAAGTATTGTGCCTACTCATACTTCATATTATTATTATTATTAGTTGGGCTGATGTAGGCAGCCCAAGTATTGTTCCTACTCATACTTCATATTATTATTATTAGTTGGGCTGCTGTAGGCAGCCCAAGTATTGTTCCTACTCACACTTCATATTATTAGTTGGGCTGCTGTAGGCAGCCCAAGTATTGTTCCTACTCATACTTCATATTATTATTAGTTGGGCTGCTGTAGGCAGCCCATGTATTGTTCCTACTCATACTTCATATTATTATTAGTTGGGCTGCTGTATTGTTCCTACTCATACTTCATATTATTAGTTCGGCTGCTGTAGGCAGCCCAAGTATTGTTCCTTCTCATACTTCATATTATTATTATTATTATTAAGTATTGTTCCTACTCATACTTCATATTATTATTAGTTGGGCTGGTGTAGGCAGCCCAAGTATTGTTCCTACTCATACTTCAGATTATTAGTTGGGCTGCTGTAGGCAGCCCAAGTATTGTTCCTACCCATACTTCATATTATTATTATTAGTTGGGCTGCTGTAGGCAGCCCAAGTATTGTTCCTACTCATACTTCATATTATTAGTTGGGCTGCTATAGGCAGCCCAAGTATTGTGCCTACTCATACTTCATATTATTAGTTGGGCTGCTGTAGGCATGTATTGTTCCTACTCATACTTCATATTATTATTATTAGTTGGGCTGCAGTAGGCAGCCCAAGTATTGTTCCTACTCATACTTCATATTATTAGTTGGGCTGCTCTAGACATCCCAAGTATTGTTCCTACTCATACTTCATATTATTATTATTAGTTGGGCTGCTGTAGGCATCCCAAGTATTGTACCTACTCATACTTTATATTATTATTATTAGTTGGGCTGCTGTAGGCATCCCAAGTATTGTTCCTACTCATACTTTATATTATTATTAGTTGGGCTGCTGTAGGCTGCCCAAGTATTGTTCCTCCTCATACTTCATATTATTATTATTAGTTGGGCTGCTGTAGGCAGGCCAAGTATTGTTCCTACTCATACTTCATATTATTAGTTGGGCTGCTGTAGGCAGCCCATGTATTGTTCCTACTCATAGTTTATATTATTATTAGTTGGGCTGCTGTAGGCAGCCCAAGTATTGTTCCTCCTCATACTTCATATTATTATTATTAGTTGGGCTGCTGTAGGCAGGCCAAGTATTGTTCCTACTCATACTTCATATTATTAGTTGGGCTGCTGTAGGCAGCCCAAGTATTGTTCCTACTCATACTTCATATTATTAGTTGGGCTGCTATAGGCAGCCCAAGTATTGTGCCTACTCATACTTCATATTATTAGTTGGGCTGCTGTAGGCAGCCCAAGTATTGTTCCTACTCATACTTCATATTATTATTATTATTATTAGTTGGGCTGCTGTAGGCAGGCCAAGTATTGTTCCTACTCACACTTCATATTATTAGTTGGGCTGCTGTAGGCAGCCCAAGTATTGTTCCTAGTCATACTTCATATTATTAGTTGGGCTGCTGTAGGCAGCCCAAGTATTGTTCCTACTCATACTTCATATTATTATTATTATTATTAGTTGGGCTGCTGTAGGCAGGCCAAGTATTGTTCCTACTCACACTTCATATTATTAGTTGGGCTGCTGTAGGCAGCCCAAGTATTGTTCCTAGTCATACTTCATATTATTAGTTGGGCTGCTGTAGGCAGCCCAAGTATTGTTCCTACTCATACTTCATATTATTAGTTGGGCTGCTGTAGGCAGCCCAAGTATTGTTCCTACTCATACTTCATATTATTATCAGTTGGGCTGCTGTAGGCAGTCCAAGTATTGTTCCTACTCATACTTCATATTATTAGTTGGGCTACTGTAGGCAGCCCAAGTATTGTTCCTACTCATACTTCATATTATTATCAGTTGGGCTGCTGTAGGCAGCCCAAGTATTGTTCCTACTCATATTTCATATTATTAGTTGGGCTGCTGTAGGCAGCCCAAGTATTGTTCCTACTCATACTTCAGATTATTAGTTGGGCTGCTGTAGGCAGCCCAAGTATTGTTCCTACTCACACTTCATATTACATTAAATTAGATTACATTATAGGCATTTAGCAGACGCTCTTATCCAGAGCGACTTACACATCATTATATATTATTAGTTGGGCTGCTGTAGGCAGCCCAAGTATTGTTCCTACTCATACTTCATATTATTATTATTAGTTGGGCTGCTGTAGGCAGGCCAAGTATTGTTCCTACTCATACTTCATATTATTAGTTGGGCTGCTGTAGGCAGCCCATGTATTGTTCCTACTCATAGTTTATATTATTATTAGTTGGGCTGCTGTAGGCAGCCCAAGTATTGTTCCTCCTCATACTTCATATTATTATTATTAGTTGGGCTGCTGTAGGCAGGCCAAGTATTGTTCCTACTCATACTTCATATTATTAGTTGGGCTGCTGTAGGCAGCCCAAGTATTGTTCATACTCATACTTCATATTATTAGTTGGGCTGCTATAGGCAGCCCATGTATTGTTCCTACTCATACTTCATATTATTATTAGTTGGGCTGCTGTATTGTTCCTACTCATACTTCATATTATTAGTTGGGCTGCTGTAGGCAGCCCAAGTATTGTTCCTTCTCATACTTCATATTATTATTATTATTATTAAGTATTGTTCCTACTCATACTTCATATTATTATTAGTTGGGCTGGTGTAGGCAGCCCAAGTATTGTTCCTACTCATACTTCAGATTATTAGTTGGGCTGCTGTAGGCAGCACAAGTATTGTTCCTACCCATATTTCATATTATTATTATTAGTTGGGCTGCTGTAGGCAGCCCAAGTATTGTTCCTACTCATACTTCATATTATTAGTTGGGCTGCTATAGGCAGCCCAAGTATTGTGCCTACTCATACTTCATATTATTAGTTGGGCTGCTGTAGGCAGCCCAAGTATTGTTCCTACTCATACTTCATATTATTAGTTGGGCTGCTGTAGGCAGCCCAAGTATTGTTCCTACTCATACTTCATATTATTATCAGTTGGGCTGCTGTAGGCAGTCCAAGTATTGTTCCTACTCATACTTCATATTATTAGTTGGGCTGCTGTAGGCAGCCCAAGTATTGTTCCTAGTCATACTTCATATTATTAGTTGGGCTGCTGTAGGCAGCCCAAGTATTGTTCCTACTCATACTTCATATTATTAGTTGGGCTGCTGTAGGCAGCCCAAGTATTGTTCCTACTCATACTTCATATTATTAGTTGGGCTGCTGTAGGCAGCCCAAGTATTGTTCCTACTCATACTTCAGATTATTAGTTGGGCTGCTGTAGGCAGCCCAAGTATTGTTCCTACCCATACTTCATATTATTATTATTAGTTGGGCTGCTGTAGGCAGCCCAAGTATTGTTCCTACTCATACTTCATATTATTAGTTGGGCTGCTGTAGGCAGCACAAGTATTGTTCCTACTCATACTTCATATTATTATTATTATTATTAGTTGGGCTGCTGTAGGCAGCCCAAGTATTGTTCCTACTCATACTTCATATTATTATTAGTTGGGCTGCTGTAGGCAGCCCAAGTATTGTTCCTACTCACACTTCATATTATTATTATTAGTTGGGCTGCTGTAGGCATCCAAAGTATTGTTCCTACTCATACTTTATATTATTATTAGTTGGGCTGCTGTAGGCAGCCCAAGTATTGTTCCTACTCATACTTCATATTATTAGTTGGGCTGCTGTAGTCAAGTATTGTTCCTACTCATACTTCATATTATTAGTTGGGCTGCTGTAGGCAAGTATTGTTCCTACTCATACTTCATATTATTATTATTATTAGTTGGGCTGATGTAGGCAGCCCAAGTATTGTTCCTACTCATACTTCATATTATTATTATTAGTTGGGCTGCTGTAGGCAGCCCAAGTATTGTTCCTACTCACACTTCATATTATTAGTTGGGCTGCTGTAGGCAGCCCAAGTATTGTTCCTACTCATACTTCAGATTATTAGTTGGGCTGCTGTAGGCAGCCCAAGTATTGTTCCTACCCATACTTCATATTATTATTATTAGTTGGGCTGCTGTAGGCAGCCCAAGTATTGTTCCTACTCATACTTCATATTATTAGTTGGGCTGCTGTAGGCAGCACAAGTATTGT
The DNA here is from genome assembly GCA_029718625.1 of Synaphobranchus kaupii. Lineage (NCBI taxonomy): Eukaryota > Metazoa > Chordata > Actinopteri > Anguilliformes > Synaphobranchidae > Synaphobranchus > Synaphobranchus kaupii. The sequence continues at coordinate 10,573,309 of CM056389.1, forward strand.
TCCTACTCATACTTCATATTATTATTATTATTATTAGTTGGGCTGCTGTAGGCAGCCCAAGTATTGTTCCTACTCACACTTCATATTATTATTATTAGTTGGGCTGCTGTAGGCATCCAAAGTATTGTTCCTACTCATACTTTATATTATTATTAGTTGGGCTGCTGTAGGCAGCCCAAGTATTGTTCCTACTCATACTTCATATTATTAGTTGGGCTGCTGTAGTCAAGTATTGTTCCTACTCATACTTCATATTATTAGTTGGGCTGCTGTAGGCAGCCCAAGTATTGTTCCTACTCATACTTCATGTTATTATTATTAGTTGGGCTGCAGTAGGCAGCCCAAGTATTGTTCCTACTCATACTTCATATTATTAGTTGGGCTGCTCTAGGCATCCCAAGTATTGTTCCTACTCATACTTTATATTATTATAATTAGTTGGGCTGCTGTAGGCAGCCCAAGTATTGTTCCTACTCATACTTCATATTATTATTATTATTATTAGTTGGGCTGCTGTAGGCAGCCCAAGTATTGTTCCTACTCATACTTCATATTATTATTATTAGTTGGGCTGCTGTAGGCATCCCAAGTATTGTACCTACTCATACTTTATATTATTATTATTACTTGGGCTGCTGTAGGCATCCCAAGTATTGGTCCTACTCATACTTTATATTATTATTAGTTGGGCTGCTGTAGGCAGCCCAAGTATTGTTCCTACTCATACTTCAGATTATTAGTTGGGCTGCTGTAGGCAGCCCAAGTATTGTGCCTACTCATACTTCATATTATTAGTTGGGCTGCTGTAGGCAGCCCAAATATTGTTCCTACTTATACTTCATATTATTATTATTATTAGTTGGGCTGATGTAGGCAGCCCAAGTATTGTTCCTACTCATACTTCATATTATTATTATTAGTTGGGCTGCTGTAGGCAGCCCAAGTATTGTTCCTACTCACACTTCATATTATTAGTTGGGCTGCTGTAGGCAGCCCAAGTATTGTTCCTACTCATACTTCATATTATTATTAGTTGGGCTGCTGTAGGCAGCCCATGTATTGTTCCTACTCATACTTCATATTATTATTAGTTGGGCTGCTGTATTGTTCCTACTCATACTTCATATTATTAGTTGGGCTGCTGTAGGCAGCCCATGTATTGTTCCTACTCATACTTCATATTATTATTAGTTGGGCTGCTGTATTGTTCCTACTCATACTTCATATTATTAGTTGGGCTGCTGTAGGCAGCCCAAGTATTGTTCCTTCTCATACTTCATATTATTATTATTATTATTAAGTATTGTTCCTACTCATACTTCATATTATTATTAGTTGGGCTGGTGTAGGCAGCCCAAGTATTGTTCCTACTCATACTTCAGATTATTAGTTGGGCTGCTGTAGGCAGCACAAGTATTGTTCCTACCCATATTTCATATTATTATTATTAGTTGGGCTGCTGTAGGCAGCCCAAGTATTGTTCCTACTCATACTTCATATTATTATCAGTTGGGCTGCTGTAGGCAGTCCAAGTATTGTTCCTACTCATACTTCATATTATTAGTTGGGCTGCTGTAGGCAGCCCAAGTATTGTTCCTAGTCATACTTCATATTATTAGTTGGGCTGCTGTAGGCAGCCCAAGTATTGTTCCTTCTCATACTTCATATTATTATTATTATTATTAAGTATTGTTCCTACTCATACTTCATATTATTATTAGTTGGGCTGGTGTAGGCAGCCCAAGTATTGTTCCTACTCATACTTCAGATTATTAGTTGGGCTGCTGTAGGCAGCACAAGTATTGTTCCTACCCATATTTCATATTATTATTATTAGTTGGGCTGCTGTAGGCAGCCCAAGTATTGTTCCTACTCATACTTCATATTATTAGTTGGGCTGCTGTAGGCAGCCCAAGTATTGTTCCTACTCATACTTCATATTATTATCAGTTGGGCTGCTGTAGGCAGTCCAAGTATTGTTCCTACTCATACTTCATATTATTAGTTGGGCTGCTGTAGGCAGCCCAAGTATTGTTCCTAGTCATACTTCATATTATTAGTTGGGCTGCTGTAGGCAGCCCAAGTATTGTTCCTACTCATACTTCATATTATTAGTTGGGCTGCTGTAGGCAGCCCAAGTATTGTTCCTACTCATACTTCATATTATTAGTTGGGCTGCTGTAGGCAGCCCAAGTATTGTTCCTACTCATACTTCATATTATTAGTTGGGCTGCTGTAGGCAGCACAAGTATTGTTCCTACTCATACTTCATATTATTATTATTATTATTAGTTGGGCTGCTGTAGGCAGCCCAAGTATTGTTCCTACTCATACTTCATATTATTATTAGTTGGGCTGCTGTAGGCAGCCCAAGTATTGTTCCTACTCACACTTCATATTATTATTATTAGTTGGGCTGCTGTAGGCATCCAAAGTATTGTTCCTACTCATACTTTATATTATTACTAGTTGGGCTGCTGTAGGCAGCCCAAGTATTGTTCCTACTCATACTTCATATTATTAGTTGGGCTGCTGTAGTCAAGTATTGTTCCTACTCATACTTCATATTATTAGTTGGGCTGCTGTAGGCAAGTATTGTTCCTACTCATACTTCATATTATTATTATTATTAGTTGGGCTGATGTAGGCAGCCCAAGTATTGTTCCTACTCATACTTCATATTATTATTATTAGTTGGGCTGCTGTAGGCAGCCCAAGTATTGTTCCTACTCACACTTCATATTATTAGTTGGGCTGCTGTAGGCAGCCCAAGTATTGTTCCTACTCATACTTCATATTATTATTAGTTGGGCTGCTGTAGGCAGCCCATGTATTGTTCCTACTCATACTTCATATTATTATTAGTTGGGCTGCTGTATTGTTCCTACTCATACTTCATATTATTAGTTGGGCTGCTGTAGGCAGCCCAAGTATTGTTCCTTCTCATACTTCATATTATTATTATTATTATTAAGTATTGTTCCTACTCATACTTCATATTATTATTAGTTGGGCTGGTGTAGGCAGCCCAAGTATTGTTCCTACTCATACTTCAGATTATTAGTTGGGCTGCTGTAGGCAGCCCAAGTATTGTTCCTACCCATACTTCATATTATTATTATTAGTTGGGCTGCTGTAGGCAGCCCAAGTATTGTTCCTACTCATACTTCATATTATTAGTTGGGCTGCTATAGGCAGCCCAAGTATTGTGCCTACTCATACTTCATATTATTAGTTGGGCTGCTGTAGGCAGCCCAAGTATTGTTCCTACTCATACTTCATATTATTAGTTGGGCTGCTGTAGGCAGCCCAAGTATTGTTCCTACTCATACTTCATATTATTATCAGTTGGGCTGCTGTAGGCAGTCCAAGTATTGTTCCTACTCATACTTCATATTATTAGTTGGGCTGCTGTAGGCAGCCCAAGTATTGTTCCTACTCATACTTCATATTATTAGTTGGGCTGCTGTAGGCAGCCCAAGTATTGTTCCTACTCATACTTCATATTATTATCAGTTGGGCTGCTGTAGGCAGTCCAAGTATTGTTCCTACTCATACTTCATATTATTAGTTGGGCAACTGTAGGCAGCCCAAGTATTGTTCCTACTCATACTTCATATTATTATCAGTTGGGCTGCTGTAGGCAGTCCAAGTATTGTTCCTACTCATACTTCATATTATTAGTTGGGCTGCTGTAGGCAGCCCAAGTATTGTTCCTAGTCATACTTCATATTATTTGTTGGGCTGCTGTAGGCAGCCCAAGTATTGTTCCTACTCATACTTCATATTATTAGTTGGGCTGCTGTAGGCAGCCCAAGTATTGTTCCTACTCATACTTCATATTATTATCAGTTGGGCTGCTGTAGGCAGTCCAAGTATTGTTCCTACTCATACTTCATATTATTAGTTGGGCTACTGTAGGCAGCCCAAGTATTGTTCCTACTCATACTTCATATTATTATTATTAGTTGGGCTGCTGTAGGCAGACCAAGTATTGTTCCTACTCATACTTCATATTATTAGTTGGGCTGCTGTAGGCAGCCCAAGTATTGTTCCTAGTCATACTTCATATTATTAGTTGGGCTGCTGTAGGCAGCCCAAGTATTGTTCCTACTCATACTTCATATTATTAGTTGGGCTGCTGTAGGCAGCCCAAGTATTGTTCCTACTCATACTTCATATTATTATTATTAGTTGGGCTGCAGTAGGCAGCCCAAGTATTGTTCCTACTCATACTTCATATTATTAGTTGGGCTGCTCTAGGCATCCCAAGTATTGTTCCTACTCATACTTTATATTATTATTATTAGTTGGGCTGCTGTAGGCAGCCCAAGTATTGTTCCTACTCACACTTCATATTATTATTATTAGTTGGGCTGCTGTAGGCATCCAAAGTATTGTTCCTACTCATACTTTATATTATTATTAGTTGGGCTGCTGTAGGCAGCCCAAGTATTGTTCCTACTCATACTTCATATTATTAGTTGGGCTGCTGTAGTCAAGTATTGTTCCTACTCATACTTCATATTATTAGTTGGGCTGCTGTAGGCAGCCCAAGTATTGTTCCTACTCATACTTCATATTATTATTATTAGTTGGGCTGCAGTAGGCAGCCCAAGTATTGTTCCTACTCATACTTCATATTATTAGTTGGGCTGCTCTAGTCATCCCAAGTATTGTTCCTACTCATACTTTATATTATTATTATTAGTTGGGCTGCTGTAGGCATCCCAAGTATTGTACCTACTCATACTTTATATTATTATTATTAGTTGGGCAGCTGTAGGCATCCCAAGTATTGTTCCTACTCATACTTTATATTATTATTATTAGTTGGGCTGCTGTAGGCATCCCAAGTATTGGTCCTACTCATACTTTATATTATTATTATTAGTTGGGCAGCTGTAGGCATCCCAAGTATTGTTCCTACTCATACTTTATATTATTATTATTAGTTGGGCTGCTGTAGGCATCCCAAGTATTGGTCCTACTCATACTTTATATTATTATTAGTTGGGCTGCTGTAGGCAGCCCAAGTATTGTTCCTACTCATACTTCATATTATTATTATTAGTTGGGCTGCTGTAGGCAGCCCAAGTATTGTTCCTCCTCATACTTAATATTATTATTATTAGTTGGGCTGCTGTAGGCAGGCCAAGTATTGTTCCTACTCATACTTCATATTATTATTATTAGTTGGGCTGCTGTAGGCAGCCCAAGTATTGTACCTACTCACACTTCATATTATTAGTTGGGCTGCTGTAGGCAGCCCAAGTATTGTTCCTACTCATATTTCATATTATTAGTTGGGCTGCTGTAGGCAGCCCAAGTATTGTTCCTACTCATACTTCAGATTATTAGTTGGGCTGCTGTAGGCAGCCCAAGTATTGTTCCTACTCACACTTCATATTACATTAAATTACATTACATTATAGGCATTTAGCAGACGCTCTTATCCAGAGCGACTTACACATCATTATATATTATTAGTTGGGCTGCTGTAGGCAGCCCAAGTATTGTTCCTACTCATACTTCATATTATTATTATTAGTTGGGCTGCTGTAGGCAGGCCAAGTATTGTTCCTACTCATACTTCATATTATTAGTTGGGCTACTGTAGGCAGCCCAAGTATTGTTCCTACTCATACTTCATATTATTATTATTAGTTGGGCTGCTGTAGGCAGGCCAAGTATTGTTCCTACTCATACTTCATATTATTAGTTGGGCTGCTGTAGGCAGCCCAAGTATTGTTCCTACTCATACTTCATATTATTAGTTGGGCTGCTATAGGCAGCCCAAGTATTGTGCCTACTCATACTTCATATTATTAGTTGGGCTGCTGTAGGCAGCCCAAGTATTGTTCCTACTCATACTTCATATTATTATTATTATTATTAGTTGGGCTGCTGTAGGCAGGCCAAGTATTGTTCCTACTCATACTTCATATTATTATTAGTTGGGCTGCTGTAGGCAGCCCAAGTATTGTTCCTACTCACACTTCATATTATTAGTTGGGCTGCTGTAGGCAGCCCAAGTATTGTTCCTAGTCATACTTCATATTATTAGTTGGGCTGCTGTAGGCAGCCCAAGTATTGTTCCTACTCATACTTCATATTATTAGTTGGGCTGCTGTAGGCAGCCCAAGTATTGTTCCTACTCATACTTCATATTATTATCAGTTGGGCTGCTGTAGGCAGTCCAAGTATTGTTCCTACTCATACTTCATATTATTAGTTGGGCTACTGTAGGCAGCCCAAGTATTGTTCCTACTCATACTTCATATTATTATCAGTTGGGCTGCTGTAGGCAGTCCAAGTATTGTTCCTACTCATACTTCATATTATTAGTTGGGCTGCTGTAGGCAGCCCAAGTATTGTTCCTAGTCATACTTCATATTATTAGTTGGGCTGCTGTAGGCAGCCCATGTATTGTTCCTACTCATACTTCATATTATTAGTTGGGCTGCTGTAGGCAGCCCAAGTATTGTTCCTACTCATACTTCATATTATTATCAGTTGGGCTGCTGTAGGCAGTCCAAGTATTGTTCCTACTCATACTTCATATTATTAGTTGGGCTACTGTAGGCAGCCCAAGTATTGTTCCTACTCATACTTCATATTATTATTATTAGTTGGGCTGCTGTAGGCAGTCCAAGTATTGTTCCTACTCATACTTCATATTATTAGTTGGGCTGCTGTAGGCAGCCCAAGTATTGTTCCTAGTCATACTTCATATTATTAGTTGGGCTGCTGTAGGCAGCCCAAGTATTGTTCCTACTCATACTTCAGATTATTAGTTGGGCTGCTGTAGGCAGCCCAAGTATTGTTCCTACCCATACTTCATATTATTATTATTAGTTGGGCTGCTGTAGGCAGCCCAAGTATTGTTCCTACTCATACTTCATATTATTAGTTGGGCTGCTGTAGGCAGCACAAGTATTGTTCCTACTCATACTTCATATTATTATTATTATTATTAGTTGGGCTGCTGTAGGCATCCCAAGTATTGTTCCTACTCATACTTTATATTATTATTATTAGTTGGGCTGCTGTAGGCATCCCAAGTATTGTTCCTACTCATACTTTATATTATTATTATTAGTTGGGCTGCTGTAGGCAGCCCAAGTATTGTTCCTACTCATACTTTATATTATTATTAGTTGGGCTGCTGTAGGCTGCCCAAGTATTGTTCCTCCTCATACTTCATATTATTATTATTAGTTGGGCTGCTGTAGGCAGGCCAAGTATTGTTCCTACTCATACTTCATATTATTAGTTGGGCTGCTGTAGGCAGCCCAAGTATTGTTCCTACTCATACTTCAGATTATTAGTTGGGCTGCTGTAGGCAGCCCAAGTATTGTGCCTACTCATACTTCATATTATTATTATTATTAGTTGGGCTGATGTAGGCAGCCCAAGTATTGTTCCTACTCATACTTCATATTATTATTATTATTAGTTGGGCTGATGTAGGCAGCCCAAGTATTGTACCTACTCACACTTCATATTATTAGTTGGGCTGCTGTAGGCAGCCCAAGTATTGTTCCTACTCATATTTCATATTATTAGTTGGGCTGCTGTAGGCAGCCCAAGTATTGTTCCTACTCATACTTCAGATTATTAGTTGGGCTGCTGTAGGCAGCCCAAGTATTGTTCCTACTCACACTTCATATTACATTAAATTACATTACATTATAGGCATTTAGCAGACGCTCTTATCCAGAGCGACTTACACATCATTATATATTATTAGTTGGGCTGCTGTAGGCAGCCCAAGTATTGTTCCTACTCATACTTCATATTATTATTATTAGTTGGGCTGCTGTAGGCAGGCCAAGTATTGTTCCTACTCATACTTCATATTATTATTAGTTGGGCTGCTGTAGGCAGCCCATGTATTGTTCCTACTCATACTTCATATTATTAGTTGGGCTGCTGTAGGCAGCCCAAGTATTGTTCCTACTCATACTTCATATTATTATTATTATTATTATTAGTTGGGCTGCTGTAGGCAGCCCAAGTATTGTTCCTACTCATACTTCATATTATTATTAGTTGGGCTGCTGTAGGCAGCCCAAGTATTGTTCCTACTCATACTTCATATTATTATTATTAGTTGGGCTGCTGTAGGCAGCCCAAGTATTGTTCCTACTCATACTTCAGATTATTAGTTGGGCTGCTGTAGGCAGCCCAAGTATTGTGCCTACTCATACTTCATATTATTATTATTATTAGTTGGGCTGATGTAGGCAGCCCAAGTATTGTTCCTACTCATACTTCATATTATTATTATTAGTTGGGCTGCTGTAGGCAGCCCAAGTATTGTTCCTACTCACACTTCATATTATTAGTTGGGCTGCTGTAGGCAGCCCAAGTATTGTTCCTACTCATACTTCATATTATTATTAGTTGGGCTGCTGTAGGCAGCCCATGTATTGTTCCTACTCATACTTCATATTATTATTAGTTGGGCTGCTGTATTGTTCCTACTCATACTTCATATTATTAGTTCGGCTGCTGTAGGCAGCCCAAGTATTGTTCCTTCTCATACTTCATATTATTATTATTATTATTAAGTATTGTTCCTACTCATACTTCATATTATTATTAGTTGGGCTGGTGTAGGCAGCCCAAGTATTGTTCCTACTCATACTTCAGATTATTAGTTGGGCTGCTGTAGGCAGCCCAAGTATTGTTCCTACCCATACTTCATATTATTATTATTAGTTGGGCTGCTGTAGGCAGCCCAAGTATTGTTCCTACTCATACTTCATATTATTAGTTGGGCTGCTATAGGCAGCCCAAGTATTGTGCCTACTCATACTTCATATTATTAGTTGGGCTGCTGTAGGCATGTATTGTTCCTACTCATACTTCATATTATTATTATTAGTTGGGCTGCAGTAGGCAGCCCAAGTATTGTTCCTACTCATACTTCATATTATTAGTTGGGCTGCTCTAGACATCCCAAGTATTGTTCCTACTCATACTTCATATTATTATTATTAGTTGGGCTGCTGTAGGCATCCCAAGTATTGTACCTACTCATACTTTATATTATTATTATTAGTTGGGCTGCTGTAGGCATCCCAAGTATTGTTCCTACTCATACTTTATATTATTATTATTAGTTGGGCTGCTGTAGGCATCCCAAGTATTGTTCCTACTCATACTTTATATTATTATTATTAGTTGGGCTGCTGTAGGCATCCCAAGTATTGTTCCTACTCATACTTTATATTATTATTATTAGTTGGGCTGCTGTAGGCAGCCCAAGTATTGTTCCTACTCATACTTTATATTATTATTAGTTGGGCTGCTGTAGGCTGCCCAAGTATTGTTCCTCCTCATACTTCATATTATTATTATTAGTTGGGCTGCTGTAGGCAGGCCAAGTATTGTTCCTACTCATACTTCATATTATTAGTTGGGCTGCTGTAGGCAGCCCATGTATTGTTCCTACTCATAGTTTATATTATTATTAGTTGGGCTGCTGTAGGCAGCCCAAGTATTGTTCCTCCTCATACTTCATATTATTATTATTAGTTGGGCTGCTGTAGGCAGGCCAAGTATTGTTCCTACTCATACTTCATATTATTAGTTGGGCTGCTGTAGGCAGCCCAAGTATTGTTCCTACTCATACTTCATATTATTAGTTGGGCTGCTATAGGCAGCCCAAGTATTGTGCCTACTCATACTTCATATTATTAGTTGGGCTGCTGTAGGCAGCCCAAGTATTGTTCCTACTCATACTTCATATTATTATTATTATTATTAGTTGGGCTGCTGTAGGCAGGCCAAGTATTGTTCCTACTCATACTTCATATTATTATTAGTTGGGCTGCTGTAGGCAGCCCAAGTATTGTTCCTACTCACACTTCATATTATTAGTTGGGCTGCTGTAGGCAGCCCAAGTATTGTTCCTAGTCATACTTCATATTATTAGTTGGGCTGCTGTAGGCAGCCCAAGTATTGTTCCTACTCATACTTCATATTATTAGTTGGGCTGCTGTAGGCAGCCCAAGTATTGTTCCTACTCATACTTCATATTATTATCAGTTGGGCTGCTGTAGGCAGTCCAAGTATTGTTCCTACTCATACTTCATATTATTAGTTGGGCTACTGTAGGCAGCCCAAGTATTGTTCCTACTCATACTTCATATTATTATCAGTTGGGCTGCTGTAGGCAGCCCAAGTATTGTTCCTACTCATATTTCATATTATTAGTTGGGCTGCTGTAGGCAGCCCAAGTATTGTTCCTACTCATACTTCAGATTATTAGTTGGGCTGCTGTAGGCAGCCCAAGTATTGTTCCTACTCACACTTCATATTACATTAAATTAGATTACATTATAGGCATTTAGCAGACGCTCTTATCCAGAGCGACTTACACATCATTATATATTATTAGTTGGGCTGCTGTAGGCAGCCCAAGTATTGTTCCTACTCATACTTCATATTATTATTATTAGTTGGGCTGCTGTAGGCAGGCCAAGTATTGTTCCTACTCATACTTCATATTATTAGTTGGGCTGCTGTAGGCAGCCCATGTATTGTTCCTACTCATAGTTTATATTATTATTAGTTGGGCTGCTGTAGGCAGCCCAAGTATTGTTCCTCCTCATACTTCATATTATTATTATTAGTTGGGCTGCTGTAGGCAGGCCAAGTATTGTTCCTACTCATACTTCATATTATTAGTTGGGCTGCTGTAGGCAGCCCAAGTATTGTTCATACTCATACTTCATATTATTAGTTGGGCTGCTATAGGCAGCCCATGTATTGTTCCTACTCATACTTCATATTATTATTAGTTGGGCTGCTGTATTGTTCCTACTCATACTTCATATTATTAGTTGGGCTGCTGTAGGCAGCCCAAGTATTGTTCCTTCTCATACTTCATATTATTATTATTATTATTAAGTATTGTTCCTACTCATACTTCATATTATTATTAGTTGGGCTGGTGTAGGCAGCCCAAGTATTGTTCCTACTCATACTTCAGATTATTAGTTGGGCTGCTGTAGGCAGCACAAGTATTGTTCCTACCCATATTTCATATTATTATTATTAGTTGGGCTGCTGTAGGCAGCCCAAGTATTGTTCCTACTCATACTTCATATTATTAGTTGGGCTGCTATAGGCAGCCCAAGTATTGTGCCTACTCATACTTCATATTATTAGTTGGGCTGCTGTAGGCAGCCCAAGTATTGTTCCTACTCATACTTCATATTATTAGTTGGGCTGCTGTAGGCAGCCCAAGTATTGTTCCTACTCATACTTCATATTATTATCAGTTGGGCTGCTGTAGGCAGTCCAAGTATTGTTCCTACTCATACTTCATATTATTAGTTGGGCTGCTGTAGGCAGCCCAAGTATTGTTCCTAGTCATACTTCATATTATTAGTTGGGCTGCTGTAGGCAGCCCAAGTATTGTTCCTACTCATACTTCATATTATTAGTTGGGCTGCTGTAGGCAGCCCAAGTATTGTTCCTACTCATACTTCATATTATTAGTTGGGCTGCTGTAGGCAGCCCAAGTATTGTTCCTACTCATACTTCAGATTATTAGTTGGGCTGCTGTAGGCAGCCCAAGTATTGTTCCTACCCATACTTCATATTATTATTATTAGTTGGGCTGCTGTAGGCAGCCCAAGTATTGTTCCTACTCATACTTCATATTATTAGTTGGGCTGCTGTAGGCAGCACAAGTATTGTTCCTACTCATACTTCATATTATTATTATTATTATTAGTTGGGCTGCTGTAGGCAGCCCAAGTATTGTTCCTACTCATACTTCATATTATTATTAGTTGGGCTGCTGTAGGCAGCCCAAGTATTGTTCCTACTCACACTTCATATTATTATTATTAGTTGGGCTGCTGTAGGCATCCAAAGTATTGTTCCTACTCATACTTTATATTATTATTAGTTGGGCTGCTGTAGGCAGCCCAAGTATTGTTCCTACTCATACTTCATATTATTAGTTGGGCTGCTGTAGTCAAGTATTGTTCCTACTCATACTTCATATTATTAGTTGGGCTGCTGTAGGCAAGTATTGTTCCTACTCATACTTCATATTATTATTATTATTAGTTGGGCTGATGTAGGCAGCCCAAGTATTGTTCCTACTCATACTTCATATTATTATTATTAGTTGGGCTGCTGTAGGCAGCCCAAGTATTGTTCCTACTCACACTTCATATTATTAGTTGGGCTGCTGTAGGCAGCCCAAGTATTGTTCCTACTCATACTTCAGATTATTAGTTGGGCTGCTGTAGGCAGCCCAAGTATTGTTCCTACCCATACTTCATATTATTATTATTAGTTGGGCTGCTGTAGGCAGCCCAAGTATTGTTCCTACTCATACTTCATATTATTAGTTGGGCTGCTGTAGGCAGCACAAGTATTGTTCCTACTCATACTTCATATTATTATTATTATTATTAGTTGGGCTGCTGTAGGCAGCCCAAGTATTGTTCCTACTCACACTTCATATTATTATTATTAGTTGGGCTGCTGTAGGCATCCAAAGTATTGTTCCTACTCATACTTTATATTATTATTAGTTGGGCTGCTGTAGGCAGCCCAAGTATTGTTCCTACTCATACTTCATATTATTAGTTGGGCTGCTGTAGTCAAGTATTGTTCCTACTCATACTTCATATTATTAGTTGGGCTGCTGTAGGCAGCCCAAGTATTGTTCCTACTCATACTTCATGTTATTATTATTAGTTGGGCTGCAGTAGGCAGCCCAAGTATTGTTCCTACTCATACTTCATATTATTAGTTGGGCTGCTCTAGGCATCCCAAGTATTGTTCCTACTCATACTTTATATTATTATAATTAGTTGGGCTGCTGTAGGCAGCCCAAGTATTGTTCCTACTCATACTTCATATTATTATTATTATTATTAGTTGGGCTGCTGTAGGCAGCCCAAGTATTGTTCCTACTCATACTTCATATTATTATTATTAGTTGGGCTGCTGTAGGCATCCCAAGTATTGTACCTACTCATACTTTATATTATTATTATTACTTGGGCTGCTGTAGGCATCCCAAGTATTGGTCCTACTCATACTTTATATTATTATTAGTTGGGCTGCTGTAGGCAGCCCAAGTATTGTTCCTACTCATACTTCAGATTATTAGTTGGGCTGCTGTAGGCAGCCCAAGTATTGTGCCTACTCATACTTCATATTATTAGTTGGGCTGCTGTAGGCAGCCCAAATATTGTTCCTACTTATACTTCATATTATTATTATTATTAGTTGGGCTGATGTAGGCAGCCCAAGTATTGTTCCTACTCATACTTCATATTATTATTATTAGTTGGGCTGCTGTAGGCAGCCCAAGTATTGTTCCTACTCACACTTCATATTATTAGTTGGGCTGCTGTAGGCAGCCCAAGTATTGTTCCTACTCATACTTCATATTATTATTAGTTGGGCTGCTGTAGGCAGCCCATGTATTGTTCCTACTCATACTTCATATTATTATTAGTTGGGCTGCTGTATTGTTCCTACTCATACTTCATATTATTAGTTGGGCTGCTGTAGGCAGCCCATGTATTGTTCCTACTCATACTTCATATTATTATTAGTTGGGCTGCTGTATTGTTCCTACTCATACTTCATATTATTAGTTGGGCTGCTGTAGGCAGCCCAAATATTGTTCCTTCTCATACTTCATATTATTATTATTATTATTAAGTATTGTTCCTACTCATACTTCATATTATTATTAGTTGGGCTGGTGTAGGCAGCCCAAGTATTGTTCCTACTCATACTTCAGATTATTAGTTGGGCTGCTGTAGGCAGCACAAGTATTGTTCCTACCCATATTTCATATTATTATTATTAGTTGGGCTGCTGTAGGCAGCCCAAGTATTGTTCCTACTCATACTTCATATTATTATCAGTTGGGCTGCTGTAGGCAGTCCAAGTATTGTTCCTACTCATACTTCATATTATTAGTTGGGCTGCTGTAGGCAGCCCAAGTATTGTTCCTAGTCATACTTCATATTATTAGTTGGGCTGCTGTAGGCAGCCCAAGTATTGTTCCTTCTCATACTTCATATTATTATTATTATTATTAAGTATTGTTCCTACTCATACTTCATATTATTATTAGTTGGGCTGGTGTAGGCAGCCCAAGTATTGTTCCTACTCATACTTCAGATTATTAGTTGGGCTGCTGTAGGCAGCACAAGTATTGTTCCTACCCATATTTCATATTATTATTATTAGTTGGGCTGCTGTAGGCAGCCCAAGTATTGTTCCTACTCATACTTCATATTATTAGTTGGGCTGCTGTAGGCAGCCCAAGTATTGTTCCTACTCATACTTCATATTATTATCAGTTGGGCTGCTGTAGGCAGTCCAAGTATTGTTCCTACTCATACTTCATATTATTAGTTGGGCTGCTGTAGGCAGCCCAAGTATTGTTCCTAGTCATACTTCATATTATTAGTTGGGCTGCTGTAGGCAGCCCAAGTATTGTTCCTACTCATACTTCATATTATTAGTTGGGCTGCTGTAGGCAGCCCAAGTATTGTTCCTACTCATACTTCATATTATTAGTTGGGCTGCTGTAGGCAGCCCAAGTATTGTTCCTACTCATACTTCATATTATTAGTTGGGCTGCTGTAGGCAGCACAAGTATTGTTCCTACTCATACTTCATATTATTATTATTATTATTAGTTGGGCTGCTGTAGGCAGCCCAAGTATTGTTCCTACTCATACTTCATATTATTATTAGTTGGGCTGCTGTAGGCAGCCCAAGTATTGTTCCTACTCACACTTCATATTATTATTATTAGTTGGGCTGCTGTAGGCATCCAAAGTATTGTTCCTACTCATACTTTATATTATTACTAGTTGGGCTGCTGTAGGCAGCCCAAGTATTGTTCCTACTCATACTTCATATTATTAGTTGGGCTGCTGTAGTCAAGTATTGTTCCTACTCATACTTCATATTATTAGTTGGGCTGCTGTAGGCAAGTATTGTTCCTACTCATACTTCATATTATTATTATTATTAGTTGGGCTGATGTAGGCAGCCCAAGTATTGTTCCTACTCATACTTCATATTATTATTATTAGTTGGGCTGCTGTAGGCAGCCCAAGTATTGTTCCTACTCACACTTCATATTATTAGTTGGGCTGCTGTAGGCAGCCCAAGTATTGTTCCTACTCATACTTCATATTATTATTAGTTGGGCTGCTGTAGGCAGCCCATGTATTGTTCCTACTCATACTTCATATTATTATTAGTTGGGCTGCTGTATTGTTCCTACTCATACTTCATATTATTAGTTGGGCTGCTGTAGGCAGCCCAAGTATTGTTCCTTCTCATACTTCATATTATTATTATTATTATTAAGTATTGTTCCTACTCATACTTCATATTATTATTAGTTGGGCTGGTGTAGGCAGCCCAAGTATTGTTCCTACTCATACTTCAGATTATTAGTTGGGCTGCTGTAGGCAGCCCAAGTATTGTTCCTACCCATACTTCATATTATTATTATTAGTTGGGCTGCTGTAGGCAGCCCAAGTATTGTTCCTACTCATACTTCATATTATTAGTTGGGCTGCTATAGGCAGCCCAAGTATTGTGCCTACTCATACTTCATATTATTAGTTGGGCTGCTGTAGGCAGCCCAAGTATTGTTCCTACTCATACTTCATATTATTAGTTGGGCTGCTGTAGGCAGCCCAAGTATTGTTCCTACTCATACTTCATATTATTATCAGTTGGGCTGCTGTAGGCAGTCCAAGTATTGTTCCTACTCATACTTCATATTATTAGTTGGGCTGCTGTAGGCAGCCCAAGTATTGTTCCTACTCATACTTCATATTATTAGTTGGGCTGCTGTAGGCAGCCCAAGTATTGTTCCTACTCATACTTCATATTATTATCAGTTGGGCTGCTGTAGGCAGTCCAAGTATTGTTCCTACTCATACTTCATATTATTAGTTGGGCAACTGTAGGCAGCCCAAGTATTGTTCCTACTCATACTTCATATTATTATCAGTTGGGCTGCTGTAGGCAGTCCAAGTATTGTTCCTACTCATACTTCATATTATTAGTTGGGCTGCTGTAGGCAGCCCAAGTATTGTTCCTAGTCATACTTCATATTATTTGTTGGGCTGCTGTAGGCAGCCCAAGTATTGTTCCTACTCATACTTCATATTATTAGTTGGGCTGCTGTAGGCAGCCCAAGTATTGTTCCTACTCATACTTCATATTATTATCAGTTGGGCTGCTGTAGGCAGTCCAAGTATTGTTCCTACTCATACTTCATATTATTAGTTGGGCTACTGTAGGCAGCCCAAGTATTGTTCCTACTCATACTTCATATTATTATTATTAGTTGGGCTGCTGTAGGCAGACCAAGTATTGTTCCTACTCATACTTCATATTATTAGTTGGGCTGCTGTAGGCAGCCCAAGTATTGTTCCTAGTCATACTTCATATTATTAGTTGGGCTGCTGTAGGCAGCCCAAGTATTGTTCCTACTCATACTTCATATTATTAGTTGGGCTGCTGTAGGCAGCCCAAGTATTGTTCCTACTCATACTTCATATTATTATTATTAGTTGGGCTGCAGTAGGCAGCCCAAGTATTGTTCCTACTCATACTTCATATTATTAGTTGGGCTGCTCTAGGCATCCCAAGTATTGTTCCTACTCATACTTTATATTATTATTATTAGTTGGGCTGCTGTAGGCAGCCCAAGTATTGTTCCTACTCACACTTCATATTATTATTATTAGTTGGGCTGCTGTAGGCATCCAAAGTATTGTTCCTACTCATACTTTATATTATTATTAGTTGGGCTGCTGTAGGCAGCCCAAGTATTGTTCCTACTCATACTTCATATTATTAGTTGGGCTGCTGTAGTCAAGTATTGTTCCTACTCATACTTCATATTATTAGTTGGGCTGCTGTAGGCAGCCCAAGTATTGTTCCTACTCATACTTCATATTATTATTATTAGTTGGGCTGCAGTAGGCAGCCCAAGTATTGTTCCTACTCATACTTCATATTATTAGTTGGGCTGCTCTAGTCATCCCAAGTATTGTTCCTACTCATACTTTATATTATTATTATTAGTTGGGCTGCTGTAGGCATCCCAAGTATTGTACCTACTCATACTTTATATTATTATTATTAGTTGGGCAGCTGTAGGCATCCCAAGTATTGTTCCTACTCATACTTTATATTATTATTATTAGTTGGGCTGCTGTAGGCATCCCAAGTATTGGTCCTACTCATACTTTATATTATTATTATTAGTTGGGCAGCTGTAGGCATCCCAAGTATTGTTCCTACTCATACTTTATATTATTATTATTAGTTGGGCTGCTGTAGGCATCCCAAGTATTGGTCCTACTCATACTTTATATTATTATTAGTTGGGCTGCTGTAGGCAGCCCAAGTATTGTTCCTACTCATACTTCATATTATTATTATTAGTTGGGCTGCTGTAGGCAGCCCAAGTATTGTTCCTCCTCATACTTAATATTATTATTATTAGTTGGGCTGCTGTAGGCAGGCCAAGTATTGTTCCTACTCATACTTCATATTATTATTATTAGTTGGGCTGCTGTAGGCAGCCCAAGTATTGTACCTACTCACACTTCATATTATTAGTTGGGCTGCTGTAGGCAGCCCAAGTATTGTTCCTACTCATATTTCATATTATTAGTTGGGCTGCTGTAGGCAGCCCAAGTATTGTTCCTACTCATACTTCAGATTATTAGTTGGGCTGCTGTAGGCAGCCCAAGTATTGTTCCTACTCACACTTCATATTACATTAAATTACATTACATTATAGGCATTTAGCAGACGCTCTTATCCAGAGCGACTTACACATCATTATATATTATTAGTTGGGCTGCTGTAGGCAGCCCAAGTATTGTTCCTACTCATACTTCATATTATTATTATTAGTTGGGCTGCTGTAGGCAGGCCAAGTATTGTTCCTACTCATACTTCATATTATTATTAGTTGGGCTGCTGTAGGCAGCCCATGTATTGTTCCTACTCATACTTCATATTATTAGTTGGGCTGCTGTAGGCAGCCCAAGTATTGTTCCTACTCATACTTCATATTATTATTAGTTGGGCTGCTGTAGGCAGCCCAAGTATTGTTCCTACTCATACTTCATATTATTATTATTAGTTGGGCTGCTGTAGGCAGCCCAAGTATTGTTCCTACTCATACTTCAGATTATTAGTTGGGCTGCTGTAGGCAGCCCAAGTATTGTGCCTACTCATACTTCATATTATTATTATTATTAGTTGGGCTGATGTAGGCAGCCCAAGTATTGTTCCTACTCATACTTCATATTATTATTATTAGTTGGGCTGCTGTAGGCAGCCCAAGTATTGTTCCTACTCACACTTCATATTATTAGTTGGGCTGCTGTAGGCAGCCCAAGTATTGTTCCTACTCATACTTCATATTATTATTAGTTGGGCTGCTGTAGGCAGCCCATGTATTGTTCCTACTCATACTTCATATTATTATTAGTTGGGCTGCTGTATTGTTCCTACTCATACTTCATATTATTAGTTGGGCTGCTGTAGGCAGCCCAAGTATTGTTCCTTCTCATACTTCATATTATTATTATTATTATTATTAAGTATTGTTCCTACTCATACTTCATATTATTATTAGTTGGGCTGGTGTAGGCAGCCCATGTATTGTTCCTACTCATACTTCAGATTATTAGTTGGGCTGCTGTAGGCAGCCCAAGTATTGTTCCTACCCATACTTCATATTATTATTATTAGTTGGGCTGCTGTAGGCAGCCCAAGTATTGTTCCTACTCATACTTCATATTATTAGTTGGGCTGCTATAGGCAGCCCAAGTATTGTGCCTACTCATACTTCATATTATTAGTTGGGCTGCTGTAGGCAAGTATTGTTCCTACTCATACTTCATATTATTATTATTAGTTGGGCTGCAGTAGGCAGCCCAAGTATTGTTCCTACTCATACTTCATATTATTAGTTGGGCTGCTCTAGGCATCCCAAGTATTGTTCCTACTCATACTTTATATTATTATTATTAGTTGGGCTGCTGTAGCAGCCCAAGTATTGTTCCTACTCATACTTCATATTATTAGTTGGGCTGCTCTAGGCATCCCAAGTATTGTTCCTACTCATACTTCATATTATTATTATTAGTTGGGCTGCTGTAGGCATCCCAAGTATTGTACCTACTCATACTTTATATTATTATTATTAGTTGGGCTGCTGTAGGCATCCCAAGTATTGTTCCTACTCATACTTTATATTATTATTATTAGTTGGGCTGCTGTAGGCATCCCAAGTATTGTTCCTACTCATACTTTATATTATTATTATTAGTTGGGCTGCTGTAGGCATCCCAAGTATTGTTCCTACTCATACTTTATATTATTATTATTAGTTGGGCTGCTGTAGGCAGCCCAAGTATTGTTCCTACTCATACTTTATATTATTATTAGTTGGGCTGCTGTAGGCTGCCCAAGTATTGTTCCTCCTCATACTTCATATTATTATTATTAGTTGGGCTGCTGTAGGCAGGCCAAGTATTGTTCCTACTCATACTTCATATTATTAGTTGGGCTGCTGTAGGCAGCCCATGTATTGTTCCTACTCATAGTTTATATTATTATTAGTTGGGCTGCTGTAGGCAGCCCAAGTATTGTTCCTCCTCATACTTCATATTATTATTATTAGTTGGGCTGCTGTAGGCAGGCCAAGTATTGTTCCTACTCATACTTCATATTATTAGTTGGGCTGCTGTAGGCAGCCCAAGTATTGTTCCTACTCATACTTCATATTATTAGTTGGGCTGCTATAGGCAGCCCAAGTATTGTGCCTACTCATACTTCATATTATTAGTTGGGCTGCTGTAGGCAGCCCAAGTATTGTTCCTACTCATACTTCATATTATTATTATTATTATTAGTTGGGCTGCTGTAGGCAGGCCAAGTATTGTTCCTACTCATACTTCATATTATTATTAGTTGGGCTGCTGTAGGCAGCCCAAGTATTGTTCCTACTCACACTTCATATTATTAGTTGGGCTGCTGTAGGCAGCCCAAGTATTGTTCCTAGTCATACTTCATATTATTAGTTGGGCTGCTGTAGGCAGCCCAAGTATTGTTCCTACTCATACTTCATATTATTAGTTGGGCTGCTGTAGGCAGCCCAAGTATTGTTCCTACTCATACTTCATATTATTATCAGTTGGGCTGCTGTAGGCAGTCCAAGTATTGTTCCTACTCATACTTCATATTATTAGTTGGGCTACTGTAGGCAGCCCAAGTATTGTTCCTACTCATACTTCATATTATTATCAGTTGGGCTGCTGTAGGCAGTCCAAGTATTGTTCCTACTCATACTTCATATTATTAGTTGGGCTGCTGTAGGCAGCCCAAGTATTGTTCCTAGTCATACTTCATATTATTAGTTGGGCTGCTGTAGGCAGCCCAAGTATTGTTCCTACTCATACTTCATATTATTAGTTGGGCTGCTGTAGGCAGCCCAAGTATTGTTCCTACTCATACTTCATATTATTATCAGTTGGGCTGCTGTAGGCAGTCCAAGTATTGTTCCTACTCATACTTCATATTATTAGTTGGGCTACTGTAGGCAGCCCAAGTATTGTTCCTACTCATACTTCATATTATTATTATTAGTTGGGCTGCTGTAGGCAGTCCAAGTATTGTTCCTACTCATACTTCATATTATTAGTTGGGCTGCTGTAGGCAGCCCAAGTATTGTTCCTAGTCATACTTCATATTATTAGTTGGGCTGCTGTAGGCAGCCCAAGTATTGTTCCTACTCATACTTCAGATTATTAGTTGGGCTGCTGTAGGCAGCCCAAGTATTGTTCCTACCCATACTTCATATTATTATTATTAGTTGGGCTGCTGTAGGCAGCCCAAGTATTGTTCCTACTCATACTTCATATTATTAGTTGGGCTGCTGTAGGCAGCACAAGTATTGTTCCTACTCATACTTCATATTATTATTATTATTATTAGTTGGGCTGCTGTAGGCATCCCAAGTATTGTTCCTACTCATACTTTATATTATTATTATTAGTTGGGCTGCTGTAGGCATCCCAAGTATTGTTCCTACTCATACTTTATATTATTATTATTAGTTGGGCTGCTGTAGGCAGCCCAAGTATTGTTCCTACTCATACTTTATATTATTATTAGTTGGGCTGCTGTAGGCTGCCCAAGTATTGTTCCTCCTCATACTTCATATTATTATTATTAGTTGGGCTGCTGTAGGCAGGCCAAGTATTGTTCCTACTCATACTTCATATTATTAGTTGGGCTGCTGTAGGCAGCCCAAGTATTGTTCCTACTCATACTTCAGATTATTAGTTGGGCTGCTGTAGGCAGCCCAAGTATTGTGCCTACTCATACTTCATATTATTATTATTATTATTAGTTGGGCTGATGTAGGCAGCCCAAGTATTGTTCCTACTCATACTTCATATTATTATTATTATTAGTTGGGCTGATGTAGGCAGCCCAAGTATTGTACCTACTCACACTTCATATTATTAGTTGGGCTGCTGTAGGCAGCCCAAGTATTGTTCCTACTCATATTTCATATTATTAGTTGGGCTGCTGTAGGCAGCCCAAGTATTGTTCCTACTCATACTTCAGATTATTAGTTGGGCTGCTGTAGGCAGCCCAAGTATTGTTCCTACTCACACTTCATATTACATTAAATTACATTACATTATAGGCATTTAGCAGACGCTCTTATCCAGAGCGACTTACACATCATTATATATTATTAGTTGGGCTGCTGTAGGCAGCCCAAGTATTGTTCCTACTCATACTTCATATTATTATTATTAGTTGGGCTGCTGTAGGCAGGCCAAGTATTGTTCCTACTCATACTTCATATTATTATTAGTTGGGCTGCTGTAGGCAGCC
Source organism: Synaphobranchus kaupii (assembly GCA_029718625.1). Classification (NCBI taxonomy): domain Eukaryota; kingdom Metazoa; phylum Chordata; class Actinopteri; order Anguilliformes; family Synaphobranchidae; genus Synaphobranchus; species Synaphobranchus kaupii. Next base: position 10,595,281 of record CM056389.1, read on the forward strand.
CATGTATTGTTCCTACTCATACTTCATATTATTAGTTGGGCTGCTGTAGGCAGCCCAAGTATTGTTCCTACTCATACTTCATATTATTATTATTATTATTATTAGTTGGGCTGCTGTAGGCAGCCCAAGTATTGTTCCTACTCATACTTCATATTATTATTAGTTGGGCTGCTGTAGGCAGCCCAAGTATTGTTCCTACTCATACTTCATATTATTATTATTAGTTGGGCTGCTGTAGGCAGCCCAAGTATTGTTCCTACTCATACTTCAGATTATTAGTTGGGCTGCTGTAGGCAGCCCAAGTATTGTGCCTACTCATACTTCATATTATTATTATTATTAGTTGGGCTGATGTAGGCAGCCCAAGTATTGTTCCTACTCATACTTCATATTATTATTATTAGTTGGGCTGCTGTAGGCAGCCCAAGTATTGTTCCTACTCACACTTCATATTATTAGTTGGGCTGCTGTAGGCAGCCCAAGTATTGTTCCTACTCATACTTCATATTATTATTAGTTGGGCTGCTGTAGGCAGCCCATGTATTGTTCCTACTCATACTTCATATTATTATTAGTTGGGCTGCTGTATTGTTCCTACTCATACTTCATATTATTAGTTCGGCTGCTGTAGGCAGCCCAAGTATTGTTCCTTCTCATACTTCATATTATTATTATTATTATTAAGTATTGTTCCTACTCATACTTCATATTATTATTAGTTGGGCTGGTGTAGGCAGCCCAAGTATTGTTCCTACTCATACTTCAGATTATTAGTTGGGCTGCTGTAGGCAGCCCAAGTATTGTTCCTACCCATACTTCATATTATTATTATTAGTTGGGCTGCTGTAGGCAGCCCAAGTATTGTTCCTACTCATACTTCATATTATTAGTTGGGCTGCTATAGGCAGCCCAAGTATTGTGCCTACTCATACTTCATATTATTAGTTGGGCTGCTGTAGGCATGTATTGTTCCTACTCATACTTCATATTATTATTATTAGTTGGGCTGCAGTAGGCAGCCCAAGTATTGTTCCTACTCATACTTCATATTATTAGTTGGGCTGCTCTAGACATCCCAAGTATTGTTCCTACTCATACTTCATATTATTATTATTAGTTGGGCTGCTGTAGGCATCCCAAGTATTGTACCTACTCATACTTTATATTATTATTATTAGTTGGGCTGCTGTAGGCATCCCAAGTATTGTTCCTACTCATACTTTATATTATTATTATTAGTTGGGCTGCTGTAGGCATCCCAAGTATTGTTCCTACTCATACTTTATATTATTATTATTAGTTGGGCTGCTGTAGGCATCCCAAGTATTGTTCCTACTCATACTTTATATTATTATTATTAGTTGGGCTGCTGTAGGCAGCCCAAGTATTGTTCCTACTCATACTTTATATTATTATTAGTTGGGCTGCTGTAGGCTGCCCAAGTATTGTTCCTCCTCATACTTCATATTATTATTATTAGTTGGGCTGCTGTAGGCAGGCCAAGTATTGTTCCTACTCATACTTCATATTATTAGTTGGGCTGCTGTAGGCAGCCCAAGTATTGTTCCTACTCATACTTCAGATTATTAGTTGGGCTGCTGTAGGCAGCCCAAGTATTGTGCCTACTCATACTTCATATTATTATTATTATTAGTTGGGCTGATGTAGGCAGCCCAAGTATTGTTCCTACTCATACTTCATATTATTATTATTATTAGTTGGGCTGATGTAGGCAGCCCAAGTATTGTACCTACTCACACTTCATATTATTAGTTGGGCTGCTGTAGGCAGCCCAAGTATTGTTCCTACTCATATTTCATATTATTAGTTGGGCTGCTGTAGGCAGCCCAAGTATTGTTCCTACTCATACTTCAGATTATTAGTTGGGCTGCTGTAGGCAGCCCAAGTATTGTTCCTACTCACACTTCATATTACATTAAATTACATTACATTATAGGCATTTAGCAGACGCTCTTATCCAGAGCGACTTACACATCATTATATATTATTAGTTGGGCTGCTGTAGGCAGCCCAAGTATTGTTCCTACTCATACTTCATATTATTATTATTAGTTGGGCTGCTGTAGGCAGGCCAAGTATTGTTCCTACTCATACTTCATATTATTATTAGTTGGGCTGCTGTAGGCAGCCCATGTATTGTTCCTACTCATACTTCATATTATTAGTTGGGCTGCTGTAGGCAGCCCAAGTATTGTTCCTACTCATACTTCATATTATTATTATTATTATTATTAGTTGGGCTGCTGTAGGCAGCCCAAGTATTGTTCCTACTCATACTTCATATTATTATTAGTTGGGCTGCTGTAGGCAGCCCAAGTATTGTTCCTACTCATACTTCATATTATTATTATTAGTTGGGCTGCTGTAGGCAGCCCAAGTATTGTTCCTACTCATACTTCAGATTATTAGTTGGGCTGCTGTAGGCAGCCCAAGTATTGTGCCTACTCATACTTCATATTATTATTATTATTAGTTGGGCTGATGTAGGCAGCCCAAGTATTGTTCCTACTCATACTTCATATTATTATTATTAGTTGGGCTGCTGTAGGCAGCCCAAGTATTGTTCCTACTCACACTTCATATTATTAGTTGGGCTGCTGTAGGCAGCCCAAGTATTGTTCCTACTCATACTTCATATTATTATTAGTTGGGCTGCTGTAGGCAGCCCATGTATTGTTCCTACTCATACTTCATATTATTATTAGTTGGGCTGCTGTATTGTTCCTACTCATACTTCATATTATTAGTTCGGCTGCTGTAGGCAGCCCAAGTATTGTTCCTTCTCATACTTCATATTATTATTATTATTATTAAGTATTGTTCCTACTCATACTTCATATTATTATTAGTTGGGCTGGTGTAGGCAGCCCAAGTATTGTTCCTACTCATACTTCAAATTATTAGTTGGGCTGCTGTAGGCAGCCCAAGTATTGTTCCTACCCATACTTCATATTATTATTATTAGTTGGGCTGCTGTAGGCAGCCCAAGTATTGTTCCTACTCATACTTCATATTATTAGTTGGGCTGCTATAGGCAGCCCAAGTATTGTGCCTACTCATACTTCATATTATTAGTTGGGCTGCTGTAGGCATGTATTGTTCCTACTCATACTTCATATTATTATTATTAGTTGGGCTGCAGTAGGCAGCCCAAGTATTGTTCCTACTCATACTTCATATTATTAGTTGGGCTGCTCTAGACATCCCAAGTATTGTTCCTACTCATACTTCATATTATTATTATTAGTTGGGCTGCTGTAGGCATCCCAAGTATTGTACCTACTCATACTTTATATTATTATTATTAGTTGGGCTGCTGTAGGCATCCCAAGTATTGTTCCTACTCATACTTTATATTATTATTATTAGTTGGGCTGCTGTAGGCATCCCAAGTATTGTTCCTACTCATACTTTATATTATTATTATTAGTTGGGCTGCTGTAGGCATCCCAAGTATTGTTCCTACTCATACTTTATATTATTATTATTAGTTGGGCTGCTGTAGGCAGCCCAAGTATTGTTCCTACTCATACTTTATATTATTATTAGTTGGGCTGCTGTAGGCTGCCCAAGTATTGTTCCTCCTCATACTTCATATTATTATTATTAGTTGGGCTGCTGTAGGCAGGCCAAGTATTGTTCCTACTCATACTTCATATTATTAGTTGGGCTGCTGTAGGCAGCCCATGTATTGTTCCTACTCATAGTTTATATTATTATTAGTTGGGCTGCTGTAGGCAGCCCAAGTATTGTTCCTCCTCATACTTCATATTATTATTATTAGTTGGGCTGCTGTAGGCAGGCCAAGTATTGTTCCTACTCATACTTCATATTATTAGTTGGGCTGCTGTAGGCAGCCCAAGTATTGTTCCTACTCATACTTCATATTATTAGTTGGGCTGCTATAGGCAGCCCAAGTATTGTGCCTACTCATACTTCATATTATTAGTTGGGCTGCTGTAGGCAGCCCAAGTATTGTTCCTACTCATACTTCATATTATTATTATTATTATTAGTTGGGCTGCTGTAGGCAGGCCAAGTATTGTTCCTACTCATACTTCATATTATTATTAGTTGGGCTGCTGTAGGCAGCCCAAGTATTGTTCCTACTCACACTTCATATTATTAGTTGGGCTGCTGTAGGCAGCCCAAGTATTGTTCCTAGTCATACTTCATATTATTAGTTGGGCTGCTGTAGGCAGCCCAAGTATTGTTCCTACTCATACTTCATATTATTAGTTGGGCTGCTGTAGGCAGCCCAAGTATTGTTCCTACTCATACTTCATATTATTATCAGTTGGGCTGCTGTAGGCAGTCCAAGTATTGTTCCTACTCATACTTCATATTATTAGTTGGGCTACTGTAGGCAGCCCAAGTATTGTTCCTACTCATACTTCATATTATTATCAGTTGGGCTGCTGTAGGCAGCCCAAGTATTGTTCCTACTCATATTTCATATTATTAGTTGGGCTGCTGTAGGCAGCCCAAGTATTGTTCCTACTCATACTTCAGATTATTAGTTGGGCTGCTGTAGGCAGCCCAAGTATTGTTCCTACTCACACTTCATATTACATTAAATTAGATTACATTATAGGCATTTAGTAGACGCTCTTATCCAGAGCGACTTACACATCATTATATATTATTAGTTGGGCTGCTGTAGGCAGCCCAAGTATTGTTCCTACTCATACTTCATATTATTATTATTAGTTGGGCTGCTGTAGGCAGGCCAAGTATTGTTCCTACTCATACTTCATATTATTAGTTGGGCTGCTGTAGGCAGCCCATGTATTGTTCCTACTCATAGTTTATATTATTATTAGTTGGGCTGCTGTAGGCAGCCCAAGTATTGTTCCTCCTCATACTTCATATTATTATTATTAGTTGGGCTGCTGTAGGCAGGCCAAGTATTGTTCCTACTCATACTTCATATTATTAGTTGGGCTGCTGTAGGCAGCCCAAGTATTGTTCATACTCATACTTCATATTATTAGTTGGGCTGCTATAGGCAGCCCAAGTATTGTGCCTACTCATACTTCATATTATTAGTTGGGCTGCTGTAGGCAGCCCAAGTATTGTTCCTACTCACACTTCATATTATTAGTTGGGCTGCTGTAGGCAGCCCAAGTATTGTTCCTACTCATACTTCATATTATTATTAGTTGGGCTGCTGTAGGCAGCCCATGTATTGTTCCTACTCATACTTCATATTATTATTAGTTGGGCTGCTGTATTGTTCCTACTCATACTTCATATTATTAGTTCGGCTGCTGTAGGCAGCCCAAGTATTGTTCCTTCTCATACTTCATATTATTATTATTATTATTAAGTATTGTTCCTACTCATACTTCATATTATTATTAGTTGGGCTGGTGTAGGCAGCCCAAGTATTGTTCCTACTCATACTTCAGATTATTAGTTGGGCTGCTGTAGGCAGCCCAAGTATTGTTCCTACCCATACTTCATATTATTATTATTAGTTGGGCTGCTGTAGGCAGCCCAAGTATTGTTCCTACTCATACTTCATATTATTAGTTGGGCTGCTATAGGCAGCCCAAGTATTGTGCCTACTCATACTTCATATTATTAGTTGGGCTGCTGTAGGCATGTATTGTTCCTACTCATACTTCATATTATTATTATTAGTTGGGCTGCAGTAGGCAGCCCAAGTATTGTTCCTACTCATACTTCATATTATTAGTTGGGCTGCTCTAGACATCCCAAGTATTGTTCCTACTCATACTTCATATTATTATTATTAGTTGGGCTGCTGTAGGCATCCCAAGTATTGTACCTACTCATACTTTATATTATTATTATTAGTTGGGCTGCTGTAGGCATCCCAAGTATTGTTCCTACTCATACTTTATATTATTATTATTAGTTGGGCTGCTGTAGGCATCCCAAGTATTGTTCCTACTCATACTTTATATTATTATTATTAGTTGGGCTGCTGTAGGCATCCCAAGTATTGTTCCTACTCATACTTTATATTATTATTATTAGTTGGGCTGCTGTAGGCAGCCCAAGTATTGTTCCTACTCATACTTTATATTATTATTAGTTGGGCTGCTGTAGGCTGCCCAAGTATTGTTCCTCCTCATACTTCATATTATTATTATTAGTTGGGCTGCTGTAGGCAGGCCAAGTATTGTTCCTACTCATACTTCATATTATTAGTTGGGCTGCTGTAGGCAGCCCATGTATTGTTCCTACTCATAGTTTATATTATTATTAGTTGGGCTGCTGTAGGCAGCCCAAGTATTGTTCCTCCTCATACTTCATATTATTATTATTAGTTGGGCTGCTGTAGGCAGGCCAAGTATTGTTCCTACTCATACTTCATATTATTAGTTGGGCTGCTGTAGGCAGCCCAAGTATTGTTCCTACTCATACTTCATATTATTAGTTGGGCTGCTATAGGCAGCCCAAGTATTGTGCCTACTCATACTTCATATTATTAGTTGGGCTGCTGTAGGCAGCCCAAGTATTGTTCCTACTCATACTTCATATTATTATTATTATTATTAGTTGGGCTGCTGTAGGCAGGCCAAGTATTGTTCCTACTCATACTTCATATTATTATTAGTTGGGCTGCTGTAGGCAGCCCAAGTATTGTTCCTACTCACACTTCATATTATTAGTTGGGCTGCTGTAGGCAGCCCAAGTATTGTTCCTAGTCATACTTCATATTATTAGTTGGGCTGCTGTAGGCAGCCCAAGTATTGTTCCTACTCATACTTCATATTATTAGTTGGGCTGCTGTAGGCAGCCCAAGTATTGTTCCTACTCATACTTCATATTATTATCAGTTGGGCTGCTGTAGGCAGTCCAAGTATTGTTCCTACTCATACTTCATATTATTAGTTGGGCTACTGTAGGCAGCCCAAGTATTGTTCCTACTCATACTTCATATTATTATCAGTTGGGCTGCTGTAGGCAGTCCAAGTATTGTTCCTACTCATACTTCATATTATTAGTTGGGCTGCTGTAGGCAGCCCAAGTATTGTTCCTACTCATATTTCATATTATTAGTTGGGCTGCTGTAGGCAGCCCAAGTATTGTTCCTACTCATACTTCAGATTATTAGTTGGGCTGCTGTAGGCAGCCCAAGTATTGTTCCTACTCACACTTCATATTACATTAAATTACATTACATTATAGGCATTTAGCAGACGCTCTTATCCAGAGCGACTTACACATCATTATATATTATTAGTTGGGCTGCTGTAGGCAGCCCAAGTATTGTTCCTACTCATACTTCATATTATTATTATTAGTTGGGCTGCTGTAGGCAGGCCAAGTATTGTTCCTACTCATACTTCATATTATTATTAGTTGGGCTGCTGTAGGCAGCCCATGTATTGTTCCTACTCATACTTCATATTATTAGTTGGGCTGCTGTAGGCAGCCCAAGTATTGTTCCTACTCATACTTCATATTATTATTATTATTATTATTAGTTGGGCTGCTGTAGGCAGCCCAAGTATTGTTCCTACTCATACTTCATATTATTATTAGTTGGGCTGCTGTAGGCAGCCCAAGTATTGTTCCTACTCATACTTCATATTATTATTATTAGTTGGGCTGCTGTAGGCAGCCCAAGTATTGTTCCTACTCATACTTCAGATTATTAGTTGGGCTGCTGTAGGCAGCCCAAGTATTGTGCCTACTCATACTTCATATTATTATTATTATTAGTTGGGCTGATGTAGGCAGCCGAAGTATTGTTCCTACTCATACTTCATATTATTATTATTAGTTGGGCTGCTGTAGGCAGCCCAAGTATTGTTCCTACTCACACTTCATATTATTAGTTGGGCTGCTGTAGGCAGCCCAAGTATTGTTCCTACTCATACTTCATATTATTATTAGTTGGGCTGCTGTAGGCAGCCCATGTATTGTTCCTACTCATACTTCATATTATTATTAGTTGGGCTGCTGTATTGTTCCTACTCATACTTCATATTATTAGTTGGGCTGCTGTAGGCAGCCCAAGTATTGTTCCTTCTCATACTTCATATTATTATTATTATTATTATTAAGTATTGTTCCTACTCATACTTCATATTATTATTAGTTGGGCTGGTGTAGGCAGCCCAAGTATTGTTCCTACTCATACTTCAGATTATTAGTTGGGCTGCTGTAGGCAGCCCAAGTATTGTTCCTACCCATACTTCATATTATTATTATTAGTTGGGCTGCTGTAGGCAGCCCAAGTATTGTTCCTACTCATACTTCATATTATTAGTTGGGCTGCTATAGGCAGCCCAAGTATTGTGCCTACTCATACTTCATATTATTAGTTGGGCTGCTGTAGGCAAGTATTGTTCCTACTCATACTTCATATTATTATTATTAGTTGGGCTGCAGTAGGCAGCCCAAGTATTGTTCCTACTCATACTTCATATTATTAGTTGGGCTGCTCTAGGCATCCCAAGTATTGTTCCTACTCATACTTTATATTATTATTATTAGTTGGGCTGCTGTAGCAGCCCAAGTATTGTTCCTACTCATACTTCATATTATTAGTTGGGCTGCTCTAGCCATCCCAAGTATTGTTCCTACTCATACTTCATATTATTATTATTAGTTGGGCTGCTGTAGGCATCCCAAGTATTGTACCTACTCATACTTTATATTATTATTATTAGTTGGGCTGCTGTAGGCATCCCAAGTATTGTTCCTACTCATACTTTATATTATTATTATTAGTTGGGCTGCTGTAGGCATCCCAAGTATTGTTCCTACTCATACTTTATATTATTATTATTAGTTGGGCTGCTGTAGGCATCCCAAGTATTGTTCCTATTCATACTTTATATTATTATTATTAGTTGGGCTGCTGTAGGCAGCCCAAGTATTGTTCCTACTCATACTTTATATTATTATTAGTTGGGCTGCTGTAGGCTGCCCAAGTATTGTTCCTCCTCATACTTCATATTATTATTATTAGTTGGGCTGCTGTAGGCAGGCCAAGTATTGTTCCTACTCATACTTCATATTATTAGTTGGGCTGCTGTAGGCAGCCCATGTATTGTTCCTACTCATAGTTTATATTATTATTAGTTGGGCTGCTGTAGGCAGCCCAAGTATTGTTCCTCCTCATACTTCATATTATTATTATTAGTTGGGCTGCTGTAGGCAGGCCAAGTATTGTTCCTACTCATACTTCATATTATTAGTTGGGCTGCTGTAGGCAGCCCAAGTATTGTTCCTACTCATACTTCATATTATTAGTTGGGCTGCTATAGGCAGCCCAAGTATTGTGCCTACTCATACTTCATATTATTAGTTGGGCTGCTGTAGGCAGCCCAAGTATTGTTCCTACTCATACTTCATATTATTATTATTATTATTAGTTGGGCTGCTGTAGGCAGGCCAAGTATTGTTCCTACTCATACTTCATATTATTATTAGTTGGGCTGCTGTAGGCAGCCCAAGTATTGTTCCTACTCACACTTCATATTATTAGTTGGGCTGCTGTAGGCAGCCCAAGTATTGTTCCTACTCATACTTCAGATTATTAGTTGGGCTGCTGTAGGCAGCCCAAGTATTGTTCCTACTCACACTTCATATTACATTAAATTACATTACATTATAGGCATTTAGCAGACGCTCTTATCCAGAGCGACTTACACATCATTATATATTATTAGTTGGGCTGCTGTAGGCAGCCCAAGTATTGTTCCTACTCATACTTCATATTATTATTATTAGTTGGGCTGCTGTAGGCAGGCCAAGTATTGTTCCTACTCATACTTCATATTATTATTAGTTGGGCTGCTGTAGGCAGCCCATGTATTGTTCCTACTCATACTTCATATTATTAGTTGGGCTGCTGTAGGCAGCCCAAGTATTGTTCCTACTCATACTTCATATTATTATTATTATTATTATTAGTTGGGCTGCTGTAGGCAGCCCAAGTATTGTTCCTACTCATACTTCATATTATTATTAGTTGGGCTGCTGTAGGCAGCCCAAGTATTGTTCCTACTCATACTTCATATTATTATTATTAGTTGGGCTGCTGTAGGCAGCCCAAGTATTGTTCCTACTCATACTTCAGATTATTAGTTGGGCTGCTGTAGGCAGCCCAAGTATTGTGCCTACTCATACTTCATATTATTATTATTATTAGTTGGGCTGATGTAGGCAGCCGAAGTATTGTTCCTACTCATACTTCATATTATTATTATTAGTTGGGCTGCTGTAGGCAGCCCAAGTATTGTTCCTACTCACACTTCATATTATTAGTTGGGCTGCTGTAGGCAGCCCAAGTATTGTTCCTACTCATACTTCATATTATTATTAGTTGGGCTGCTGTATTGTTCCTACTCATACTTCATATTATTAGTTGGGCTGCTGTAGGCAGCCCAAGTATTGTTCCTTCTCATACTTCATATTATTATTATTATTATTATTAAGTATTGTTCCTACTCATACTTCATATTATTATTAGTTGGGCTGGTGTAGGCAGCCCAAGTATTGTTCCTACTCATACTTCAGATTATTAGTTGGGCTGCTGTAGGCAGCCCAAGTATTGTTCCTACTCACACTTCATATTACATTAAATTACATTACATTATAGGCATTTAGCAGACGCTCTTATCCAGAGCGACTTACACATCATTATATATTATTAGTTGGGCTGCTGTAGGCAGCCCAAGTATTGTTCCTACTCATACTTCATATTATTATTATTAGTTGGGCTGCTGAAGGCAGGCCAAGTATTGTTCCTACTCATACTTCATATTATTATTAGTTGGGCTGCTGTAGGCAGCCCATGTATTGTTCCTACTCATACTTCATATTATTAGTTGGGCTGCTGTAGGCAGCCCAAGTATTGTTCCTACTCATACTTCATATTATTATTATTATTATTATTAGTTGGGCTGCTGTAGGCAGCCCAAGTATTGTTCCTACTCATACTTCATATTATTATTAGTTGGGCTGCTGTAGGCAGCCCAAGTATTGTTCCTACTCATACTTCATATTATTATTATTAGTTGGGCTGCTGTAGGCAGCCCAAGTATTGTTCCTACTCATACTTCAGATTATTAGTTGGGCTGCTGTAGGCAGCCCAAGTATTGTGCCTACTCATACTTCATATTATTATTATTATTAGTTGGGCTGATGTAGGCAGCCGAAGTATTGTTCCTACTCATACTTCATATTATTATTATTAGTTGGGCTGCTGTAGGCAGCCCAAGTATTGTTCCTACTCACACTTCATATTATTAGTTGGGCTGCTGTAGGCAGCCCAAGTATTGTTCCTACTCATACTTCATATTATTATTAGTTGGGCTGCTGTAGGCAGCCCATGTATTGTTCCTACTCATACTTCATATTATTATTAGTTGGGCTGCTGTATTGTTCCTACTCATACTTCATATTATTAGTTGGGCTGCTGTAGGCAGCCCAAGTATTGTTCCTTCTCATACTTCATATTATTATTATTATTATTATTATTAAGTATTGTTCCTACTCATACTTCATATTATTATTAGTTGGGCTGGTGTAGGCAGCCCAAGTATTGTTCCTACTCATACTTCAGATTATTAGTTGGGCTGCTGTAGGCAGCCCAAGTATTGTTCCTACCCATACTTCATATTATTATTATTAGTTGGGCTGCTGTAGGCAGCCCAAGTATTGTTCCTACTCATACTTCATATTATTAGTTGGGCTGCTATAGGCAGCCCAAGTATTGTGCCTACTCATACTTCATATTATTAGTTGGGCTGCTGTAGGCAAGTATTGTTCCTACTCATACTTCATATTATTATTATTAGTTGGGCTGCAGTAGGCAGCCCAAGTATTGTTCCTACTCATACTTCATATTATTAGTTGGGCTGCTCTAGGCATCCCAAGTATTGTTCCTACTCATACTTTATATTATTATTATTAGTTGGGCTGCTGTAGCAGCCCAAGTATTGTTCCTACTCATACTTCATATTATTAGTTGGGCTGCTCTAGCCATCCCAAGTATTGTTCCTACTCATACTTCATATTATTATTATTAGTTGGGCTGCTGTAGGCATCCCAAGTATTGTACCTACTCATACTTTATATTATTATTATTAGTTGGGCTGCTGTAGGCATCCCAAGTATTGTTCCTACTCATACTTTATATTATTATTATTAGTTGGGCTGCTGTAGGCATCCCAAGTATTGTTCCTACTCATACTTTATATTATTATTTGGGCTGCTATAGGCAGCCCAAGTATTGTGCCTACTCATACTTCATATTATTAGTTGGGCTGCTGTAGGCAAGTATTGTTCCTACTCATACTTCATATTATTATTATTAGTTGGGCTGCAGTAGGCAGCCCAAGTATTGTTCCTACTCATACTTCATATTATTAGTTGGGCTGCTCTAGGCATCCCAAGTATTGTTCCTACTCATACTTTATATTATTATTATTAGTTGGGCTGCTGTAGCAGCCCAAGTATTGTTCCTACTCATACTTCATATTATTAGTTGGGCTGCTGTAGGCATCCCAAGTATTGTACCTACTCATACTTTATATTATTATTATTAGTTGGGCTGCTGTAGGCATCCCAAGTATTGTTCCTACTCATACTTTATATTATTATTATTAGTTGGGCTGCTGTAGGCATCCCAAGTATTGTTCCTACTCATACTTTATATTATTATTATTAGTTGGGCTGCTGTAGGCATCCCAAGTATTGTTCCTATTCATACTTTATATTATTATTATTAGTTGGGCTGCTGTAGGCAGCCCAAGTATTGTTCCTACTCATACTTTATATTATTATTAGTTGGGCTGCTGTAGGCTGCCCAAGTATTGTTCCTCCTCATACTTCATATTATTATTATTAGTTGGGCTGCTGTAGGCAGGCCAAGTATTGTTCCTACTCATACTTCATATTATTAGTTGGGCTGCTGTAGGCAGCCCATGTATTGTTCCTACTCATAGTTTATATTATTATTAGTTGGGCTGCTGTAGGCAGCCCAAGTATTGTTCCTCCTCATACTTCATATTATTATTATTAGTTGGGCTGCTGTAGGCAGGCCAAGTATTGTTCCTACTCATACTTCATATTATTAGTTGGGCTGCTGTAGGCAGCCCAAGTATTGTTCCTACTCATACTTCATATTATTAGTTGGGCTGCTATAGGCAGCCCAAGTATTGTGCCTACTCATACTTCATATTATTAGTTGGGCTGCTGTAGGCAGCCCAAGTATTGTTCCTACTCATACTTCATATTATTATTATTATTATTAGTTGGGCTGCTGTAGGCAGGCCAAGTATTGTTCCTACTCATATTTCATATTATTATTAGTTGGGCTGCTGTAGGCAGCCCAAGTATTGTTCCTACTCACACTTCATATTATTAGTTGGGCTGCTGTAGGCAGCCCAAGTATTGTTCCTAGTCATACTTCATATTATTAGTTGGGCTGCTGTAGGCAGCCCAAGTATTGTTCCTACTCATACTTCATATTATTAGTTGGGCTGCTGTAGGCAGCCCAAGTATTGTTCCTACTCATACTTCATATTATTATCAGTTGGGCTGCTGTAGGCAGTCCAAGTATTGTTCCTACTCATACTTCATATTATTAGTTGGGCTACTGTAGGCAGCCCAAGTATTGTTCCTACTCATACTTCATATTATTATCAGTTGGGCTGCTGTAGGCAGTCCAAGTATTGTTCCTACTCATACTTCATATTATTAGTTGGGCTGCTGTAGGCAGCCCAAGTATTGTTCCTAGTCATACTTCATATTATTAGTTGGGCTGCTGTAGGCAGCCCAAGTATTGTTCCTACTCATACTTCATATTATTAGTTGGGCTGCTGTAGGCAGCCCAAGTATTGTTCCTACTCATACTTCATATTATTATCAGTTGGGCTGCTGTAGGCAGTCCAAGTATTGTTCCTACTCATACTTCATATTATTAGTTGGGCTACTGTAGGCAGCCCAAGTATTGTTCCTACTCATACTTCATATTATTATTATTAGTTGGGCTGCTGTAGGCAGTCCAAGTATTGTTCCTACTCATACTTCATATTATTAGTTGGGCTGCTGTAGGCAGCCCAAGTATTGTTCCTAGTCATACTTCATATTATTAGTTGGGCTGCTGTAGGCAGCCCAAGTATTGTTCCTACTCATACTTCAGATTATTAGTTGGGCTGCTGTAGGCAGCCCAAGTATTGTTCCTACCCATACTTCATATTATTATTATTAGTTGGGCTGCTGTAGGCAGCCCAAGTATTGTTCCTACTCATACTTCATATTATTAGTTGGGCTGCTGTAGGCAGCACAAGTATTGTTCCTACTCATACTTCATATTATTATTATTATTATTAGTTGGGCTGCTGTAGGCAGCCCAAGTATTGTTCCTACTCATACTTCATATTATTATTAGTTGGGCTGCTGTAGGCAGCCCAAGTATTGTTCCTACTCACACTTCATATTATTATTATTAGTTGGGCTGCTGTAGGCATCCAAAGTATTGTTCCTACTCATACTTTATATTATTATTAGTTGGGCTGCTGTAGGCAGCCCAAGTATTGTTCCTACTCATACTTCATATTATTAGTTGGGCTGCTCTAGGCATCCCAAGTATTGTTCCTACTCATACTTTATATTATTATTATTAGTTGGGCTGCTGTAGGCAGCCCAAGTATTGTTCCTACTCATACTTCATATTATTATTATTATTATTAGTTGGGCTGCTGTAGGCAGCCCAAGTATTGTTCCTACTCATACTTCATATTATTATTATTAGTTGGGCTGCTGTAGGCATCCCAAGTATTGTACCTACTCATACTTTATATTATTATTATTAGTTGGGCAGCTGTAGGCATCCCAAGTATTGTTCCTACTCATACTTTATATTATTATTATTAGTTGGGCTGCTGTAGGCATCCCAAGTATTGGTCCTACTCATACTTTATATTATTATTAGTTGGGCTGCTGTAGGCAGCCCAAGTATTGTTCCTCCTCATACTTAATATTATTATTATTAGTTGGGCTGCTGTAGGCAGGCCAAGTATTGTTCCTACTCATACTTCATATTATTATTATTAGTTGGGCTGCTGTAGGCAGCCCAAGTATTTTACCTACTCACACTTCATATTATTAGTTGGGCTGCTGTAGGCAGCCCAAGTATTGTTCCTACTCATATTTCATATTATTAGTTGGGCTGCTGTAGGCAGCCCAAGTATTGTTCCTACTCATACTTCAGATTATTAGTTGGGCTGCTGTAGGCAGCCCAAGTATTGTTCCTACTCACACTTCATATTACATTAAATTACATTACATTATAGGCATTTAGCAGACGCTCTTATCCAGAGCGACTTACACATCATTATATATTATTAGTTGGGCTGCTGTAGGCAGGCCAAGTATTGTTCCTACTCATACTTCATATTATTATTAGTTGGGCTGCTGTAGGCAGCCCATGTATTGTTCCTACTCATACTTCATATTATTAGTTGGGCTGCTGTAGGCAGCCCAAGTATTGTTCCTACTCATACTTCATATTATTATTATTATTATTAGTTGGGCTGCTGTAGGCAGCCCAAGTATTGTTCCTACTCATACTTCATATTATTATTAGTTGGGCTGCTGTAGGCAGCCCAAGTATTGTTCCTACTCATACTTCATATTATTATTATTAGTTGGGCTGCTGTAGGCAGCCCAAGTATTGTTCCTACTCATACTTCAGATTATTAGTTGGGCTGCTGTAGGCAGCCCAAGTATTGTGCCTACTCATACTTCATATTATTATTATTATTAGTTGGGCTGATGTAGGCAGCCCAAGTATTGTTCCTACTCATACTTCATATTATTATTATTATTAGTTGGGCTGATGTAGGCAGCCCAAGTATTGTACCTACTCACACTTCATATTATTAGTTGGGCTGCTGTAGGCAGCCCAAGTATTGTTCCTACTCATATTTCATATTATTAGTTGGGCTGCTGTAGGCAGCCCAAGTATTGTTCCTACTCATACTTCAGATTATTAGTTGGGCTGCTGTAGGCAGCCCAAGTATTGTTCCTACTCACACTTCATATTACATTAAATTACATTACATTATAGGCACTTAGCAGACGCTCTTATCCAGAGCGACTTACACATCATTATATATTATTAGTTGGGCTGCTGTAGGCAGCCCAAGTATTGTTCCTACTCATACTTCATATTATTATTATTAGTTGGGCTGCTGTAGGCAGGCCAAGTATTGTTCCTACTCATACTTCATATTATTATTAGTTGGGCTGCTGTAGGCAGCCCATGTATTGTTCCTACTCATACTTCATATTATTAGTTGGGCTGCTGTAGGCAGCCCAAGTATTGTTCCTACTCACACTTCATATTATTAGTTGGGCTGCTGTAGGCAGCCCAAGTATTGTTCCTAGTCATACTTCATATTATTAGTTGGGCTGCTGTAGGCAGCCCAAGTATTGTTCCTACTCATACTTCATATTATTAGTTGGGCTGCTGTAGGCAGCCCAAGTATTGTTCCTACTCATACTTCATATTATTATCAGTTGGGCTGCTGTAGGCAGTCCAAGTATTGTTCCTACTCATACTTCATATTATTAGTTGGGCTACTGTAGGCAGCCCAAGTATTGTTCCTACTCATACTTCATATTATTATCAGTTGGGCTGCTGTAGGCAGTCCAAGTATTGTTCCTACTCATACTTCATATTATTAGTTGGGCTGCTGTAGGCAGCCCAAGTATTGTTCCTAGTCATACTTCATATTATTAGTTGGGCTGCTGTAGGCAGCCCAAGTATTGTTCCTACTCATACTTCATATTATTAGTTGGGCTGCTGTAGGCAGCCCAAGTATTGTTCCTACTCATACTTCATATTATTATCAGTTGGGCTGCTGTAGGCAGTCCAAGTATTGTTCCTACTCATACTTCATATTATTAGTTGGGCTACTGTAGGCAGCCCAAGTATTGTTCCTACTCATACTTCATATTATTATTATTATTAGTTGGGCTGCTGTAGGCAGTCCAAGTATTGTTCCTACTCATACTTCATATTATTAGTTGGGCTGCTGTAGGCAGCCCAAGTATTGTTCCTAGTCATACTTCATATTATTAGTTGGGCTGCTGTAGGCAGCCCAAGTATTGTTCCTACTCATACTTCAGATTATTAGTTGGGCTGCTGTAGGCAGCCCAAGTATTGTTCCTACCCATACTTCATATTATTATTATTAGTTGGGCTGCTGTAGGCAGCCCAAGTATTGTTCCTACTCATACTTCATATTATTAGTTGGGCTGCTGTAGGCAGCACAAGTATTGTTCCTACTCATACTTCATATTATTATTATTATTATTAGTTGGGCTGCTGTAGGCAGCCCAAGTATTGTTCCTACTCATACTTCATATTATTAGTTGGGCTGCTGTAGTCAAGTATTGTTCCTACTCATACTTCATATTATGAGTTGGGCTGCTGTAGGCAGCCCAAGTATTGTTCCTACTCATACTTCATATTATTATTATTAGTTGGGCTGCAGTAGGCAGCCCAAGTATTGTTCCTACTCATACTTCATATTATTAGTTGGGCTGCTCTAGGCATCCCAAGTATTGTTCCTACTCATACTTTATATTATTATTATTAGTTGGGCTGCTATAGGCAGCCCAAGTATTGTTCCTACTCATACTTCATATTATTATTATTATTATTAGTTGGGCTGCTGTAGGCAGCCCAAGTATTGTTCCTACTCATACTTCATATTATTATTATTAGTTGGGCTGCTGTAGGCATCCCAAGTATTGTACCTACTCATACTTTATATTATTATTATTAGTTGGGCAGCTGTAGGCATCCCAAGTATTGTTCCTACTCATACTTTATATTATTATTATTAGTTGGGCTGCTGTAGGCATCCCAAGTATTGGTCCTACTCATACTTTATATTATTATTAGTTGGGCTGCTGTAGGCAGCCCAAGTATTGTTCCTCCTCATACTTAATATTATTATTATTAGTTGGGCTGCTGTAGGCAGGCCAAGTATTGTTCCTACTCATACTTCATATTATTATTATTAGTTGGGCTGCTGTAGGCAGCCCAAGTATTTTACCTACTCACACTTCATATTATTAGTTGGGCTGCTGTAGGCAGCCCAAGTATTGTTCCTACTCATATTTCATATTATTAGTTGGGCTGCTGTAGGCAGCCCAAGTATTGTTCCTACTCATACTTCAGATTATTAGTTGGGCTGCTGTAGGCAGCGCATGTATTGTTCCTACTCATACTTCATATTATTATTAGTTGGGCTGCTGTATTGTTCCTACTCATACTTCATATTATTAGTTGGGCTGCTGTAGGCAGCCCAAGTATTGTTCCTTCTCATACTTCATATTACATTAAATTACATTACATTATAGGCATTTAGCAGACGCTCTCATCCAGAGCGACTTACACATCATTATATATTATTAGTTGGGCTGCTGTAGGCAGGCCATGTATTGTTCCTACTCATACTTCATATTATTAGTTGGGCTGCTGTAGGCAGCCCAAGTATTGTTCCTACTCATACTTCATATTATTATTATTATTATTAGTTGGGCTGCTGTAGGCAGCCCAAGTATTGTTCCTACTCATACTTCATATTATTATTAGTTGGGCTGCTGTAGGCAGCCCAAGTATTGTTCCTACTCATACTTCATATTATTATTATTAGTTGGGCTGCTGTAGGCAGCCCAAGTATTGTTCCTACTCATACTTCAGATTATTAGTTGGGCTGCTGTAGGCAGCCCAAATATTGTGCCTACTCATACTTCATATTATTATTATTATTAGTTGGGCTGATGTAGGCAGCCCAAGTATTGTTCCTACTCATACTTCATATTATTATTATTATTAGTTGGGCTGATGTAGGCAGCCCTAGTATTGTACCTACTCACACTTCATATTATTAGTTGGGCTGATGTAGGCAGCCCAAGTATTGTACCTACTCACACTTCATATTATTAGTTGGGCTGCTGTAGGCAGGCCAAGTATTGTTCCTACTCATACTTCATATTATTATTAGTTGGGCTGCTGTAGGCAGCCCAAGTATTGTTCCTACTCATACTTCATATTATTATTATTAGTTGGGCTGCTGTAGGCAGCCCAAGTATTGTTCCTACTCATACTTCAGATTATTAGTTGGGCTGCTGTAGGCTGCCCAAGTATTGTGCCTACTCATACTTCATATTATTATTATTATTAGTTGGGCTGATGTAGGCAGCCCAAGTATTGTTCCTACTCATACTTCATATTATTATTATTAGTTGGGCTGCTGTAGGCAGCCCAAGTATTGTTCCTACTCACACTTCATATTATTAGTTGGGCTGCTGTAGGCAGCCCAAGTATTGTTCCTACTCATACTTCATATTATTATTAGTTGGGCTGCTGTAGGCAGCCCATGTATTGTTCCTACTCATACTTCATATTATTATTAGTTGGGCTGCTGTATTGTTCCTACTCATACTTCATATTATTAGTTGGGCTGCTGTAGGCAGCCCAAGTATTGTTCCTTCTCATACTTCATATTATTATTATTATTATTATTAAGTATTGTTCCTACTCATACTTCATATTATTATTAGTTGGGCTGGTGTAGGCAGCCCAAGTATTGTTCCTACTCATACTTCAAATTATTAGTTGGGCTGCTGTAGGCAGCCCAAGTATTGTTCCTACCCATACTTCATATTATTATTATTAGTTGGGCTGCTGTAGGCAGCCCAAGTATTGTTCCTACTCATACTTCATATTATTAGTTGGGCTGCTATAGGCAGCCCAAGTATTGTGCCTACTCATACTTCATATTATTAGTTGGGCTGCTGTAGGCAAGTATTGTTCCTACTCATACTTCATATTATTATTATTAGTTGGGCTGCAGTAGGCAGCCCAAGTATTGTTCCTACTCATACTTCATATTATTAGTTGGGCTGCTCTAGGCATCCCAAGTATTGTTCCTACTCATACTTTATATTATTATTATTAGTTGGGCTGCTGTAGCAGCCCAAGTATTGTTCCTACTCATACTTCATATTATTAGTTGGGCTGCTCTAGGCATCCCAAGTATTGTTCCTACTCATACTTCATATTATTATTATTAGTTGGGCTGCTGTAGGCATCCCAAGTATTGTACCTACTCATACTTTATATTATTATTATTAGTTGGGCTGCTGTAGGCATCCCAAGTATTGTTCCTACTCATACTTTATATTATTATTATTAGTTGGGCTGCTGTAGGCATCCCAAGTATTGTTCCTACTCATACTTTATATTATTATTATTAGTTGGGCTGCTGTAGGCATCCCAAGTATTGTTCCTACTCATACTTTATATTATTATTATTAGTTGGGCTGCTGTAGGCAGCCCAAGTATTGTTCCTACTCATACTTTATATTATTATTAGTTGGGCTGCTGTAGGCTGCCCAAGTATTGTTCCTCCTCATACTTCATATTATTATTATTAGTTGGGCTGCTGTAGGCAGGCCAAGTATTGTTCCTACTCATACTTCATATTATTAGTTGGGCTGCTGTAGGCAGCCCATGTATTGTTCCTACTCATAGTTTATATTATTATTAGTTGGGCTGCTGTAGGCAGCCCAAGTATTGTTCCTCCTCATACTTCATATTATTATTATTAGTTGGGCTGCTGTAGGCAGGCCAAGTATTGTTCCTACTCATACTTCATATTATTAGTTGGGCTGCTGTAGGCAGCCCAAGTATTGTTCCTACTCATACTTCATATTATTATTATTAGTTGGGCTGCTATAGGCAGCCCAAGTATTGTGCCTACTCATACTTCATATTATTAGTTGGGCTGCTGTAGGCAGCCCAAGTATTGTTCCTACTCATACTTCATATTATTAGTTGGGCTGCTATAGGCAGCCCAAGTATTGTGCCTACTCATACTTCATATTATTAGTTGGGCTGCTGTAGGCAGCCCAAGTATTGTTCCTACTCATACTTCATATTATTATTATTATTATTAGTTGGGCTGCTGTAGGCAGGCCAAGTATTGTTCCTACTCATACTTCATATTATTATTAGTTGGGCTGCTGTAGGCAGCCCAAGTATTGTTCCTACTCACACTTCATATTATTAGTTGGGCTGCTGTAGGCAGCCCAAGTATTGTTCCTAGTCATACTTCATATTATTAGTTGGGCTGCTGTAGGCAGCCCAAGTATTGTTCCTACTCATACTTCATATTATTAGTTGGGCTGCTGTAGGCAGCCCAAGTATTGTTCCTACTCATACTTCATATTATTATCAGTTGGGCTGCTGTAGGCAGTCCAAGTATTGTTCCTACTCATACTTCATATTATTAGTTGGGCTACTGTAGGCAGCCCAAGTATTGTTCCTACTCATACTTCATATTATTATCAGTTGGGCTGCTGTAGGCAGTCCAAGTATTGTTCCTACTCATACTTCATATTATTAGTTGGGCTGCTGTAGGCAGCCCAAGTATTGTTCCTAGTCATACTTCATATTATTAGTTGGGCTGCTGTAGGCATCCCAAGTATTGTTCCTACTCATACTTCATATTATTAGTTGGGCTGCTGTAGGCAGCCCAAGTATTGTTCCTACTCATACTTCATATTATTATCAGTTGGGCTGCTGTAGGCAGTCCAAGTATTGTTCCTACTCATACTTCATATTATTAGTTGGGCTACTGTAGGCACCCCAAGTATTGTTCCTACTCATACTTCATATTATTATTATTAGTTGGGCTGCTGTAGGCAGTCCAAGTATTGTTCCTACTCATACTTCATATTATTAGTTGGGCTGCTGTAGGCAGCCCAAGTATTGTTCCTAGTCATACTTCATATTATTAGTTGGGCTGCTGTAGGCAGCCCAAGTATTGTTCCTACTCATACTTCAGATTATTAGTTGGGCTGCTGTAGGCAGCACAAGTATTGTTCCTACTCATACTTCATATTATTATTATTATTATTAGTTGGGCTGCTGTAGGCAGCCCAAGTATTGTTCCTACTCATACTTCATATTATTATTAGTTGGGCTGCTGTAGGCAGCCCAAGTATTGTTCCTACTCACACTTCATATTATTATTATTAGTTGGGCTGCTGTAGGCATCCAAAGTATTGTTCCTACTCATACTTTATATTATTATTAGTTGGGCTGCTGTAGGCAGCCCAAGTATTGTTCCTACTCATACTTCATATTATTAGTTGGGCTGCTGTAGTCAAGTATTGTTCCTACTCATACTTCATATTATGAGTTGGGCTGCTGTAGGCAGCCCAAGTATTGTTCCTACTCATACTTCATATTATTATTATTAGTTGGGCTGCAGTAGGCAGCCCAAGTATTGTTCCTACTCATACTTCATATTATTAGTTGGGCTGCTCTAGGCATCCCAAGTATTGTTCCTACTCATACTTTATATTATTATTATTAGTTGGGCTGCTGTAGGCAGCCCAAGTATTGTTCCTACTCATACTTCATATTATTATTATTATTATTAGTTGGGCTGCTGTAGGCAGCCCAAGTATTGTTCCTACTCATACTTCATATTATTATTATTAGTTGGGCTGCTGTAGGCATCCCAAGTATTGTACCTACTCATACTTTATATTATTATTATTAGTTGGGCAGCTGTAGGCATCCCAAGTATTGTTCCTACTCATACTTTATATTATTATTATTAGTTGGGCTGCTGTAGGCATCCCAAGTATTGGTCCTACTCATACTTTATATTATTATTAGTTGGGCTGCTGTAGGCAGCCCAAGTATTGTTCCTCCTCATACTTAATATTATTATTATTAGTTGGGCTGCTGTAGGCAGGCCAAGTATTGTTCCTACTCATACTTCATATTATTATTATTAGTTGGGCTGCTGTAGGCAGCCCAAGTATTGTACCTACTCACACTTCATATTATTAGTTGGGCTGCTGTAGGCAGCCCAAGTATTGTTCCTACTCATATTTCATATTATTAGTTGGGCTGCTGTAGGCAGCCCAAGTATTGTTCCTACTCATACTTCAGATTATTAGTTGGGCTGCTGTAGGCAGCCCAAGTATTGTTCCTACTCACACTTCATATTACATTAAATTACATTACATTATAGGCATTTAGCAGACGCTCTTATCCAGAGCGACTTACACATCATTATATATTATTAGTTGGGCTGCTGTAGGCAGCCCAAGTATTGTTCCTACTCATACTTCATATTATTATTATTATTAGTTGGGCTGCTGTAGGCAGGCCAAGTATTGTTCCTACTCATACTTCATATTATTATTAGTTGGGCTGCTGTAGGCAGCCCATGTATTGTTCCTACTCATACTTCATATTATTAGTTGGGCTGCTGTAGGCAGCCCAAGTATTGTTCCTACTCATACTTCATATTATTATTATTAGTTGGGCTGCTGTAGGCAGCCCAAGTATTGTTCCTACTCATACTTCAGATTATTAGTTGGGCTGCTGTAGGCAGCCCAAGTATTGTGCCTACTCATACTTCATATTATTATTATTATTAGTTGGGCTGATGTAGGCAGCCGAAGTATTGTTCCTACTCATACTTCATATTATTATTATTAGTTGGGCTGCTGTAGGCAGACCAAGTATTGTTCCTACTCATACTTCATATTATTATTATTAGTTGGGCTGCTGTAGGCAGCCCAAGTATTGTTCCTACTCACACTTCATATTATTAGTTGGGCTGCTGTAGGCAGCCCAAGTATTGTTCCTACTCATACTTCATATTATTATTAGTTGGGCTGCTGTAGGCAGCCCATGTATGGTTCCTACTCATACTTCATATTATTATTAGTTGGGCTGCAGTATTGTTCCTTCTCATACTTCATATTATTATTATTATTATTAAGTATTGTTCCTACTCATACTTCATATTATTATTAGTTGGGCTGGTGTAGGCAGCCCAAGTATTGTTCCTACTCATACTTCAGATTATTAGTTGGGCTGCTGTAGGCAGCCCAAGTATTGTTCCTACCCATACTTCATATTATTATTATTAGTTGGGCTGCTGTAGGCAGCCCAAGTATTGTTCCTACTCATACTTCATATTATTAGTTGGGCTGCTATAGGCAGCCCAAGTATTGTGCCTACTCATACTTCATATTATTAGTTGGGCTGCTGTAGGCAAGTATTGTTCCTACTCATACTTCATATTATTATTAGTTGGGCTGGTGTAGGCAGCCCAAGTATTGTTCCTACTCATACTTCATATTATTAGTTGGGCTGCTCTAGGCATCCCAAGTATTGTTCCTACTCATACTTTATATTATTATTATTATTAGTTGGGCTGCTGTAGCAGCCCAAGTATTGTTCCTACTCATACTTCATATTATTAGTTGGGCTGCTCTAGGCATCCCAAGTATTGTTCCTACTCATACTTTATATTATTATTATTAGTTGGGCTGCTGTAGCAGCCCAAGTATTGTTCCTACTCATACTTCATATTATTATTATTATTATTAGTTGGGCTGCTGTAGGCATCCCAAGTATTGTACCTACTCATACTTTATATTATTATTATTAGTTGGGCTGCTGTAGGCATCCCAAGTATTGTTCCTACTCATACTTTATATTATTATTATTAGTTGGGCTGCTGTAGGCATCCCAAGTATTGTTCCTACTCATACTTTATATTATTATTATTAGTTGGGCTGCTGTAGGCAGCCCAAGTATTGTTCCTACTCATACTTTATATTATTATTAGTTGGGCTGCTGTAGGCAGCCCAAGTATTGTTCCTCCTCATACTTCATATTATTATTATTAGTTGGGCTGCTGTAGGCAGGCCAAGTATTGTTCCTACTCATACTTCATATTATTAGTTGGGCTGCTGTAGGCAGCCCATGTATTGTTCCTACTCATAGTTTATATTATTATTAGTTGGGCTGCTGTAGGCAGGCCAAGTATTGTTCCTACTCATACTTCATATTATTATTAGTTGGGCTGCTGTAGGCAGCCCAAGTATTGTTCCTACTCACACTTCATATTATTATTATTAGTTGGGCTGCTGTAGGCATCCAAAGTATTGTTCCTACTCATACTTTATATTATTATTAGTTGGGCTGCTGTAGGCAGCCCATGTATGGTTCCTACTCATACTTCATATTATTATTAGTTGGGCTGCAGTATTGTTCCTTCTCATACTTCATATTATTATTATTATTATTAAGTATTGTTCCTACTCATACTTCATATTATTATTAGTTGGGCTGGTGTAGGCAGCCCAAGTATTGTTCCTACTCATACTTCAGATTATTAGTTGGGCTGCTGTAGGCAGCCCAAGTATTGTTCCTACCCATACTTCATATTATTATTATTAGTTGGGCTGCTGTAGGCATCCCAAGTATTGTTCCTACTCATACTTTATATTATTATTAGTTGGGCTGCTGTAGGCAGCCCAAGTATTGTTCCTCCTCATACTTCATATTATTATTATTAGTTGGGCTGCTGTAGGCAGGCCAAGTATTGTTCCTACTCATACTTCATATTATTAGTTGGGCTGCTGTAGGCAGCCCATGTATTGTTCCTACTCATAGTTTATATTATTATTAGTTGGGCTGCTGTAGGCAGGCCAAGTATTGTTCCTACTCATACTTCATATTATTATTAGTTGGGCTGCTGTAGGCAGCCCATGTATTGTTCCTACTCATACTTCATATTATTAGTTGGGCTGCTGTAGGCAGCCCAAGTATTGTTCCTACCCATACTTCATATTATTATTATTAGTTGGGCTGCTGTAGGCAGCCCAAGTATTGTTCCTACTCATACTTCATATTATTAGTTGGGCTGCTATAGGCAGCCCAAGTATTGTGCCTACTCATACTTCATATTATTAGTTGGGCTGCTGTAGGCAAGTATTGTTCCTACTCATACTTCATATTATTATTAGTTGGGCTGGTGTAGGCAGCCCAAGTATTGTTCCTACTCATACTTCATATTATTAGTTGGGCTGCTCTAGGCATCCCAAGTATTGTTCCTACTCATACTTCATATTATTATTAGTTGGGCTGCTGTAGGCAGCCCATGTATGGTTCCTACTCATACTTCATATTATTATTAGTTGGGCTGCAGTATTGTTCCTTCTCATACTTCATATTATTATTATTATTATTAAGTATTGTTCCTACTCATACTTCATATTATTATTACTTGGGCTGGTGTAGGCAGCCCAAGTATTGTTCCTACTCATACTTCAGATTATTAGTTGGGCTGCTGTAGGCAGCCCAAGTATTGTTCCTACCCATACTTCATATTATTATTATTAGTTGGGCTGCTGTAGGCAGCCCAAGTATTGTTCCTACTCATACTTCATATTATTAGTTGGGCTGCTATAGGCAGCCCAAGTATTGTGCCTACTCATACTTCATATTATTAGTTGGGCTGCTGTAGGCAAGTATTGTTCCTACTCATACTTCATATTATTATTAGTTGGGCTGGTGTAGGCAGCCCAAGTATTGTTCCTACTCATACTTCATATTATTAGTTGGGCTGCTCTAGGCATCCCAAGTATTGTTCCTACTCATACTTTATATTATTATTATTATTAGTTGGGCTGCTGTAGCAGCCCAAGTATTGTTCCTACTCATACTTCATATTATTAGTTGGGCTGCTCTAGGCATCCCAAGTATTGTTCCTACTCATACTTTATATTATTATTATTAGTTGGGCTGCTGTAGCAGCCCAAGTATTGTTCCTACTCATACTTCATATTATTATTATTATTATTAGTTGGGCTGCTGTAGGCATCCCAAGTATTGTACCTACTCATACTTTATATTATTATTATTAGTTGGGCTGCTGTAGGCATCCCAAGTATTGTTCCTACTCATACTTTATATTATTATTATTAGTTGGGCTGCTGTAGGCATCCCAAGTATTGTTCCTACTCATACTTTATATTATTATTATTATTAGTTGGGCTGCTGTAGGCAGCCCAAGTATTGTTCCTACTCATACTTTATATTATTATTAGTTGGGCTGCTGTAGGCAGCCCAAGTATTGTTCCTCCTCATACTTCATATTATTATTATTAGTTGGGCTGCTGTAGGCAGGCCAAGTATTGTTCCTACTCATACTTCATATTATTAGTTGGGCTGCTGTAGGCAGCCCATGTATTGTTCCTACTCATAGTTTATATTATTATTAGTTGGGCTGCTGTAGGCAGCCCAAGTATTGTTCCTCCTCATACTTCATATTATTATTATTATTTGGGCTGCTGTAGGCAGGCCAAGTATTGTTCCTACTCATACTTCATATTATTATTAGTTGGGCTGCTGTAGGCAGCCCAAGTATTGTTCCTACTCACACTTCATATTATTATTATTAGTTGGGCTGCTGTAGGCATCCAAAGTATTGTTCCTACTCATACTTTATATTATTATTAGTTGGGCTGCTGTAGGCAGCCCATGTATGGTTCCTACTCATACTTCATATTATTATTAGTTGGGCTGCAGTATTGTTCCTTCTCATACTTCATATTATTATTATTATTATTAAGTATTGTTCCTACTCATACTTCATATTATTATTAGTTGGGCTGGTGTAGGCAGCCCAAGTATTGTTCCTACTCATACTTCAGATTATTAGTTGGGCTGCTGTAGGCAGCCCAAGTATTGTTCCTACCCATACTTCATATTATTATTATTAGTTGGGCTGCTGTAGGCAGCCCAAGTATTGTTCCTACTCATACTTCATATTATTAGTTGGGCTGCTATAGGCAGCCCAAGTATTGTGCCTACTCATACTTCATATTATTAGTTGGGCTGCTGTAGGCAAGTATTGTTCCTACTCATACTTCATATTATTATTAGTTGGGCTGGTGTAGGCAGCCCAAGTATTGTTCCTACTCATACTTCATATTATTAGTTGGGCTGCTCTAGGCATCCCAAGTATTGTTCCTACTCATACTTTATATTATTATTATTATTAGTTGGGCTGCTGTAGCAGCCCAAGTATTGTTCCTACTCATACTTCATATTATTAGTTGGGCTGCTCTAGGCATCCCAAGTATTGTTCCTACTCATACTTTATATTATTATTATTAGTTGGGCTGCTGTAGCAGCCCAAGTATTGTTCCTACTCATACTTCATATTATTATTATTATTATTAGTTGGGCTGCTGTAGGCATCCCAAGTATTGTACCTACTCATACTTTATATTATTATTATTAGTTGGGCTGCTGTAGGCATCCCAAGTATTGTTCCTACTCATACTTTATATTATTATTATTAGTTGGGCTGCTGTAGGCATCCCAAGTATTGTTCCTACTCATACTTTATATTATTATTATTAGTTGGGCTGCTGTAGGCAGCCCAAGTATTGTTCCTACTCATACTTTATATTATTATTAGTTGGGCTGCTGTAGGCAGCCCAAGTATTGTTCCTCCTCATACTTCATATTATTATTATTAGTTGGGCTGCTGTAGGCAGGCCAAGTATTGTTCCTACTAATACTTCATATTATTAGTTGGGCTGCTGTAGGCAGCCCATGTATTGTTCCTACTCATAGTTTATATTATTATTAGTTGGGCTGCTGTAGGCAGCCCAAGTATTGTTCCTACTCACACTTCATATTATTATTATTAGTTGGGCTGCTGTAGGCATCCAAAGTATTGTTCCTACTCATACTTTATATTATTATTAGTTGGGCTGCTGTAGGCAGCCCAAGTATTGTTCCTACTCACACTTCATATTATTATTATTAGTTGGGCTGCTGTAGGCAGGCCAAGTATTGTTCCTACTCATACTTCATATTATTATTAGTTGGGCTGCTGTAGGCAGCCCAAGTATTGTTCCTACTCACACTTCATATTATTATTATTAGTTGGGCTGCTGTAGGCATCCAAAGTATTGTTCCTACTCATACTTTATATTATTATTAGTTGGGCTGCTGTAGGCAGCCCAAGTATTGTTCCTACTCACACTTCATATTATTATTATTAGTTGGGCTGCTGTAGGCATCCAAAGTATTGTTCCTACTCATACTTTATATTATTATTAGTTGGGCTGCTGTAGGCAGCCCAAGTATTGTTCCTACTCATACTTCATATTATTATTAGTTGGGCTGCTGTATGCAGCCCAAGTATTGTTCCTACTCACACTTCATATTATTATTATTAGTTGGGCTGCTGTAGGCATCCAAAGTATTTTTCCTACTCATACTTTATATTATTATTAGTTGGGCTGCTGTAGGCAGCCCAAGTATTGTTCCTACTCACACTTCATATTATTATTATTAGTTGGGCTGCTGTAGGCATCCAAAGTATTGTTCCTACTCATACTTTATATTATTATTAGTTGGGCTGCTGTAGGCAGCCCAAGTATTGTTCCTTCTCATACTTCATATTATTAGTTGGGCTGCTGTAGTCAAGTATTGTTCCTACTCATACTTCATATTATTAGTTGGGCTGCTGTAGGCAGCCCAAGTATTGTTCCTACTCATACTTCATATTATTATTATTAGTTGGGCTGCAGTAGGCAGCCCAAGTATTGTGCCTACTCATACTTCATATTATTAGTTGGGCTGCTCTAGGCATCCCAAGTATTGTTCCTACTCATACTTTATATTATTATTATTAGTTGGGCTGCTGTAGGCAATCCAAGTATTGTTCCTACTCATACTTCATATTATTATTATTGTTATTAGTTGGGCTGCTGTAGGCAGGCCAAGTATTGTTCCTACTCATACTTCATATTATTAGTTGGGCTGCTGTAGGCAGCCCAAGTATTGTTCCTACTCATACTTCATATTATTAGTTGGGCTGCTATAGGCAGCCCAAGTATTGTGCCTACTCATACTTCATATTATTAGTTGGGCTGCTGTAGGCAGCCCAAGTATTGTTCCTACTCATACTTCATATTATTAGTTGGGCTGCTGTAGGCAGCCCAAGTATTGTTCCTACTCATACTTCATATTATTATTATTATTATTAGTTGGGCTGCTGTAGGCAGCCCAAGTATTGTTCCTACTCATACTTCATATTATTATTAGTTGGGCTGCTGTAGGCAGCCCAAGTATTGTTCCTACTCACACTTCATATTATTATTATTAGTTGGGCTGCTGTAGGCATCCAAAGTATTGTTCCTACTCATACTTTATATTATTATTAGTTGGGCTGCTGTAGGCAGCCCAAGTATTGTTCCTACTCATACTTCATATTATTATTAGTTGGGCTGCTGTAGGCAGCCCAAGTATTGTTCCTACTCACACTTCATATTATTAGTTGGGCTGCTGTAGTCAAGTATTGTTCCTACTCATACTTCATATTATTATTATTATTATTATTATTAAGTATTGTTCCTACTCATACTTCATATTATTATTATTAGTTGGGCTGCTGTAGGCAGCCCAAGTATTGTTCCTACTCATACTTCATATTATTATTAGTTGGGCTGCTGTAGGCAGCCCAAGTATTGTCCCTACTCATACTTCAGATTATTAGTTGGGCTGCTGTAGGCAGCCCAAGTATTGTTCCTACTCATACTTCATATTATTATTAGTTGGGCTGCTGTAGGCAGCCCAAGTATTGTTCCTACTCACACTTCATATTATTATTATTAGTTGGGCTGCTGTAGGCATCCAAAGTATTGTTCCTACTCATACTTTATATTATTATTAGTTGGGCTGCTGTAGGCAGCCCAAGTATTGTTCC
Organism: Synaphobranchus kaupii; assembly: GCA_029718625.1. Lineage (NCBI taxonomy): Eukaryota > Metazoa > Chordata > Actinopteri > Anguilliformes > Synaphobranchidae > Synaphobranchus > Synaphobranchus kaupii. The sequence continues at coordinate 10,625,934 of CM056389.1, forward strand.
TACTCACACTTCATATTATTATTATTAGTTGGGCTGCTGTAGGCATCCAAAGTATTGTTCCTACTCATACTTTATATTATTATTAGTTGGGCTGCTGTAGGCAGCCCAAGTATTGTTCCTTCTCATACTTCATATTATTAGTTGGGCTGCTGTAGTCAAGTATTGTTCCTACTCATACTTCATATTATTAGTTGGGCTGCTATAGGCAGCCCAAGTATTGTGCCTACTCATACTTCATATTATTAGTTGGGCTGCTGTAGGCAAGTATTGTTCCTACTCATACTTCATATTATTATTAGTTGGGCTGGTGTAGGCAGCCCAAGTATTGTTCCTACTCATACTTCATATTATTAGTTGGGCTGCTCTAGGCATCCCAAGTATTGTTCCTACTCATACTTTATATTATTATTATTAGTTGGGCTGCTGTAGCAGCCCAAGTATTGTTCCTACTCATACTTCATATTATTAGTTGGGCTGCTCTAGGCATCCCAAGTATTGTTCCTACTCATACTTTATATTATTATTATTAGTTGGGCTGCTGTAGCAGCCCAAGTATTGTTCCTACTCATACTTCATATTATTATTATTATTATTAGTTGGGCTGCTGTAGGCATCCCAAGTATTGTACCTACTCATACTTTATATTATTATTATTAGTTGGGCTGCTGTAGGCATCCCAAGTATTGTTCCTACTCATACTTTATATTATTATTATTAGTTGGGCTGCTGTAGGCATCCCAAGTATTGTTCCTACTCATACTTTATATTATTATTATTAGTTGGGCTGCTGTAGGCAGCCCAAGTATTGTTCCTACTCATACTTTATATTATTATTAGTTGGGCTGCTGTAGGCAGCCCAAGTATTGTTCCTCCTCATACTTCATATTATTATTATTAGTTGGGCTGGTGTAGGCAGGCCAAGTATTGTTCCTACTCATACTTCATATTATTAGTTGGGCTGCTGTAGGCAGCCCATGTATTGTTCCTACTCATAGTTTATATTATTATTATTAGTTGGGCTGCTGTAGGCAATCCAAGTATTGTTCCTACTCATACTTCATATTATTATTATTGTTATTAGTTGGGCTGCTGTAGGCAGGCCAAGTATTGTTCCTACTCATACTTCATATTATTAGTTGGGCTGCTGTAGGCAGCCCAAGTATTGTTTCTACTCATACTTCATATTATTATTAGTAGTTGGGCTGCTGTAGGCAGCCCAAGTATTGTTCCTACTCATACTTCATATTATTAGTTGGGCTGCTATAGGCAGCCCAAGTATTGTGCCTACTCATACTTCATATTATTAGTTGGGCTGCTGTAGGCAGCCCAAGTATTGTTCCTACTCATACTTCATATTATTAGTTGGGCTGCTGTAGGCAGCCCAAGTATTGTTCCTACTCATACTTCATATTATTATTATTATTATTAGTTGGGCTGCTGTAGGCAGCCCAAGTATTGTTCCTACTCATACTTCATATTATTATTAGTTGGGCTGCTGTAGGCAGCCCAAGTATTGTTCCTACTCACACTTCATATTATTATTATTAGTTGGGCTGCTGTAGGCATCCAAAGTATTGTTCCTACTCATACTTTATATTATTATTAGTTGGGCTGCTGTAGGCAGCCCAAGTATTGTTCCTACTCATACTTCATATTATTATTAGTTGGGCTGCTGTAGGCAGCCCAAGTATTGTTCCTACTCACACTTCATATTATTAGTTGGGCTGCTGTAGTCAAGTATTGTTCCTACTCATACTTCATATTATTATTATTATTATTATTAAGTATTGTTCCTACTCATACTTCATATTATTATTATTAGTTGGGCTGCTGTAGGCAGCCCAAGTATTGTTCCTACTCATACTTCATATTATTATTAGTTGGGCTGCTGTAGGCAGCCCAAGTATTGTCCCTACTCATACTTCAGATTATTAGTTGGGCTGCTGTAGGCAGCCCAAGTATTGTTCCTACTCATACTTCATATTATTATTAGTTGGGCTGCTGTAGGCAGCCCAAGTATTGTTCCTACTCACACTTCATATTATTATTATTAGTTGGGCTGCTGTAGGCATCCAAAGTATTGTTCCTACTCATACTTTATATTATTATTAGTTGGGCTGCTGTAGGCAGCCCAAGTATTGTTCCTACTCACACTTCATATTATTATTATTAGTTGGGCTGCTGTAGGCATCCAAAGTATTGTTCCTACTCATACTTTATATTATTATTAGTTGGGCTGCTGTAGGCAGCCCAAGTATTGTTCCTTCTCATACTTCATATTATTAGTTGGGCTGCTGTAGTCAAGTATTGTTCCTACTCATACTTCATATTATTAGTTGGGCTGCTATAGGCAGCCCAAGTATTGTGCCTACTCATACTTCATATTATTAGTTGGGCTGCTGTAGGCAAGTATTGTTCCTACTCATACTTCATATTATTATTAGTTGGGCTGGTGTAGGCAGCCCAAGTATTGTTCCTACTCATACTTCATATTATTAGTTGGGCTGCTCTAGGCATCCCAAGTATTGTTCCTACTCATACTTTATATTATTATTATTAGTTGGGCTGCTGTAGCAGCCCAAGTATTGTTCCTACTCATACTTCATATTATTAGTTGGGCTGCTCTAGGCATCCCAAGTATTGTTCCTACTCATACTTTATATTATTATTATTAGTTGGGCTGCTGTAGCAGCCCAAGTATTGTTCCTACTCATACTTCATATTATTATTATTATTATTAGTTGGGCTGCTGTAGGCATCCCAAGTATTGTACCTACTCATACTTTATATTATTATTATTAGTTGGGCTGCTGTAGGCATCCCAAGTATTGTTCCTACTCATACTTTATATTATTATTATTAGTTGGGCTGCTGTAGGCATCCCAAGTATTGTTCCTACTCATACTTCATATTATTATTAGTTGGGCTGCAGTATTGTTCCTTCTCATACTTCATATTATTATTATTATTATTAAGTATTGTTCCTACTCATACTTCATATTATTATTAGTTGGGCTGGTGTAGGCAGCCCAAGTATTGTTCCTACTCATACTTCAGATTATTAGTTGGGCTGCTGTAGGCAGCCCAAGTATTGTTCCTACCCATACTTCATATTATTATTATTAGTTGGGCTGCTGTAGGCATCCCAAGTATTGTTCCTACTCATACTTTATATTATTATTATTAGTTGGGCTGCTGTAGGCAGCCCAAGTATTGTTCCTACTCATACTTTATATTATTATTAGTTGGGCTGCTGTAGGCAGCCCAAGTATTGTTCCTCCTCATACTTCATATTATTATTATTAGTTGGGCTGCTGTAGGCAGGCCAAGTATTGTTCCTACTCATACTTCATATTATTAGTTGGGCTGCTGTAGGCAGCCCATGTATTGTTCCTACTCATAGTTTATATTATTATTAGTTGGGCTGCTGTAGGCAGGCCAAGTATTGTTCCTACTCATACTTCATATTATTATTAGTTGGGCTGCTGTAGGCAGCCCATGTATTGTTCCTACTCATACTTCATATTATTAGTTGGGCTGCTGTAGGCAGCCCAAGTATTGTTCCTACTCATACTTCATATTATTATTATTAGTTGGGCTGCTGTAGGCAGCCCAAGTATTGTTCCTACTCATACTTCAGATTATTAGTTGGGCTGCTGTAGGCAGCCCAAGTATTGTGCCTACTCATACTTCATATTATTATTATTATTAGTTGGGCTGATGTAGGCAGCCCAAGTATTGTTCCTACTCATACTGCATATTATTATTATTAGTTGGGCTGCTGTAGGCAGCCCAAGTATTGTTCCTACTCATACTTCATATTATTATTATTAGTTGGGCTGCTGTAGGCAGCCCAAGTATTGTTCCTATTCACACTTCATATTATTAGTTGGGCTGCTGTAGGCAGCCCAAGTATTGTTCCTACTCATACTTCATATTATTATTAGTTGGGCTGCTGTAGGCAGCCCATGTATGGTTCCTACTCATACTTCATATTATTATTAGTTGGGCTGCAGTATTGTTCCTTCTCATACTTCATATTATTATTATTATTATTAAGTATTGTTCCTACTCATACTTCATATTATTATTAGTTGGGCTGGTGTAGGCAGCCCAAGTATTGTTCCTACTCATACTTCAGATTATTAGTTGGGCTGCTGTAGGCAGCCCAAGTATTGTTCCTACCCATACTTCATATTATTATTATTAGTTGGGCTGCTGTAGGCAGCCCAAGTATTGTTCCTACTCATACTTCATATTATTAGTTGGGCTGCTATAGGCAGCCCAAGTATTGTGCCTACTCATACTTCATATTATTAGTTGGGCTGCTGTAGGCAAGTATTGTTCCTACTCATACTTCATATTATTATTAGTTGGGCTGGTGTAGGCAGCCCAAGTATTGTTCCTACTCATACTTCATATTATTAGTTGGGCTGCTCTAGGCATCCCAAGTATTGTTCCTACTCATACTTTATATTATTATTATTATTAGTTGGGCTGCTGTAGCAGCCCAAGTATTGTTCCTACTCATACTTCATATTATTAGTTGGGCTGCTCTAGGCATCCCAAGTATTGTTCCTACTCATACTTTATATTATTATTATTAGTTGGGCTGCTGTAGCAGCCCAAGTATTGTTCCTACTCATACTTCATATTATTATTATTATTATTAGTTGGGCTGCTGTAGGCATCCCAAGTATTGTACCTACTCATACTTTATATTATTATTATTAGTTGGGCTGCTGTAGGCATCCCAAGTATTGTTCCTACTCATACTTTATATTATTATTATTAGTTGGGCTGCTGTAGGCATCCCAAGTATTGTTCCTACTCATACTTTATATTATTATTATTAGTTGGGCTGCTGTAGGCAGCCCAAGTATTGTTCCTACTCATACTTTATATTATTATTAGTTGGGCTGCTGTAGGCAGCCCAAGTATTGTTCCTCCTCATACTTCATATTATTATTATTAGTTGGGCTGCTGTAGGCAGGCCAAGTATTGTTCCTACTCATACTTCATATTATTAGTTGGGCTGCTGTAGGCAGCCCATGTATTGTTCCTACTCATAGTTTATATTATTATTAGTTGGGCTGCTGTAGGCAGGCCAAGTATTGTTCCTACTCATACTTCATATTATTATTAGTTGGGCTGCTGTAGGCATCCAAAGTATTGTTCCTACTCATACTTTATATTATTATTAGTTGGGCTGCTGTAGGCAGCCCATGTATGGTTCCTACTCATACTTCATATTATTATTAGTTGGGCTGCAGTATTGTTCCTTCTCATACTTCATATTATTATTATTATTATTAAGTATTGTTCCTACTCATACTTCATATTATTAGTTGGGCTGCTGTAGGCAAGTATTGTTCCTACTCATACTTCATATTATTATTAGTTGGGCTGGTGTAGGCAGCCCAAGTATTGTTCCTACTCATACTTCATATTATTAGTTGGGCTGCTCTAGGCATCCCAAGTATTGTTCCTACTCATACTTTATATTATTATTATTATTAGTTGGGCTGCTGTAGCAGCCCAAGTATTGTTCCTACTCATACTTCATATTATTAGTTGGGCTGCTCTAGGCATCCCAAGTATTGTTCCTACTCATACTTTATATTATTATTATTAGTTGGGCTGCTGTAGCAGCCCAAGTATTGTTCCTACTCATACTTCATATTATTATTATTATTATTAGTTGGGCTGCTGTAGGCATCCCAAGTATTGTACCTACTCATACTTTATATTATTATTATTAGTTGGGCTGCTGTAGGCATCCCAAGTATTGTTCCTACTCATACTTTATATTATTATTATTAGTTGGGCTGCTGTAGGCATCCCAAGTATTGTTCCTACTCATACTTTATATTATTATTATTAGTTGGGCTGCTGTAGGCAGCCCAAGTATTGTTCCTACTCATACTTTATATTATTATTAGTTGGGCTGCTGTAGGCAGCCCAAGTATTGTTCCTCCTCATACTTCATATTATTATTATTAGTTGGGCTGCTGTAGGCAGGCCAAGTATTGTTCCTACTCATACTTCATATTATTAGTTGGGCTGCTGTAGGCAGCCCATGTATTGTTCCTACTCATAGTTTATATTATTATTAGTTGGGCTGCTGTAGGCAGGCCAAGTATTGTTCCTACTCATACTTCATATTATTATTAGTTGGGCTGCTGTAGGCAGCCCATGTATTGTTCCTACTCATACTTCATATTATTAGTTGGGCTGCTGTAGGCAGCCCAAGTATTGTTCCTACTCATACTTCATATTATTATTATTAGTTGGGCTGCTGTAGGCAGCCCAAGTATTGTTCCTACTCATACTTCAGATTATTAGTTGGGCTGCTGTAGGCAGCCCAAGTATTGTGCCTACTCATACTTCATATTATTATTATTATTAGTTGGGCTGATGTAGGCAGCCCAAGTATTGTTCCTACTCATACTGCATATTATTATTATTAGTTGGGCTGCTGTAGGCAGCCCAAGTATTGTTCCTACTCATACTTCATATTATTATTATTAGTTGGGCTGCTGTAGGCAGCCCAAGTATTGTTCCTACTCACACTTCATATTATTAGTTGGGCTGCTGTAGGCAGCCCAAGTATTGTTCCTACTCATACTTCATATTATTATTAGTTGGGCTGCTGTAGGCAGCCCATGTATGGTTCCTACTCATACTTCATATTATTATTAGTTGGGCTGCAGTATTGTTCCTTCTCATACTTCATATTATTATTATTATTATTAAGTATTGTTCCTACTCATACTTCATATTATTATTACTTGGGCTGGTGTAGGCAGCCCAAGTATTGTTCCTACTCATACTTCAGATTATTAGTTGGGCTGCTGTAGGCAGCCCAAGTATTGTTCCTACCCATACTTCATATTATTATTATTAGTTGGGCTGCTGTAGGCAGCCCAAGTATTGTTCCTACTCATACTTCATATTATTAGTTGGGCTGCTATAGGCAGCCCAAGTATTGTGCCTACTCATACTTCATATTATTAGTTGGGCTGCTGTAGGCAAGTATTGTTCCTACTCATACTTCATATTATTATTAGTTGGGCTGGTGTAGGCAGCCCAAGTATTGTTCCTACTCATACTTCATATTATTAGTTGGGCTGCTCTAGGCATCCCAAGTATTGTTCCTACTCATACTTTATATTATTATTATTATTAGTTGGGCTGCTGTAGCAGCCCAAGTATTGTTCCTACTCATACTTCATATTATTAGTTGGGCTGCTCTAGGCATCCCAAGTATTGTTCCTACTCATACTTTATATTATTATTATTAGTTGGGCTGCTGTAGCAGCCCAAGTATTGTTCCTACTCATACTTCATATTATTATTATTATTATTAGTTGGGCTGCTGTAGGCATCCCAAGTATTGTACCTACTCATACTTTATATTATTATTATTAGTTGGGCTGCTGTAGGCATCCCAAGTATTGTTCCTACTCATACTTTATATTATTATTATTAGTTGGGCTGCTGTAGGCATCCCAAGTATTGTTCCTACTCATACTTTATATTATTATTATTATTAGTTGGGCTGCTGTAGGCAGCCCAAGTATTGTTCCTACTCATACTTTATATTATTATTAGTTGGGCTGCTGTAGGCAGCCCAAGTATTGTTCCTCCTCATACTTCATATTATTATTATTAGTTGGGCTGCTGTAGGCAGGCCAAGTATTGTTCCTACTCATACTTCATATTATTAGTTGGGCTGCTGTAGGCAGCCCATGTATTGTTCCTACTCATAGTTTATATTATTATTAGTTGGGCTGCTGTAGGCAGCCCAAGTATTGTTCCTCCTCATACTTCATATTATTATTATTAGTTGGGCTGCTGTAGGCAGGCCAAGTATTGTTCCTACTCATACTTCATATTATTATTAGTTGGGCTGCTGTAGGCAGCCCAAGTATTGTTCCTACTCACACTTCATATTATTATTATTAGTTGGGCTGCTGTAGGCATCCAAAGTATTGTTCCTACTCATACTTTATATTATTATTAGTTGGGCTGCAGTATTGTTCCTTCTCATACTTCATATTATTATTATTATTATTAAGTATTGTTCCTACTCATACTTCATATTATTATTAGTTGGGCTGGTGTAGGCAGCCCAAGTATTGTTCCTACTCATACTTCAGATTATTAGTTGGGCTGCTGTAGGCAGCCCAAGTATTGTTCCTACCCATACTTCATATTATTATTATTAGTTGGGCTGCTGTAGGCAGCCCAAGTATTGTTCCTACTCATACTTCATATTATTAGTTGGGCTGCTATAGGCAGCCCAAGTATTGTGCCTACTCATACTTCATATTATTAGTTGGGCTGCTGTAGGCAAGTATTGTTCCTACTCATACTTCATATTATTATTAGTTGGGCTGGTGTAGGCAGCCCAAGTATTGTTCCTACTCATACTTCATATTATTAGTTGGGCTGCTCTAGGCATCCCAAGTATTGTTCCTACTCATACTTTATATTATTATTATTATTAGTTGGGCTGCTGTAGCAGCCCAAGTATTGTTCCTACTCATACTTCATATTATTAGTTGGGCTGCTCTAGGCATCCCAAGTATTGTTCCTACTCATACTTTATATTATTATTATTAGTTGGGCTGCTGTAGCAGCCCAAGTATTGTTCCTACTCATACTTCATATTATTATTATTATTATTAGTTGGGCTGCTGTAGGCATCCCAAGTATTGTACCTACTCATACTTTATATTATTATTATTAGTTGGGCTGCTGTAGGCATCCCAAGTATTGTTCCTACTCATACTTTATATTATTATTATTAGTTGGGCTGCTGTAGGCATCCCAAGTATTGTTCCTACTCATACTTTATATTATTATTATTAGTTGGGCTGCTGTAGGCAGCCCAAGTATTGTTCCTACTCATACTTTATATTATTATTAGTTGGGCTGCTGTAGGCAGCCCAAGTATTGTTCCTCCTCATACTTCATATTATTATTATTAGTTGGGCTGCTGTAGGCAGGCCAAGTATTGTTCCTACTAATACTTCATATTATTAGTTGGGCTGCTGTAGGCAGCCCATGTATTGTTCCTACTCATAGTTTATATTATTATTAGTTGGGCTGCTGTAGGCAGCCCAAGTATTGTTCCTACTCACACTTCATATTATTATTATTAGTTGGGCTGCTGTAGGCATCCAAAGTATTGTTCCTACTCATACTTTATATTATTATTAGTTGGGCTGCTGTAGGCAGCCCAAGTATTGTTCCTACTCACACTTCATATTATTATTATTAGTTGGGCTGCTGTAGGCAGGCCAAGTATTGTTCCTACTCATACTTCATATTATTATTAGTTGGGCTGCTGTAGGCAGCCCAAGTATTGTTCCTACTCACACTTCATATTATTATTATTAGTTGGGCTGCTGTAGGCATCCAAAGTATTGTTCCTACTCATACTTTATATTATTATTAGTTGGGCTGCTGTAGGCAGCCCAAGTATTGTTCCTACTCACACTTCATATTATTATTATTAGTTGGGCTGCTGTAGGCATCCAAAGTATTGTTCCTACTCATACTTTATATTATTATTAGTTGGGCTGCTGTAGGCAGCCCAAGTATTGTTCCTACTCATACTTCATATTATTATTAGTTGGGCTGCTGTATGCAGCCCAAGTATTGTTCCTACTCACACTTCATATTATTATTATTAGTTGGGCTGCTGTAGGCATCCAAAGTATTTTTCCTACTCATACTTTATATTATTATTAGTTGGGCTGCTGTAGGCAGCCCAAGTATTGTTCCTACTCACACTTCATATTATTATTATTAGTTGGGCTGCTGTAGGCATCCAAAGTATTGTTCCTACTCATACTTTATATTATTATTAGTTGGGCTGCTGTAGGCAGCCCAAGTATTGTTCCTTCTCATACTTCATATTATTAGTTGGGCTGCTGTAGTCAAGTATTGTTCCTACTCATACTTCATATTATTAGTTGGGCTGCTGTAGGCAGCCCAAGTATTGTTCCTACTCATACTTCATATTATTATTATTAGTTGGGCTGCAGTAGGCAGCCCAAGTATTGTGCCTACTCATACTTCATATTATTAGTTGGGCTGCTCTAGGCATCCCAAGTATTGTTCCTACTCATACTTTATATTATTATTATTAGTTGGGCTGCTGTAGGCAATCCAAGTATTGTTCCTACTCATACTTCATATTATTATTATTGTTATTAGTTGGGCTGCTGTAGGCAGGCCAAGTATTGTTCCTACTCATACTTCATATTATTAGTTGGGCTGCTGTAGGCAGCCCAAGTATTGTTTCTACTCATATTTCATATTATTATTAGTAGTTGGGCTGCTGTAGGCAGCCCAAGTATTGTTCCTACTCATACTTCATATTATTAGTTGGGCTGCTATAGGCAGCCCAAGTATTGTGCCTACTCATACTTCATATTATTAGTTGGGCTGCTGTAGGCAGCCCAAGTATTGTTCCTACTCATACTTCATATTATTAGTTGGGCTGCTGTAGGCAGCCCAAGTATTGTTCCTACTCATACTTCATATTATTATTATTATTATTATTAGTTGGGCTGCTGTAGGCAGCCCAAGTATTGTTCCTACTCATACTTCATATTATTATTAGTTGGGCTGCTGTAGGCAGCCCAAGTATTGTTCCTACTCACACTTCATATTATTATTATTAGTTGGGCTGCTGTAGGCATCCAAAGTATTGTTCCTACTCATACTTTATATTATTATTAGTTGGGCTGCTGTAGGCAGCCCAAGTATTGTTCCTACTCATACTTCATATTATTATTAGTTGGGCTGCTGTAGGCAGCCCAAGTATTGTTCCTACTCACACTTCATATTATTAGTTGGGCTGCTGTAGTCAAGTATTGTTCCTACTCATACTTCATATTATTATTATTATTATTATTATTAAGTATTGTTCCTACTCATACTTCATATTATTATTATTAGTTGGGCTGCTGTAGGCAGCCCAAGTATTGTTCCTACTCATACTTCATATTATTATTAGTTGGGCTGCTGTAGGCAGCCCAAGTATTGTCCCTACTCATACTTCAGATTATTAGTTGGGCTGCTGTAGGCAGCCCAAGTATTGTTCCTACTCATACTTCATATTATTATTAGTTGGGCTGCTGTAGGCAGCCCAAGTATTGTTCCTACTCACACTTCATATTATTATTATTAGTTGGGCTGCTGTAGGCATCCAAAGTATTGTTCCTACTCATACTTTATATTATTATTAGTTGGGCTGCTGTAGGCAGCCCAAGTATTGTTCCTACTCACACTTCATATTATTATTATTAGTTGGGCTGCTGTAGGCATCCAAAGTATTGTTCCTACTCATACTTTATATTATTATTAGTTGGGCTGCTGTAGGCAGCCCAAGTATTGTTCCTTCTCATACTTCATATTATTAGTTGGGCTGCTGTAGTCAAGTATTGTTCCTACTCATACTTCATATTATTAGTTGGGCTGCTATAGGCAGCCCAAGTATTGTGCCTACTCATACTTCATATTATTAGTTGGGCTGCTGTAGGCAAGTATTGTTCCTACTCATACTTCATATTATTATTAGTTGGGCTGGTGTAGGCAGCCCAAGTATTGTTCCTACTCATACTTCATATTATTAGTTGGGCTGCTCTAGGCATCCCAAGTATTGTTCCTACTCATACTTTATATTATTATTATTAGTTGGGCTGCTGTAGCAGCCCAAGTATTGTTCCTACTCATACTTCATATTATTAGTTGGGCTGCTCTAGGCATCCCAAGTATTGTTCCTACTCATACTTTATATTATTATTATTAGTTGGGCTGCTGTAGCAGCCTAAGTATTGTTCCTACTCATACTTCATATTATTATTATTATTATTAGTTGGGCTGCTGTAGGCATCCCAAGTATTGTACCTACTCATACTTTATATTATTATTATTAGTTGGGCTGCTGTAGGCATCCCAAGTATTGTTCCTACTCATACTTTATATTATTATTATTAGTTGGGCTGCTGTAGGCATCCCAAGTATTGTTCCTACTCATACTTTATATTATTATTATTAGTTGGGCTGCTGTAGGCAGCCCAAGTATTGTTCCTACTCATACTTTATATTATTATTAGTTGGGCTGCTGTAGGCAGCCCAAGTATTGTTCCTCCTCATACTTCATATTATTATTATTAGTTGGGCTGGTGTAGGCAGGCCAAGTATTGTTCCTACTCATACTTCATATTATTAGTTGGGCTGCTGTAGGCAGCCCATGTATTGTTCCTACTCATAGTTTATATTATTATTATTAGTTGGGCTGCTGTAGGCAATCCAAGTATTGTTCCTACTCATACTTCATATTATTATTATTGTTATTAGTTGGGCTGCTGTAGGCAGGCCAAGTATTGTTCCTACTCATACTTCATATTATTAGTTGGGCTGCTGTAGGCAGCCCAAGTATTGTTTCTACTCATACTTCATATTATTATTAGTAGTTGGGCTGCTGTAGGCAGCCCAAGTATTGTTCCTACTCATACTTCATATTATTAGTTGGGCTGCTATAGGCAGCCCAAGTATTGTGCCTACTCATACTTCATATTATTAGTTGGGCTGCTGTAGGCAGCCCAAGTATTGTTCCTACTCATACTTCATATTATTAGTTGGGCTGCTGTAGGCAGCCCAAGTATTGTTCCTACTCATACTTCATATTATTATTATTATTATTAGTTGGGCTGCTGTAGGCAGCCCAAGTATTGTTCCTACTCATACTTCATATTATTATTAGTTGGGCTGCTGTAGGCAGCCCAAGTATTGTTCCTACTCACACTTCATATTATTATTATTAGTTGGGCTGCTGTAGGCATCCAAAGTATTGTTCCTACTCATACTTTATATTATTATTAGTTGGGCTGCTGTAGGCAGCCCAAGTATTGTTCCTACTCATACTTCATATTATTATTAGTTGGGCTGCTGTAGGCAGCCCAAGTATTGTTCCTACTCACACTTCATATTATTAGTTGGGCTGCTGTAGTCAAGTATTGTTCCTACTCATACTTCATATTATTATTATTATTATCATTAAGTATTGTTCCTACTCATACTTCATATTATTATTATTAGTTGGGCTGCTGTAGGCAGCCCAAGTATTGTTCCTACTCATACTTCATATTATTATTAGTTGGGCTGCTGTAGGCAGCCCAAGTATTGTCCCTACTCATACTTCAGATTATTAGTTGGGCTGCTGTAGGCAGCCCAAGTATTGTTCCTACTCATACTTCATATTATTATTAGTTGGGCTGCTGTAGGCAGCCCAAGTATTGTTCCTACTCACACTTCATATTATTATTATTAGTTGGGCTGCTGTAGGCATCCAAAGTATTGTTCCTACTCATACTTTATATTATTATTAGTTGGGCTGCTGTAGGCAGCCCAAGTATTGTTCCTACTCACACTTCATATTATTATTATTAGTTGGGCTGCTGTAGGCATCCAAAGTATTGTTCCTACTCATACTTTATATTATTATTAGTTGGGCTGCTGTAGGCAGCCCAAGTATTGTTCCTTCTCATACTTCATATTATTAGTTGGGCTGCTGTAGTCAAGTATTGTTCCTACTCATACTTCATATTATTAGTTGGGCTGCTATAGGCAGCCCAAGTATTGTGCCTACTCATACTTCATATTATTAGTTGGGCTGCTGTAGGCAAGTATTGTTCCTACTCATACTTCATATTATTATTAGTTGGGCTGGTGTAGGCAGCCCAAGTATTGTTCCTACTCATACTTCATATTATTAGTTGGGCTGCTCTAGGCATCCCAAGTATTGTTCCTACTCATACTTTATATTATTATTATTAGTTGGGCTGCTGTAGCAGCCCAAGTATTGTTCCTACTCATACTTCATATTATTAGTTGGGCTGCTCTAGGCATCCCAAGTATTGTTCCTACTCATACTTTATATTATTATTATTAGTTGGGCTGCTGTAGCAGCCCAAGTATTGTTCCTACTCATACTTCATATTATTATTATTATTATTAGTTGGGCTGCTGTAGGCATCCCAAGTATTGTACCTACTCATACTTTATATTATTATTATTAGTTGGGCTGCTGTAGGCATCCCAAGTATTGTTCCTACTCATACTTTATATTATTATTATTAGTTGGGCTGCTGTAGGCATCCCAAGTATTGTTCCTACTCATACTTCATATTATTATTAGTTGGGCTGCAGTATTGTTCCTTCTCATACTTCATATTATTATTATTATTATTAAGTATTGTTCCTACTCATACTTCATATTATTATTAGTTGGGCTGGTGTAGGCAGCCCAAGTATTGTTCCTACTCATACTTCAGATTATTAGTTGGGCTGCTGTAGGCAGCCCAAGTATTGTTCCTACCCATACTTCATATTATTATTATTAGTTGGGCTGCTGTAGGCATCCCAAGTATTGTTCCTACTCATACTTTATATTATTATTATTAGTTGGGCTGCTGTAGGCAGCCCAAGTATTGTTCCTACTCATACTTTATATTATTATTAGTTGGGCTGCTGTAGGCAGCCCAAGTATTGTTCCTCCTCATACTTCATATTATTATTATTAGTTGGGCTGCTGTAGGCAGGCCAAGTATTGTTCCTACTCATACTTCATATTATTAGTTGGGCTGCTGTAGGCAGCCCATGTATTGTTCCTACTCATAGTTTATATTATTATTAGTTGGGCTGCTGTAGGCAGGCCAAGTATTGTTCCTACTCATACTTCATATTATTATTAGTTGGGCTGCTGTAGGCAGCCCATGTATTGTTCCTACTCATACTTCATATTATTAGTTGGGCTGCTGTAGGCAGCCCAAGTATTGTTCCTACTCATACTTCATATTATTATTATTAGTTGGGCTGCTGTAGGCAGCCCAAGTATTGTTCCTACTCATACTTCAGATTATTAGTTGGGCTGCTGTAGGCAGCCCAAGTATTGTGCCTACTCATACTTCATATTATTATTATTATTAGTTGGGCTGATGTAGGCAGCCCAAGTATTGTTCCTACTCATACTGCATATTATTATTATTAGTTGGGCTGCTGTAGGCAGCCCAAGTATTGTTCCTACTCATACTTCATATTATTATTATTAGTTGGGCTGCTGTAGGCAGCCCAAGTATTGTTCCTACTCACACTTCATATTATTAGTTGGGCTGCTGTAGGCAGCCCAAGTATTGTTCCTACTCATACTTCATATTATTATTAGTTGGGCTGCTGTAGGCAGCCCATGTATGGTTCCTACTCATACTTCATATTATTATTAGTTGGGCTGCAGTATTGTTCCTTCTCATACTTCATATTATTATTATTATTATTAAGTATTGTTCCTACTCATACTTCATATTATTATTAGTTGGGCTGGTGTAGGCAGCCCAAGTATTGTTCCTACTCATACTTCAGATTATTAGTTGGGCTGCTGTAGGCAGCCCAAGTATTGTTCCTACCCATACTTCATATTATTATTATTAGTTGGGCTGCTGTAGGCAGCCCAAGTATTGTTCCTACTCATACTTCATATTATTAGTTGGGCTGCTATAGGCAGCCCAAGTATTGTGCCTACTCATACTTCATATTATTAGTTGGGCTGCTGTAGGCAAGTATTGTTCCTACTCATACTTCATATTATTATTAGTTGGGCTGGTGTAGGCAGCCCAAGTATTGTTCCTACTCATACTTCATATTATTAGTTGGGCTGCTCTAGGCATCCCAAGTATTGTTCCTACTCATACTTTATATTATTATTATTATTAGTTGGGCTGCTGTAGCAGCCCAAGTATTGTTCCTACTCATACTTCATATTATTATTATTATTATTAGTTGGGCTGCTGTAGGCAGCCCAAGTATTGTTCCTACTCATACTTCATATTATTATTAGTTGGGCTGCTGTAGGCAGCCCAAGTATTGTTCCTACTCACACTTCATATTATTATTATTAGTTGGGCTGCTGTAGGCATCCAAAGTATTGTTCCTACTCATACTTTATATTATTATTAGTTGGGCTGCTGTAGGCAGCCCAAGTATTGTTCCTACTCATACTTCATATTATTAT
The DNA here is from genome assembly GCA_029718625.1 of Synaphobranchus kaupii. Classification (NCBI taxonomy): domain Eukaryota; kingdom Metazoa; phylum Chordata; class Actinopteri; order Anguilliformes; family Synaphobranchidae; genus Synaphobranchus; species Synaphobranchus kaupii. The sequence goes on from CM056389.1 coordinate 10,642,024, forward strand.
TAGTTGGGCTGCTGTAGGCAGCCCAAGTATTGTTCCTACTCACACTTCATATTATTAGTTGGGCTGCTGTAGTCAAGTATTGTTCCTACTCATACTTCATATTATTATTATTATTATTATTAAGTATTGTTCCTACTCATACTTCATATTATTATTATTAGTTGGGCTGCTGTAGGCAGCCCAAGTATTGTTCCTACTCATACTTCATATTATTATTAGTTGGGCTGCTGTAGGCAGCCCAAGTATTGTCCCTACTCATACTTCAGATTATTAGTTGGGCTGCTGTAGGCAGCCCAAGTATTGTTCCTACTCATACTTCATATTATTATTAGTTGGGCTGCTGTAGGCAGCCCAAGTATTGTTCCTACTCACACTTCATATTATTATTATTAGTTGGGCTGCTGTAGGCATCCAAAGTATTGTTCCTACTCATACTTTATATTATTATTAGTTGGGCTGCTGTAGGCAGCCCAAGTATTGTTCCTACTCACACTTCATATTATTATTATTAGTTGGGCTGCTGTAGGCATCCAAAGTATTGTTCCTACTCATACTTTATATTATTATTAGTTGGGCTGCTGTAGGCAGCCCAAGTATTGTTCCTTCTCATACTTCATATTATTAGTTGGGCTGCTGTAGTCAAGTATTGTTCCTACTCATACTTCATATTATTAGTTGGGCTGCTATAGGCAGCCCAAGTATTGTGCCTACTCATACTTCATATTATTAGTTGGGCTGCTGTAGGCAAGTATTGTTCCTACTCATACTTCATATTATTATTAGTTGGGCTGGTGTAGGCAGCCCAAGTATTGTTCCTACTCATACTTCATATTATTAGTTGGGCTGCTCTAGGCATCCCAAGTATTGTTCCTACTCATACTTTATATTATTATTATTAGTTGGGCTGCTGTAGCAGCCCAAGTATTGTTCCTACTCATACTTCATATTATTAGTTGGGCTGCTCTAGGCATCCCAAGTATTGTTCCTACTCATACTTTATATTATTATTATTAGTTGGGCTGCTGTAGCAGCCCAAGTATTGTTCCTACTCATACTTCATATTATTATTATTATTATTAGTTGGGCTGCTGTAGGCATCCCAAGTATTGTACCTACTCATACTTTATATTATTATTATTAGTTGGGCTGCTGTAGGCATCCCAAGTATTGTTCCTACTCATACTTTATATTATTATTATTAGTTGGGCTGCTGTAGGCATCCCAAGTATTGTTCCTACTCATACTTTATATTATTATTATTAGTTGGGCTGCTGTAGGCAGCCCAAGTATTGTTCCTACTCATACTTTATATTATTATTAGTTGGGCTGCTGTAGGCAGCCCAAGTATTGTTCCTCCTCATACTTCATATTATTATTATTAGTTGGGCTGGTGTAGGCAGGCCAAGTATTGTTCCTACTCATACTTCATATTATTAGTTGGGCTGCTGTAGGCAGCCCATGTATTGTTCCTACTCATAGTTTATATTATTATTAGTTGGGCTGCTGTAGGCAGCCCAAGTATTGTTCCTCCTCATACTTCATATTATTATTATTAGTTGGGCTGCTGTAGGCAGGCCAAGTATTGTTCCTACTCATACTTCATATTATTAGTTGGGCTGCTGTAGGCAGCCCAAGTATTGTTCCTACTCATACTTCATATTATTAGTTGGGCTGCTATAGGCAGCCCAAGTATTGTGCCTACTCATACTTCATATTATTAGTTGGGCTGCTGTAGGCAGCCCAAGTATTGTTCCTACTCATACTTCATATTATTATCATTATTATTAGTTGGGCTGCTGTAGGCAGGCCAAGTATTGTTCCTACTCATACTTCATATTATTATTAGTTGGGCTGCTGTAGGCAGCCCAAGTATTGTTCCTACTCACACTTCATATTATTATTATTAGTTGGGCTGCTGCAGGCATCCAAAGTATTGTTCCTACTCATACTTTATATTATTATTAGTTGGGCTGCTGTAGGCAGCCCAAGTATTGTTCCTACTCATACTTCATATTATTATTAGTTGGGCTGCTGTAGGCAGCCCAAGTATTGTTCCTACTCACACTTCATATTATTATTATTAGTTGGGCTGCTGTAGGCATCCAAAGTATTGTTCCTACCCATACTTCATATTATTATTATTAGTTGGGCTGCTGTAGGCAGCCCAAGTATTGTTCCTACTCATACTTCATATTATTAGTTGGGCTGCTATAGGCAGCCCAAGTATTGTGCCTACTCATACTTCATATTATTAGTTGGGCTGCTGTAGGCAAGTATTGTTCCTACTCATACTTCATATTATTATTAGTTGGGCTGGTGTAGGCAGCCCAAGTATTGTTCCTACTCATACTTCATATTATTAGTTGGGCTGCTCTAGGCATCCCAAGTATTGTTCCTACTCATACTTTATATTATTATTATTAGTTGGGCTGCTGTAGCAGCCCAAGTATTGTTCCTACTCATACTTCATATTATTATTATTATTATTAGTTGGGCTGCTGTAGGCATCCCAAGTATTGTACCTCCTCATACTTTATATTATTATTATTAGTTGGGCTGCTGTAGGCATCCCAAGTATTGTTCCTACTCATACTTTATATTATTATTATTAGTTGGGCTGCTGTAGGCATCCCAAGTATTGTTCCTACTCATACTTTATATTATTATTAGTTGGGCTGCTGTAGGCAGCCCAAGTATTGTTCCTACTCATACTTCATATTATTATTAGTTTGGGCTGCTGTAGGCAGCCCAAGTATTGTTCCTACTCACACTTCATATTATTAGTTGGGCTGCTGTAGTCAAGTATTGTTCCTACTCATACTTCATATTATTATTATTATTATTATTATTAAGTATTGTTCCTACTCATACTTCATATTATTATTATTAGTTGGGCTGCTGTAGGCAGCCCAAGTATTGTTCCTACTCATACTTCATATTATTATTAGTTGGGCTGCTGTAGGCAGCCCAAGTATTGTCCCTACTCATACTTCAGATTATTAGTTGGGCTGCTGTAGGCAGCCCAAGTATTGTTCCTACTCATACTTCATATTATTATTAGTTGGGCTGCTGTAGGCAGCCCAAGTATTGTTCCTACTCACACTTCATATTATTATTATTAGTTGGGCTGCTGTAGGCATCCAAAGTATTGTTCCTACTCATACTTTATATTATTATTAGTTGGGCTGCTGTAGGCAGCCCAAGTATTGTTCCTACTCACACTTCATATTATTATTATTAGTTGGGCTGCTGTAGGCATCCAAAGTATTGTTCCTACTCATACTTTATATTATTATTAGTTGGGCTGCTGTAGGCAGCCCAAGTATTGTTCCTTCTCATACTTCATATTATTAGTTGGGCTGCTGTAGTCAAGTATTGTTCCTACTCATACTTCATATTATTAGTTGGGCTGCTAAGGCAGCCCAAGTATTGTGCCTACTCATACTTCATATTATTAGTTGGGCTGCTGTAGGCAAGTATTGTTCCTACTCATACTTCATATTATTATTAGTTGGGCTGGTGTAGGCAGCCCAAGTATTGTTCCTACTCATACTTCATATTATTAGTTGGGCTGCTCTAGGCATCCCAAGTATTGTTCCTACTCATACTTTATATTATTATTATTAGTTGGGCTGCTGTAGCAGCCCAAGTATTGTTCCTACTCATACTTCATATTATTAGTTGGGCTGCTCTAGGCATCCCAAGTATTGTTCCTACTCATACTTTATATTATTATTATTAGTTGGGCTGCTGTAGCAGCCCAAGTATTGTTCCTACTCATACTTCATATTATTATTATTATTATTAGTTGGGCTGCTGTAGGCATCCCAAGTATTGTACCTACTCATACTTTATATTATTATTATTAGTTGGGCTGCTGTAGGCATCCCAAGTATTGTTCCTACTCATACTTTATATTATTATTATTAGTTGGGCTGCTGTAGGCATCCCAAGTATTGTTCCTACTCATACTTTATATTATTATTATTAGTTGGGCTGCTGTAGGCAGCCCAAGTATTGTTCCTACTCATACTTTATATTATTATTAGTTGGGCTGCTGTAGGCAGCCCAAGTATTGTTCCTCCTCATACTTCATATTATTATTATTAGTTGGGCTGGTGTAGGCAGGCCAAGTATTGTTCCTACTCATACTTCATATTATTAGTTGGGCTGCTGTAGGCAGCCCATGTATTGTTCCTACTCATAGTTTATATTATTATTATTAGTTGGGCTGCTGTAGGCAATCCAAGTATTGTTCCTACTCATACTTCATATTATTATTATTGTTATTAGTTGGGCTGCTGTAGGCAGGCCAAGTATTGTTCCTACTCATACTTCATATTATTAGTTGGGCTGCTGTAGGCAGCCCAAGTATTGTTTCTACTCATACTTCATATTATTATTAGTAGTTGGGCTGCTGTAGGCAGCCCAAGTATTGTTCCTACTCATACTTCATATTATTAGTTGGGCTGCTATAGGCAGCCCAAGTATTGTGCCTACTCATACTTCATATTATTAGTTGGGCTGCTGTAGGCAGCCCAAGTATTGTTCCTACTCATACTTCATATTATTAGTTGGGCTGCTGTAGGCAGCCCAAGTATTGTTCCTACTCATACTTCATATTATTATTATTATTATTAGTTGGGCTGCTGTAGGCAGCCCAAGTATTGTTCCTACTCATACTTCATATTATTATTAGTTGGGCTGCTGTAGGCAGCCCAAGTATTGTTCCTACTCACACTTCATATTATTATTATTAGTTGGGCTGCTGTAGGCATCCAAAGTATTGTTCCTACTCATACTTTATATTATTATTAGTTGGGCTGCTGTAGGCAGCCCAAGTATTGTTCCTACTCATACTTCATATTATTATTAGTTGGGCTGCTGTAGGCAGCCCAAGTATTGTTCCTACTCACACTTCATATTATTAGTTGGGCTGCTGTAGTCAAGTATTGTTCCTACTCATACTTCATATTATTATTATTATTATTATTAAGTATTGTTCCTACTCATACTTCATATTATTATTATTAGTTGGGCTGCTGTAGGCAGCCCAAGTATTGTTCCTACTCATACTTCATATTATTATTAGTTGGGCTGCTGTAGGCAGCCCAAGTATTGTCCCTACTCATACTTCAGATTATTAGTTGGGCTGCTGTAGGCAGCCCAAGTATTGTTCCTACTCATACTTCATATTATTATTAGTTGGGCTGCTGTAGGCAGCCCAAGTATTGTTCCTACTCACACTTCATATTATTATTATTAGTTGGGCTGCTGTAGGCATCCAAAGTATTGTTCCTACTCATACTTTATATTATTATTAGTTGGGCTGCTGTAGGCAGCCCAAGTATTGTTCCTACTCACACTTCATATTATTATTATTAGTTGGGCTGCTGTAGGCATCCAAAGTATTGTTCCTACTCATACTTTATATTATTATTAGTTGGGCTGCTGTAGGCAGCCCAAGTATTGTTCCTTCTCATACTTCATATTATTAGTTGGGCTGCTGTAGTCAAGTATTGTTCCTACTCATACTTCATATTATTAGTTGGGCTGCTATAGGCAGCCCAAGTATTGTGCCTACTCATACTTCATATTATTAGTTGGGCTGCTGTAGGCAAGTATTGTTCCTACTCATACTTCATATTATTATTAGTTGGGCTGGTGTAGGCAGCCCAAGTATTGTTCCTACTCATACTTCATATTATTAGTTGGGCTGCTCTAGGCATCCCAAGTATTGTTCCTACTCATACTTTATATTATTATTATTAGTTGGGCTGCTGTAGCAGCCCAAGTATTGTTCCTACTCATACTTCATATTATTAGTTGGGCTGCTCTAGGCATCCCAAGTATTGTTCCTACTCATACTTTATATTATTATTATTAGTTGGGCTGCTGTAGCAGCCCAAGTATTGTTCCTACTCATACTTCATATTATTATTATTATTATTAGTTGGGCTGCTGTAGGCATCCCAAGTATTGTACCTACTCATACTTTATATTATTATTATTAGTTGGGCTGCTGTAGGCATCCCAAGTATTGTTCCTACTCATACTTTATATTATTATTATTAGTTGGGCTGCTGTAGGCATCCCAAGTATTGTTCCTACTCATACTTCATATTATTATTAGTTGGGCTGCAGTATTGTTCCTTCTCATACTTCATATTATTATTATTATTATTAAGTATTGTTCCTACTCATACTTCATATTATTATTAGTTGGGCTGGTGTAGGCAGCCCAAGTATTGTTCCTACTCATACTTCAGATTATTAGTTGGGCTGCTGTAGGCAGCCCAAGTATTGTTCCTACCCATACTTCATATTATTATTATTAGTTGGGCTGCTGTAGGCATCCCAAGTATTGTTCCTACTCATACTTTATATTATTATTATTAGTTGGGCTGCTGTAGGCAGCCCAAGTATTGTTCCTACTCATACTTTATATTATTATTAGTTGGGCTGCTGTAGGCAGCCCAAGTATTGTTCCTCCTCATACTTCATATTATTATTATTAGTTGGGCTGCTGTAGGCAGGCCAAGTATTGTTCCTACTCATACTTCATATTATTAGTTGGGCTGCTGTAGGCAGCCCATGTATTGTTCCTACTCATAGTTTATATTATTATTAGTTGGGCTGCTGTAGGCAGGCCAAGTATTGTTCCTACTCATACTTCATATTATTATTAGTTGGGCTGCTGTAGGCAGCCCATGTATTGTTCCTACTCATACTTCATATTATTAGTTGGGCTGCTGTAGGCAGCCCAAGTATTGTTCCTACTCATACTTCATATTATTATTATTAGTTGGGCTGCTGTAGGCAGCCCAAGTATTGTTCCTACTCATACTTCAGATTATTAGTTGGGCTGCTGTAGGCAGCCCAAGTATTGTGCCTACTCATACTTCATATTATTATTATTATTAGTTGGGCTGATGTAGGCAGCCCAAGTATTGTTCCTACTCATACTGCATATTATTATTATTAGTTGGGCTGCTGTAGGCAGCCCAAGTATTGTTCCTACTCATACTTCATATTATTATTATTAGTTGGGCTGCTGTAGGCAGCCCAAGTATTGTTCCTACTCACACTTCATATTATTAGTTGGGCTGCTGTAGGCAGCCCAAGTATTGTTCCTACTCATACTTCATATTATTATTAGTTGGGCTGCTGTAGGCAGCCCATGTATGGTTCCTACTCATACTTCATATTATTATTAGTTGGGCTGCAGTATTGTTCCTTCTCATACTTCATATTATTATTATTATTATTAAGTATTGTTCCTACTCATACTTCATATTATTATTAGTTGGGCTGGTGTAGGCAGCCCAAGTATTGTTCCTACTCATACTTCAGATTATTAGTTGGGCTGCTGTAGGCAGCCCAAGTATTGTTCCTACCCATACTTCATATTATTATTATTAGTTGGGCTGCTGTAGGCAGCCCAAGTATTGTTCCTACTCATACTTCATATTATTAGTTGGGCTGCTATAGGCAGCCCAAGTATTGTGCCTACTCATACTTCATATTATTAGTTGGGCTGCTGTAGGCAAGTATTGTTCCTACTCATACTTCATATTATTATTAGTTGGGCTGGTGTAGGCAGCCCAAGTATTGTTCCTACTCATACTTCATATTATTAGTTGGGCTGCTCTAGGCATCCCAAGTATTGTTCCTACTCATACTTTATATTATTATTATTATTAGTTGGGCTGCTGTAGCAGCCCAAGTATTGTTCCTACTCATACTTCATATTATTATTATTATTATTAGTTGGGCTGCTGTAGGCAGCCCAAGTATTGTTCCTACTCATACTTCATATTATTATTAGTTGGGCTGCTGTAGGCAGCCCAAGTATTGTTCCTACTCACACTTCATATTATTATTATTAGTTGGGCTGCTGTAGGCATCCAAAGTATTGTTCCTACTCATACTTTATATTATTATTAGTTGGGCTGCTGTAGGCAGCCCAAGTATTGTTCCTACTCATACTTCATATTATTATTAGTTGGGCTGCTGTAGGCAGCCCAAGTATTGTTCCTACTCACACTTCATATTATTAGTTGGGCTGCTGTAGTCAAGTATTGTTCCTACTCATACTTCATATTATTATTATTATTATTATTAAGTATTGTTCCTACTCATACTTCATATTATTATTATTAGTTGGGCTGCTGTAGGCAGCCCAAGTATTGTTCCTACTCATACTTCATATTATTATTAGTTGGGCTGCTGTAGGCAGCCCAAGTATTGTCCCTACTCATACTTCAGATTATTAGTTGGGCTGCTGTAGGCAGCCCAAGTATTGTTCCTACTCATACTTCATATTATTATTAGTTGGGCTGCTGTAGGCAGCCCAAGTATTGTTCCTACTCACACTTCATATTATTATTATTAGTTGGGCTGCTGTAGGCATCCAAAGTATTGTTCCTACTCATACTTTATATTATTATTAGTTGGGCTGCTGTAGGCAGCCCAAGTATTGTTCCTACTCACACTTCATATTATTATTATTAGTTGGGCTGCTGTAGGCATCCAAAGTATTGTTCCTACTCATACTTTATATTATTATTAGTTGGGCTGCTGTAGGCAGCCCAAGTATTGTTCCTTCTCATACTTCATATTATTAGTTGGGCTGCTGTAGTCAAGTATTGTTCCTACTCATACTTCATATTATTAGTTGGGCTGCTATAGGCAGCCCAAGTATTGTGCCTACTCATACTTCATATTATTAGTTGGGCTGCTGTAGGCAAGTATTGTTCCTACTCATACTTCATATTATTATTAGTTGGGCTGGTGTAGGCAGCCCAAGTATTGTTCCTACTCATACTTCATATTATTAGTTGGGCTGCTCTAGGCATCCCAAGTATTGTTCCTACTCATACTTTATATTATTATTATTAGTTGGGCTGCTGTAGCAGCCCAAGTATTGTTCCTACTCATACTTCATATTATTAGTTGGGCTGCTCTAGGCATCCCAAGTATTGTTCCTACTCATACTTTATATTATTATTATTAGTTGGGCTGCTGTAGCAGCCCAAGTATTGTTCCTACTCATACTTCATATTATTATTATTATTATTAGTTGGGCTGCTGTAGGCATCCCAAGTATTGTACCTACTCATACTTTATATTATTATTATTAGTTGGGCTGCTGTAGGCATCCCAAGTATTGTTCCTACTCATACTTTATATTATTATTATTAGTTGGGCTGCTGTAGGCATCCCAAGTATTGTTCCTACTCATACTTTATATTATTATTATTAGTTGGGCTGCTGTAGGCAGCCCAAGTATTGTTCCTACTCATACTTTATATTATTATTAGTTGGGCTGCTGTAGGCAGCCCAAGTATTGTTCCTCCTCATACTTCATATTATTATTATTAGTTGGGCTGGTGTAGGCAGGCCAAGTATTGTTCCTACTCATACTTCATATTATTAGTTGGGCTGCTGTAGGCAGCCCATGTATTGTTCCTACTCATAGTTTATATTATTATTAGTTGGGCTGCTGTAGGCAGCCCAAGTATTGTTCCTCCTCATACTTCATATTATTATTATTAGTTGGGCTGCTGTAGGCAGGCCAAGTATTGTTCCTACTCATACTTCATATTATTAGTTGGGCTGCTGTAGGCAGCCCAAGTATTGTTCCTACTCATACTTCATATTATTAGTTGGGCTGCTATAGGCAGCCCAAGTATTGTGCCTACTCATACTTCATATTATTAGTTGGGCTGCTGTAGGCAGCCCAAGTATTGTTCCTACTCATACTTCATATTATTATCATTATTATTAGTTGGGCTGCTGTAGGCAGGCCAAGTATTGTTCCTACTCATACTTCATATTATTATTAGTTGGGCTGCTGTAGGCAGCCCAAGTATTGTTCCTACTCACACTTCATATTATTATTATTAGTTGGGCTGCTGCAGGCATCCAAAGTATTGTTCCTACTCATACTTTATATTATTATTAGTTGGGCTGCTGTAGGCAGCCCAAGTATTGTTCCTACTCATACTTCATATTATTATTAGTTGGGCTGCTGTAGGCAGCCCAAGTATTGTTCCTACTCACACTTCATATTATTATTATTAGTTGGGCTGCTGTAGGCATCCAAAGTATTGTTCCTACCCATACTTCATATTATTATTATTAGTTGGGCTGCTGTAGGCAGCCCAAGTATTGTTCCTACTCATACTTCATATTATTAGTTGGGCTGCTATAGGCAGCCCAAGTATTGTGCCTACTCATACTTCATATTATTAGTTGGGCTGCTGTAGGCAAGTATTGTTCCTACTCATACTTCATATTATTATTAGTTGGGCTGGTGTAGGCAGCCCAAGTATTGTTCCTACTCATACTTCATATTATTAGTTGGGCTGCTCTAGGCATCCCAAGTATTGTTCCTACTCATACTTTATATTATTATTATTAGTTGGGCTGCTGTAGCAGCCCAAGTATTGTTCCTACTCATACTTCATATTATTATTATTATTATTAGTTGGGCTGCTGTAGGCATCCCAAGTATTGTACCTCCTCATACTTTATATTATTATTATTAGTTGGGCTGCTGTAGGCATCCCAAGTATTGTTCCTACTCATACTTTATATTATTATTATTAGTTGGGCTGCTGTAGGCATCCCAAGTATTGTTCCTACTCATACTTTATATTATTATTATTAGTTGGGCTGCTGTAGGCAGCCCAAGTATTGTTCCTACTCATACTTTATATTATTATTAGTTGGGCTGCTGTAGGCAGCCCAAGTATTGTTCCTCCTCATACTTCATATTATTATTATTAGTTGGGCTGCTGTAGGCAGGCCAAGTATTGTTCCTACTCATACTTCATATTATTAGTTGGGCTGCTGTAGGCAGCCCATGTATTGTTCCTACTCATAGTTTATATTATTATTAGTTGGGCTGCTGTAGGCAGCCCAAGTATTGTTCCTCCTCATACTTCATATTATTATTATTAGTTGGGCTGCTGTAGGCAGGCCAAGTATTGTTCCTACTCATACTTCATATTATTAGTTGGGCTGCTGTAGGCAGCCCAAGTATTGTTCCTACTCATACTTCATATTATTAGTTGGGCTGCTATAGGCAGCCCAAGTATTGTGCCTACTCATACTTCATATTATTAGTTGGGCTGCTGTAGGCAGCCCAAGTATTGTTCCTACTCATACTTCATATTATTATTATTATTATTAGTTGGGCTGCTGTAGGCAGGCCAAGTATTGTTCCTACTCATACTTCATATTATTATTAGTTGGGCTGCTGTAGGCAGCCCAAGTATTGTTCCTACTCACACTTCATATTATTATTATTAGTTGGGCTGCTGTAGGCATCCAAAGTATTGTTCCTACTCATACTTTATATTATTATTAGTTGGGCTGCTGTAGGCAGCCCAAGTATTGTTCCTACTCATACTTCATATTATTATTAGTTGGGCTGCTGTAGGCAGCCCAAGTATTGTTCCTACTCACACTTCATATTATTATTATTAGTTGGGCTGCTGTAGGCATTCAAAGTATTGTTCCTACTCATACTTTATATTATTATTAGTTGGGCTGCTGTAGGCAGCCCAAGTATTGTTCCTACTCATACTTCATATTATTAGTTGGGCTGCTGTAGTCAAGTATTGTTCCTACTCATACTTCATATTATTATTATTATTATTAAGTATTGTTCCTACTCATACTTCATATTATTATTATTATTTGGGCTGCTGTAGGCAGCCCAAGTATTGTTCCTACTCATACTTCATATTATTATTAGTTGGGCTGCTGTAGGCAGCCCAAGTATTGTTCCTACTCATACTTCAGATTATTAGTTGGGCTGCTGTAGGCAGCCCAAGTATTGTTCCTACTCATACTTCATATTATTATTAGTTGGGCTGCTGTAGGCAGCCCAAGTATTGTTCCTACTCACACTTCATATTATTATTATTAGTTGGGCTGCTGTAGGCATCCAAAGTATTGTTCCTACTCATACTTTATATTATTATTAGTTGGGCTGCTGTAGGCAGCCCAAGTATTGTTCCTACTCATACTTCATATCATTATTAGTTGGGCTGCTGTATGCAGCCCAAGTATTGTTCCTACTCATACTTCATATTATTAGTTGGGCTGCTATAGGCAGCCCAAGTATTGTGCCTACTCATACTTCATATTATTAGTTGGGCTGCTGTAGGCAGCCCAAGTATTGTTCCTACTCATACTTCATATTATTAGTTGGGCTGCTGTAGGCAGCCCAAGTATTGTTCCTACTCACACTTCATATTATTATTATTAGTTGGGCTGCTGTAGGCATCCAAAGTATTGTTCCTACTCATACTTTATATTATTATTAGTTGGGCTGCTGTAGGCAGCCCAAGTATTGTTCCTACTCATACTTCATATTATTATTAGTTGGGCTGCTGTAGGCAGCCCAAGGATTGTTCCTACTCACACTTCATATTATTAGTTGGGCTGCTGCAGTCAAGTATTGTTCCTACTCATACTTCATATTATTATTATTATTATTAAGTATTGTTCCTACTCATACTTCATATTATTATTATTAGTTGGGCTGCTGTAGGCAGCCCAAGTATTGTTCCTACTCATACTTCATATTATTATTAGTTGGGCTGCTGTAGGCAGCCCAAGTATTGTTCCTACTCATACTTCAGATTATTAGTTGGGCTGCTGTAGGCAGCCCAAGTATTGTTCCTACTCATACTTCATATTATTATTAGTTGGGCTGCTGTAGGCAGCCCAAGTATTGTTCCTACTCACATTTCATATTATTATTATTAGTTGGGCTGCTGTAGGCATCCAAAGTATTGTTCCTACTCATACTTTATATTATTATTAGTTGGGCTGCTGTAGGCAGCCCAAGTATTGTTCCTACTCACACTTCATATTATTATTATTAGTTGGGCTGCTGTAGGCATCCAAAGTATTGTTCCTACTCATACTTTATATTATTATTAGTTGGGCTGCTGTAGGCAGCCCAAGTATTGTTCCTTCTCATACTTCATATTATTAGTTGGGCTGCTGTAGTCAAGTATTGTTCCTACTCATACTTCATATTATTAGTTGGGCTGCTGTAGGCAGCCCAAGTATTGTTCTTACTCATACTTCATATTATTATTATTAGTTGGGCTGCAGTAGGCAGCCCAAGTATTGTGCCTACTCATACTTCATATTATTAGTTGGGCTGCTCTAGGCATCCCAAGTATTGTTCCTACTCATACTTTATATTATTATTATTAGTTGGGCTGCTGTAGGCAATCCAAGTATTGTTCCTACTCATACTTCATATTATTATTATTGTTATTAGTTGGGCTGCTGTAGGCAGGCCAAGTATTGTCCCTACTCATACTTCATATTATTAGTTGGGCTGCTGTAGGCAGCCCAAGTATTGTTTCTACTCATACTTCATATTATTATTAGTAGTTGGGCTGCTGTAGGCAGCCCAAGTATTGTTCCTACTCATACTTCATATTATTAGTTGGGCTGCTATAGGCAGCCCAAGTATTGTGCCTACTCATACTTCATATTATTAGTTGGGCTGCTGTAGGCAGCCCAAGTATTGTGCCTACTCATACTTCATATTATTAGTTGGGCTGCTGTAGGCAGCCCAAGTATTGTGCCTACTCATACTTCATATTATTATTATTATTATTAGTTGGGCTGCTGTAGGCAGCCCAAGTATTGTTCCTACTCATACTTCATATTATTATTAGTTGGGCTGCTGTAGGCAGCCCAAGTATTGTTCCTACTCACACTTCATATTATTATTATTAGTTGGGCTGCTGTAGGCATCCAAAGTATTGTTCCTACTCATACTTTATATTATTATTAGTTGGGCTGCTGTAGGCAGCCCAAGTATTGTTCCTACTCATACTTCATATTATTAGTTGGGCTGCTGTAGGCAGCCCAAGTATTGTTCCTACTCATACTTCATATTATTATTATTATTATTAGTTGGGCTGCTGTAGCCAGCCCAAGTATTGTTCCTACTCACACTTCATATTATTATTATTAGTTGGGCTGCTGTAGGCATCCAAAGTATTGTTCCTACTCATACTTTATATTATTATTAGTTGGGCAGCTGTAGGCAGCCCAAGTATTGTTCCTACTCATACTTCATATTATTAGTTGGGCTGCTGTAGTCAAGTATTGTTCCTACTCATACTGCACATTATTATTATTAGTTGGGCTGCAGTAGGCAGCCCAAGTATTGTTCCTACTCATACTTCATATTATTAGTTGGGCTGCTCTAGGCATCCCAAGTATTGTTCCTACTCATACTTTATATTATTATTATTAGTTGGGCTGCTGTAGCAGCCCAAGTATTGTTCCTACTCATACTTCATATTATTAGTTGGGCTGCTCTAGGCATCCCAAGTATTGTTCCTACTCATACTTTGTATTATTATTATTAGTTGGGCTGCTGTAGCAGCCCAAGTATTGTTCCTACTCATACTTCATATTATTATTATTATTATTATTAGTTGGGCTGCTGTAGCAGCCCAAGTATTGTTCCTACTCATACTTCATATTATCAGTTGGGCTGCTGTAGGCATCCCAAGTATTGTTCCTACTCATACTTTATATTATTATTATTAGTTGGGCTGCTGTAGCAGCCCAAGTATTGTTCCTACTCATACTTCATATTATTAGTTGGGCTGCTCTAGGCATCCCAAGTATTGTTCCTACTCATACTTTATATTATTATTATTAGTTGGGCTGCTGTAGGCATCCCAAGTATTGTTCCTACTCATACTTTATATTATTATTATTAGTTGGGCTGCTGTAGGCAGCCCAAGTATTGTTCCTCCTCATACTTCATATTATTATTATTAGTTGGGCTGCTGTAGGCAGGCCAAGTATTGTTCCTACTCATACTTCATATTATTAGTTGGGCTGCTGTAGGCAGCCCATGTATTGTTCCTACTCATACTTTATATTATTATTAGTTGGGCTGCTGTAGGCATCCAAAGTATTGTTCCTACTCATACTTTATATTATTATTAGTTGGGCTGCTGTAGGCAGCCCAAGTATTGTTCCTACTCACACTTCATATTATTATTATTAGTTGGGCTGCTGTAGGCATCCAAAGTATTGTTCCTACTCATACTTTATATTATTATTAGTTGGGCTGCTGTAGGCAGGCCAAGTATTGTTCCTACTCATACTTCATATTATTAGTTGGGCTGCTGTAGGCAGCCCATGTATTGTTCCTACTCATAGTTTATATTATTATTAGTTGGGCTGCTGTAGGCAGCCCAAGTATTGTTCCTCCTCATACTTCATATTATTATTATTAGTTGGGCTGCTGTAGGCAGGCCAAGTATTGTTCCTACTCATACTTCATATTATTAGTTGGGCTGCTGTAGGCAGCCCAAGTATTGTTCCTACTCATACTTCATATTATTAGTTGGGCTGCTATAGGCAGCCCAAGTATTGTGCCTACTCATACTTCATATTATTAGTTGGGCTGCTGTAGGCAGCCCAAGTATTGTTCCTACTCATACTTCATATTATTATTATTATTATTAGTTGGGCTGCTGTAGGCAGGCCAAGTATTGTTCCTACTCATACTTCATATTATTATTAGTTGGGCTGCTGTAGGCAGCCCAAGTATTGTTCCTACTCACACTTCATATTATTATTATTAGTTGGGCTGCTGTAGGCATCCAAAGTATTGTTCCTACTCATACTTTATATTATTATTAGTTGGGCTGCTGTAGGCAGCCCAAGTATTGTTCCTACTCATACTTCATATTATTATTAGTTGGGCTGCTGTAGGCAGCCCAAGTATTGTTCCTACTCACACTTCATATTATTATTATTAGTTGGGCTGCTGTAGGCATCCAAAGTATTGTTCCTACTCATACTTTATATTATTATTAGTTGGGCTGCTGTAGGCAGCCCAAGTATTGTTCCTACTCATACTTCATATTATTAGTTGGGCTGCTGTAGTCAAGTATTGTTCCTACTCATACTTCATATTATTATTATTATTATTAAGTATTGTTCCTACTCATACTTCATATTATTATTATTATTTGGGCTGCTGTAGGCAGCCCAAGTATTGTTCCTACTCATACTTCATATTATCATTAGTTGGGCTGCTGTAGGCAGCCCAAGTATTGTTCCTACTCATACTTCAGATTATTAGTTGGGCTGCTGTAGGCAGCCCAAGTATTGTTCCTACTCATACTTCATATTATTATTAGTTGGGCTGCTGTAGGCAGCCCAAGTATTGTTCCTACTCACACTTCATATTATTATTATTAGTTGGGCTGCTGTAGGCATCCAAAGTATTGTTCCTACTCATACTTTATATTATTATTAGTTGGGCTGCTGTAGGCAGCCCAAGTATTGTTCCTACTCATACTTCATATTATTATTAGTTGGGCTGCTGTATGCAGCCCAAGTATTGTTCCTACTCATACTTCATATTATTAGTTGGGCTGCTATAGGCAGCCCAAGTATTGTGCCTACTCATACTTCATATTATTAGTTGGGCTGCTGTAGGCAGCCCAAGTATTGTTCCTACTCATACTTCATATTATTAGTTGGGCTGCTGTAGGCAGCCCAAGTATTGTTCCTACTCATACTTCATATTATTATTATTATTATTAGTTGGGCTGCTGTAGGCAGCCCAAGTATTGTTCCTACTCATACTTCATATTATTATTAGTTGGGCTGCTGTAGGCAGCCCAAGTATTGTTCCTACTCACACTTCATATTATTATTATTAGTTGGGCTGCTGTAGGCATCCAAAGTATTGTTCCTACTCATACTTTATATTATTATTAGTTGGGCTGCTGTAGGCAGCCCAAGTATTGTTCCTACTCATACTTCATATTATTATTAGTTGGGCTGCTGTAGGCAGCCCAAGTATTGTTCCTACTCACACTTCATATTATTAGTTGGGCTGCTGCAGTCAAGTATTGTTCCTACTCATACTTCATATTATTATTATTATTATTAAGTATTGTTCCTACTCATACTTCATATTATTATTATTAGTTGGGCTGCTGTAGGCAGCCCAAGTATTGTTCCTACTCATACTTCATATTATTATTAGTTGGGCTGCTGTAGGCAGCCCAAGTATTGTTCCTACTCATACTTCAGATTATTAGTTGGGCTGCTGTAGGCAGCCCAAGTATTGTTCCTACTCATACTTCATATTATTATTAGTTGGGCTGCTGTAGGCAGCCCAAGTATTGTTCCTACTCACACTTCATATTATTATTATTAGTTGGGCTGCTGTAGGCATCCAAAGTATTGTTCCTACTCATACTTTATATTATTATTAGTTGGGCTGCTGTAGGCAGCCCAAGTATTGTTCCTACTCACACTTCATATTATTATTATTAGTTGGGCTGCTGTAGTCAAGTATTGTTCCTACTCATACTTCATATTATTAGTTGGGCTGCTGTAGTCAAGTATTGTCCCTACTCATACTTCATATTATTAGTTGGGCTGCTGTAGGCAGCCCAAGTATTGTTCCTTCTCATACTTCATATTATTAGTTGGGCTGCTGTAGTCAAGTATTGTTCCTACTCATACTTCATATTATTAGTTGGGCTGCTGTAGGCAGCCCAAGTATTGTTCTTACTCATACTTCATATTATTATTATTAGTTGGGCTGCAGTAGGCAGCCCAAGTATTGTGCCTACTCATACTTCATATTATTAGTTGGGCTGCTCTAGGCATCCCAAGTATTGTTCCTACTCATACTTTATATTATTATTATTAGTTGGGCTGCTGTAGGCAATCCAAGTATTGTTCCTACTCATACTTCATATTATTATTATTGTTATTAGTTGGGCTGCTGTAGGCAGGCCAAGTATTGTCCCTACTCATACTTCATATTATTAGTTGGGCTGCTGTAGGCAGCCCAAGTATTGTTTCTACTCATACTTCATATTATTATTAGTAGTTGGGCTGCTGTAGGCAGCCCAAGTATTGTTCCTACTCATACTTCATATTATTAGTTGGGCTGCTATAGGCAGCCCAAGTATTGTGCCTACTCATACTTCATATTATTAGTTGGGCTGCTGTAGGCAGCCCAAGTATTGTGCCTACTCATACTTCATATTATTAGTTGGGCTGCTGTAGGCAGCCCAAGTATTGTGCCTACTCATACTTCATATTATTATTATTATTATTAGTTGGGCTGCTGTAGGCAGCCCAAGTATTGTTCCTACTCATACTTCATATTATTATTAGTTGGGCTGCTGTAGGCAGCCCAAGTATTGTTCCTACTCACACTTCATATTATTATTATTAGTTGGGCTGCTGTAGGCATCCAAAGTATTGTTCCTACTCATACTTTATATTATTATTAGTTGGGCTGCTGTAGGCAGCCCAAGTATTGTTCCTACTCATACTTCATATTATTAGTTGGGCTGCTGTAGGCAGCCCAAGTATTGTTCCTACTCATACTTCATATTATTATTATTATTATTAGTTGGGCTGCTGTAGCCAGCCCAAGTATTGTTCCTACTCACACTTCATATTATTATTATTAGTTGGGCTGCTGTAGGCATCCAAAGTATTGTTCCTACTCATACTTTATATTATTATTAGTTGGGCAGCTGTAGGCAGCCCAAGTATTGTTCCTACTCATACTTCATATTATTAGTTGGGCTGCTGTAGTCAAGTATTGTTCCTACTCATACTGCACATTATTATTATTAGTTGGGCTGCAGTAGGCAGCCCAAGTATTGTTCCTACTCATACTTCATATTATTAGTTGGGCTGCTCTAGGCATCCCAAGTATTGTTCCTACTCATACTTTATATTATTATTATTAGTTGGGCTGCTGTAGCAGCCCAAGTATTGTTCCTACTCATACTTCATATTATTAGTTGGGCTGCTCTAGGCATCCCAAGTATTGTTCCTACTCATACTTTGTATTATTATTATTAGTTGGGCTGCTGTAGCAGCCCAAGTATTGTTCCTACTCATACTTCATATTATTATTATTATTATTAGTTGGGCTGCTGTAGCAGCCCAAGTATTGTTCCTACTCATACTTCATATTATCAGTTGGGCTGCTGTAGGCATCCCAAGTATTGTTCCTACTCATACTTTATATTATTATTATTAGTTGGGCTGCTGTAGCAGCCCAAGTATTGTTCCTACTCATACTTCATATTATTAGTTGGGCTGCTCTAGGCATCCCAAGTATTGTTCCTACTCATACTTTATATTATTATTATTAGTTGGGCTGCTGTAGGCATCCCAAGTATTGTTCCTACTCATACTTTATATTATTATTATTAGTTGGGCTGCTGTAGGCAGCCCAAGTATTGTTCCTCCTCATACTTCATATTATTATTAGTTGGGCTGCTGTAGGCATCCAAAGTATTGTTCCTACTCATACTTTATATTATTATTAGTTGGGCTGCTGTAGGCAGCCCAAGTATTGTTCCTACTCACACTTCATATTATTATTATTAGTTGGGCTGCTGTAGGCATCCACAGTATTGTTCCTACTCATACTTTATATTATTATTAGTTGGGCTGCTGTAGGCAGCCCAAGTATTGTTCCTACTCATACTTCTTATTATTATTATTATTATTAGTTGGGCTGCTGTAGGCAGCCCAAGTATTGTTCCGACTCATACTTCATATTATTATTAGTTGGGCTGCTGTAGGCAGCCCAAGTATTGTTCCTACTCACACTTCATATTATTATTATTAGTTGGGCTGCTGTAGGCATCCAAAGTATTGTTCCTACTCATACTTCATATTATTATTAGTTGGGCTGCTGTAGGCAGCCCAAGTATTGTTCCTACTCACACTTCATATTATTTGTTGGGCTGCTGCAGTCAAGTATTGTTCCTACTCATACTTCATATTATTATTATTATTATTAAGTATTGTTCCTACTCATACTTCATATTATTATTATTAGTTGGGCTGCTGTAGGCAGCCCAAGTATTGTTCCTACTCATACTTCATATTATTATTAGTTGGGCTGCTGTAGGCAGCCCAAGTATTGTTCCTACTCATACTTCAGATTATTAGTTGGGCTGCTGTAGGCAGCCCAAGTATTGTTCCTACTCATACTTCATATTATTATTAGTTGGGCTGCTGTAGGCAGCCCAAGTATTGTTCCTACTCACACTTCATATTATTATTATTAGTTGGGCTGCTGTAGGCATCCAAAGTATTGTTCCTACTCATACTTTATATTATTATTAGTTGGGCTGCTGTAGGCAGCCCAAGTATTGTTCCTACTCACACTTCATATTATTATTATTAGTTGGGCTGCTGTAGGCAGCCCAAGTATTGTTCCTACTCACACTTCATATTATTATTATTAGTTGGGCTGCTGTAGGCAGCCCAAGTATTGTTCCTTCTCATACTTCATATTATTAGTTGGGCTGCTGTAGTCAAGTATTGTTCCTACTCATACTTCATATTATTAGTTGGGCTGCTGTAGGCAGCCCAAGTATTGTTCTTACTCATACTTCATATTATTATTATTAGTTGGGCTGCAGTAGGCAGCCCAAGTATTGTGCCTACTCATACTTCATATTATTAGTTGGGCTGCTCTAGGCATCCCAAGTATTGTTCCTACTCATACTTTATATTATTATTATTAGTTGGGCTGCTGTAGGCAATCCAAGTATTGTTCCTACTCATACTTCATATTATTATTATTGTTATTAGTTGGGCTGCTGTAGGCAGGCCAAGTATTGTCCCTACTCATACTTCATATTATTAGTTGGGCTGCTGTAGGCAGCCCAAGTATTGTTTCTACTCATACTTCATATTATTATTAGTAGTTGGGCTGCTGTAG
This sequence comes from Synaphobranchus kaupii, assembly GCA_029718625.1. Classification (NCBI taxonomy): domain Eukaryota; kingdom Metazoa; phylum Chordata; class Actinopteri; order Anguilliformes; family Synaphobranchidae; genus Synaphobranchus; species Synaphobranchus kaupii. The sequence goes on from CM056389.1 coordinate 10,662,830, forward strand.
GCAGCCCAAGTATTGTTCCTACTCATACTTCATATTATTAGTTGGGCTGCTATAGGCAGCCCAAGTATTGTGCCTACTCATACTTCATATTATTAGTTGGGCTGCTGTAGGCAGCCCAAGTATTGTGCCTACTCATACTTCATATTATTAGTTGGGCTGCTGTAGGCAGCCCAAGTATTGTGCCTACTCATACTTCATATTATTATTATTATTATTAGTTGGGCTGCTGTAGGCAGCCCAAGTATTGTTCCTACTCATACTTCATATTATTATTAGTTGGGCTGCTGTAGGCAGCCCAAGTATTGTTCCTACTCACACTTCATATTATTATTATTAGTTGGGCTGCTGTAGGCATCCAAAGTATTGTTCCTACTCATACTTTATATTATTATTAGTTGGGCTGCTGTAGGCAGCCCAAGTATTGTTCCTACTCATACTTCATATTATTAGTTGGGCTGCTGTAGGCAGCCCAAGTATTGTTCCTACTCATACTTCATATTATTATTATTATTATTAGTTGGGCTGCTGTAGCCAGCCCAAGTATTGTTCCTACTCACACTTCATATTATTATTATTAGTTGGGCTGCTGTAGGCATCCAAAGTATTGTTCCTACTCATACTTTATATTATTATTAGTTGGGCAGCTGTAGGCAGCCCAAGTATTGTTCCTACTCATACTTCATATTATTAGTTGGGCTGCTGTAGTCAAGTATTGTTCCTACTCATACTGCACATTATTATTATTAGTTGGGCTGCAGTAGGCAGCCCAAGTATTGTTCTTACTCATACTTCATATTATTATTATTAGTTGGGCTGCAGTAGGCAGCCCAAGTATTGTGCCTACTCATACTTCATATTATTAGTTGGGCTGCTGTAGGCAGCCCAAGTATTGTTCTTACTCATACTTCATATTATTATTATTAGTTGGGCTGCAGTAGGCAGCCCAAGTATTGTGCCTACTCATACTTCATATTATTAGTTGGGCTGCTCTAGGCATCCCAAGTATTGTTCCTACTCATACTTTATATTATTATTATTAGTTGGGCTGCTGTAGGCAATCCAAGTATTGTTCCTACTCATACTTCATATTATTATTATTGTTATTAGTTGGGCTGCTGTAGGCAGGCCAAGTATTGTCCCTACTCATACTTCATATTATTAGTTGGGCTGCTGTAGGCAGCCCAAGTATTGTTTCTACTCATACTTCATATTATTATTAGTAGTTGGGCTGCTGTAGGCAGCCCAAGTATTGTTCCGACTCATACTTCATATTATTAGTTGGGCTGCTATAGGCAGCCCAAGTATTGTGCCTACTCATACTTCATATTATTAGTTGGGCTGCTGTAGGCAGCCCAAGTATTGTTCCTTCTCATACTTCATATTATTAGTTGGGCTGCTGTAGTCAAGTATTGTTCCTACTCATACTTCATATTATTAGTTGGGCTGCTGTAGGCAGCCCAAGTATTGTTCTTACTCATACTTCATATTATTATTATTAGTTGGGCTGCAATAGGCAGCCCAAGTATTGTGCCTACTCATACTTCATATTATTAGTTGGGCTGCTCTAGGCATCCCAAGTATTGTTCCTACTCATACTTTATATTATTATTATTAGTTGGGCTGCTGTAGGCAATCCAAGTATTGTTCCTACTCATACTTCATATTATTATTATTGTTATTAGTTGGGCTGCTGTAGGCAGGCCAAGTATTGTCCCTACTCATACTTCATATTATTAGTTGGGCTGCTGTAGGCAGCCCAAGTATTGTTTCTACTCATACTTCATATTATTATTAGTAGTTGGGCTGCTGTAGGCAGCCCAAGTATTGTTCCTACTCATACTTCATATTATTAGTTGGGCTGCTATAGGCAGCCCAAGTATTGTGCCTACTCATACTTCATATTATTAGTTGGGCTGCTGTAGGCAGCCCAAGTATTGTGCCTACTCATACTTCATATTATTAGTTGGGCTGCTGTAGGCAGCCCAAGTATTGTGCCTACTCATACTTCATATTATTATTATTATTATTAGTTGGGCTGCTGTAGGCAGCCCAAGTATTGTTCCTACTCATACTTCATATTATTATTAGTTGGGCTGCTGTAGGCAGCCCAAGTATTGTTCCTACTCACACTTCATATTATTATTATTAGTTGGGCTGCTGTAGGCATCCAAAGTATTGTTCCTACTCATACTTTATATTATTATTAGTTGGGCTGCTGTAGGCAGCCCAAGTATTGTTCCTACTCATACTTCATATTATTAGTTGGGCTGCTGTAGGCAGCCCAAGTATTGTTCCTACTCATACTTCATATTATTATTATTATTATTAGTTGGGCTGCTGTAGCCAGCCCAAGTATTGTTCCTACTCACACTTCATATTATTATTATTAGTTGGGCTGCTGTAGGCATCCAAAGTATTGTTCCTACTCATACTTTATATTATTATTAGTTGGGCAGCTGTAGGCAGCCCAAGTATTGTTCCTACTCATACTTCATATTATTAGTTGGGCTGCTGTAGTCAAGTATTGTTCCTACTCATACTGCACATTATTATTATTAGTTGGGCTGCAGTAGGCAGCCCAAGTATTGTTCCTACTCATACTTCATATTATTAGTTGGGCTGCTCTAGGCATCCCAAGTATTGTTCCTACTCATACTTTATATTATTATTATTAGTTGGGCTGCTGTAGCAGCCCAAGTATTGTTCCTACTCATACTTCATATTATTAGTTGGGCTGCTCTAGGCATCCCAAGTATTGTTCCTACTCATACTTTGTATTATTATTATTAGTTGGGCTGCTGTAGCAGCCCAAGTATTGTTCCTACTCATACTTCATATTATTATTATTATTATTAGTTGGGCTGCTGTAGCAGCCCAATTATTGTTCCTACTCATACTTCATATTATCAGTTGGGCTGCTGTAGGCATCCCAAGTATTGTTCCTACTCATACTTTATATTATTATTATTAGTTGGGCTGCTGTAGCAGCCCAAGTATTGTTCCTACTCATACTTCATATTATTAGTTGGGCTGCTCTAGGCATCCCAAGTATTGTTCCTACTCATACTTTATATTATTATTATTAGTTGGGCTGCTGTAGGCATCCCAAGTATTGTTCCTACTCATACTTTATATTATTATTATTAGTTGGGCTGCTGTAGGCAGCCCAAGTATTGTTCCTCCTCATACTTCATATTATTATTAGTTGGGCTGCTGTAGGCATCCAAAGTATTGTTCCTACTCATACTTTATATTATTATTAGTTGGGCTGCTGTAGGCAGCCCAAGTATTGTTCCTACTCACACTTCATATTATTATTATTAGTTGGGCTGCTGTAGGCATCCACAGTATTGTTCCTACTCATACTTTATATTATTATTAGTTGGGCTGCTGTAGGCAGGCCAAGTATTGTTCCTACTCATACTTCATATTATTAGTTGGGCTGCTGTAGGCAGCCCATGTATTGTTCCTACTCATAGTTTATATTATTATTAGTTGGGCTGCTGTAGGCAGCCCAAGTATTGTTCCTCCTCATACTTCATATTATTATTATTAGTTGGGCTGCTGTAGGCAGGCCAAGTATTGTTCCTACTCATACTTCATATTATTAGTTGGGCTGCTGTAGGCAGCCCAAGTATTGTTCCTACTCATACTTCATATTATTAGTTGGGCTGCTATAGGCAGCCCAAGTATTGTGCCTACTCATACTTCATATTATTAGTTGGGCTGCTGTAGGCAGCCCAAGTATTGTTCCTACTCATACTTCATATTATTATTATTATTATTAGTTGGGCTGCTGTAGGCAGGCCAAGTATTGTTCCTACTCATACTTCATATTATTATTAGTTGGGCTGCTGTAGGCAGCCCAAGTATTGTTCCTACTCACACTTCATATTATTATTATTAGTTGGGCTGCTGTAGGCATCCAAAGTATTGTTCCTACTCATACTTTATATTATTATTAGTTGGGCTGCTGTAGGCAGCCCAAGTATTGTTCCTACTCATACTTCATATTATTATTAGTTGGGCTGCTGTAGGCAGCCCAAGTATTGTTCCTACTCACACTTCATATTATTATTATTAGTTGGGCTGCTGTAGGCATCCAAAGTATTGTTCCTACTCATACTTTATATTATTATTAGTTGGGCTGCTGTAGGCAGCCCAAGTATTGTTCCTACTCATACTTCATATTATTAGTTGGGCTGCTGTAGTCAAGTATTGTTCCTACTCATACTTCATATTATTATTATTATTATTAAGTATTGTTCCTACTCATACTTCATCTTATTATTATTATTTGGGCTGCTGTAGGCAGCCCAAGTATTGTTCCTACTCATACTTCATATTATTATTAGTTGGGCTGCTGTAGGCAGCCCAAGTATTGTTCCTACTCATACTTCATATTATTATTAGTTGGGCTGCTGTAGGCAGCCCAAGTATTGTTCCTACTCACACTTCATATTATTATTATTAGTTGGGCTGCTGTAGGCATCCAAAGTATTGTTCCTACTCATACTTTATATTATTATTAGTTGGGCTGCTGTAGGCAGCCCAAGTATTGTTCCTACTCATACTTCATATTATTAGTTGGGCTGCTGTAGTCAAGTATTGTTCCTACTCATACTTCATATTATTATTATTATTATTAAGTATTGTTCCTACTCATACTTCATCTTATTATTATTATTTGGGCTGCTGTAGGCAGCCCAAGTATTGTTCCTACTCATACTTCATATTATTATTAGTTGGGCTGCTGTAGGCAGCCCAAGTATTGTTCCTACTCATACTTCAGATTATTAGTTGGGCTGCTGTAGGCAGCCCAAGTATTGTTCCTACTCATACTTCATATTATTATTAGTTGGGCTGCTGTAGGCAGCCCAAGTATTGTTCCTACTCACACTTCATATTATTATTATTAGTTGGGCTGCTGTAGGCATCCAAAGTATTGTTCCTACTCATACTTTATATTATTATTAGTTGGGCTGCTGTAGGCAGCCCAAGTATTGTTCCTACTCATACTTCATATTATTATTAGTTGGGCTGCTGTAGGCAAGTATTGTTCCTACTCATACTTCATATTATTATTATTATTATTAAGTATTGTTCCTACTCATACTTCATCTTATTATTATTATTTGGGCTGCTGTAGGCAGCCCAAGTATTGTTCCTACTCATACTTCATATTATTATTAGTTGGGCTGCTGTAGGCAGCCCAAGTATTGTTCCTACTCATACTTCATATTATTATTAGTTGGGCTGCTGTAGGCAGCCCAAGTATTGTTCCTACTCACACTTCATATTATTATTATTAGTTGGGCTGCTGTAGGCATCCAAAGTATTGTTCCTACTCATACTTTATATTATTATTAGTTGGGCTGCTGTAGGCAGCCCAAGTATTGTTCCTACTCATACTTCATATTATTAGTTGGGCTGCTGTAGTCAAGTATTGTTCCTACTCATACTTCATATTATTATTATTATTATTAAGTATTGTTCCTACTCATACTTCATCTTATTATTATTATTTGGGCTGCTGTAGGCAGCCCAAGTATTGTTCCTACTCATACTTCATATTATTATTAGTTGGGCTGCTGTAGGCAGCCCAAGTATTGTTCCTACTCATACTTCAGATTATTAGTTGGGCTGCTGTAGGCAGCCCAAGTATTGTTCCTACTCATACTTCATATTATTATTAGTTGGGCTGCTGTAGGCAGCCCAAGTATTGTTCCTACTCACACTTCATATTATTATTATTAGTTGGGCTGCTGTAGGCATCCAAAGTATTGTTCCTACTCATACTTTATATTATTATTAGTTGGGCTGCTGTAGGCAGCCCAAGTATTGTTCCTACTCATACTTCATATTATTATTAGTTGGGCTGCTGTAGGCAGCCCAAGTATTGTTCCTACTCATACTTTATATTATTATTAGTTGGGCTGCTGTAGGCAGCCCAAGTATTGTTCCTACTCATACTTCATATTATTAGTTGGGCTGCTGTAGTCAAGTATTGTTCCTACTCATACTTCATATTATTATTATTATTATTAAGTATTGTTCCTACTCATACTTCATCTTATTATTATTATTTGGGCTGCTGTAGGCAGCCCAAGTATTGTTCCTACTCATACTTCATATTATTATTAGTTGGGCTGCTGTAGGCAGCCCAAGTATTGTTCCTACTCATACTTCAGATTATTAGTTGGGCTGCTGTAGGCAGCCCAAGTATTGTTCCTACTCATACTTCATATTATTATTAGTTGGGCTGCTGTAGGCAGCCCAAGTATTGTTCCTACTCACACTTCATATTATTATTATTAGTTGGGCTGCTGTAGGCATCCAAAGTATTGTTCCTACTCATACTTTATATTATTATTAGTTGGGCTGCTGTAGGCAGCCCAAGTATTGTTCCTACTCATACTTCATATTATTATTAGTTGGGCTGCTGTAGGCAGCCCAAGTATTGTTCCTACTCACACTTCATATTATTATTATTAGTTGGGCTGCTGTAGGCATCCAAAGTATTGTTCCTACTCATACTTTATATTATTATTAGTTGGGCTGCTGTAGGCAGCCCAAGTATTGTTCCTACTCATACTTCATATTATTAGTTGGGCTGCTGTAGTCAAGTATTGTTCCTACTCATACTTCATATTATTATTATTATTATTAAGTATTGTTCCTACTCATACTTCATCTTATTATTATTATTTGGGCTGCTGTAGGCAGCCCAAGTATTGTTCCTACTCATACTTCATATTATTATTAGTTGGGCTGCTGTAGGCAGCCCAAGTATTGTTCCTACTCATACTTCAGATTATTAGTTGGGCTGCTGTAGGCAGCCCAAGTATTGTTCCTACTCATACTTCATATTATTATTAGTTGGGCTGCTGTAGGCAGCCCAAGTATTGTTCCTACTCACACTTCATATTATTATTATTAGTTGGGCTGCTGTAGGCATCCAAAGTATTGTTCCTACTCATACTTTATATTATTATTAGTTGGGCTGCTGTAGGCAGCCCAAGTATTGTTCCTACTCATACTTCATATTATTATTAGTTGGGCTGCTGTAGGCAGCCCAAGTATTGTTCCTACTCATACTTCATATTATTATTAGTTGGGCTGCTGTAGGCAAGTATTGTTCCTACTCATACTTCATATTATTATTATTATTATTAAGTATTGTTCCTACTCATACTTCATCTTATTATTATTATTTGGGCTGCTGTAGGCAGCCCAAGTATTGTTCCTACTCATACTTCATATTATTATTAGTTGGGCTGCTGTAGGCAGCCCAAGTATTGTTCCTACTCATACTTCATATTATTATTAGTTGGGCTGCTGTAGGCAGCCCAAGTATTGTTCCTACTCACACTTCATATTATTATTATTAGTTGGGCTGCTGTAGGCATCCAAAGTATTGTTCCTACTCATACTTTATATTATTATTAGTTGGGCTGCTGTAGGCAGCCCAAGTATTGTTCCTACTCATACTTCATATTATTAGTTGGGCTGCTGTAGTCAAGTATTGTTCCTACTCATACTTCATATTATTATTATTATTATTAAGTATTGTTCCTACTCATACTTCATCTTATTATTATTATTTGGGCTGCTGTAGGCAGCCCAAGTATTGTTCCTACTCATACTTCATATTATTATTAGTTGGGCTGCTGTAGGCAGCCCAAGTATTGTTCCTACTCATACTTCAGATTATTAGTTGGGCTGCTGTAGGCAGCCCAAGTATTGTTCCTACTCATACTTCATATTATTATTAGTTGGGCTGCTGTAGGCAGCCCAAGTATTGTTCCTACTCACACTTCATATTATTATTATTAGTTGGGCTGCTGTAGGCATCCAAAGTATTGTTCCTACTCATACTTTATATTATTATTAGTTGGGCTGCTGTAGGCAGCCCAAGTATTGTTCCTACTCATACTTCATATTATTATTAGTTGGGCTGCTGTAGGCAGCCCAAGTATTGTTCCTACTCACACTTCATATTATTATTATTAGTTGGGCTGCTGTAGGCATCCAAAGTATTGTTCCTACTCATACTTTATATTATTATTAGTTGGGCTGCTGTAGGCAGCCCAAGTATTGTTCCTACTCATACTTCATATTATTATTAGTTGGGCTGCTGTATGCAGCCCAAGTATTGTTCCTACTCATACTTCATATTATTAGTTGGGCTGCTATAGGCAGCCCAAGTATTGTGCCTACTCATACTTCATATTATTAGTTGGGCTGCTGTAGGCAGCCCAAGTATTGTTCCTACTCATACTTCATATTATTAGTTGGGCTGCTGTAGGCAGCCCAAGTATTGTTCCTACTCATACTTCATATTATTATTATTATTATTAGTTGGGCTGCTGTAGGCAGCCCAAGTATTGTTCCGACTCATACTTCATATTATTATTAGTTGGGCTGCTGTAGGCAGCCCAAGTATTGTTCCTACTCACACTTCATATTATTATTATTAGTTGGGCTGCTGTAGGCATCCAAAGTATTGTTCCTACTCATACTTTATATTATTATTAGTTGGGCTGCTGTAGGCAGCCCAAGTATTGTTCCTACTCATACTTCATATTATTATTAGTTGGGCTGCTGTAGGCAGCCCAAGTATTGTTCCTACTCACACTTCATATTATTTGTTGGGCTGCTGCAGTCAAGTATTGTTCCTACTCATACTTCATATTATTATTATTATTATTATTAAGTATTGTTCCTACTCATACTTCATATTATTATTATTAGTTGGGCTGCTGTAGGCAGCCCAAGTATTGTTCCTACTCATACTTCATATTATTATTAGTTGGGCTGCTGTAGGCAGCCCAAGTATTGTTCCTACTCATACTTCAGATTATTAGTTGGGCTGCTGTAGGCAGCCCAAGTATTGTTCCTACTCATACTTCATATTATTATTAGTTGGGCTGCTGTAGGCAGCCCAAGTATTGTTCCTACTCACACTTCATATTATTATTATTAGTTGGGCTGCTGTAGGCATCCAAAGTATTGTTCCTACTCATACTTTATATTATTATTAGTTGGGCTGCTGTAGGCAGCCCAAGTATTGTTCCTACTCACACTTCATATTATTATTATTAGTTGGGCTGCTGTAGGCAGCCCAAGTATTGTTCCTACTCACACTTCATATTATTATTATTAGTTGGGCTGCTGTAGGCAGCCCAAGTATTGTTCCTTCTCATACTTCATATTATTAGTTGGGCTGCTGTAGTCAAGTATTGTTCCTACTCATACTTCATATTATTAGTTGGGCTGCTGTAGGCAGCCCAAGTATTGTTCTTACTCATACTTCATATTATTATTATTAGTTGGGCTGCAGTAGGCAGCCCAAGTATTGTGCCTACTCATACTTCATATTATTAGTTGGGCTGCTCTAGGCATCCCAAGTATTGTTCCTACTCATACTTTATATTATTATTATTAGTTGGGCTGCTGTAGGCAATCCAAGTATTGTTCCTACTCATACTTCATATTATTATTATTGTTATTAGTTGGGCTGCTGTAGGCAGGCCAAGTATTGTCCCTACTCATACTTCATATTATTAGTTGGGCTGCTGTAGGCAGCCCAAGTATTGTTTCTACTCATACTTCATATTATTATTAGTAGTTGGGCTGCTGTAGGCAGCCCAAGTATTGTTCCTACTCATACTTCATATTATTAGTTGGGCTGCTATAGGCAGCCCAAGTATTGTGCCTACTCATACTTCATATTATTAGTTGGGCTGCTGTAGGCAGCCCAAGTATTGTGCCTACTCATACTTCATATTATTAGTTGGGCTGCTGTAGGCAGCCCAAGTATTGTGCCTACTCATACTTCATATTATTATTATTATTATTAGTTGGGCTGCTGTAGGCAGCCCAAGTATTGTTCCTACTCATACTTCATATTATTATTAGTTGGGCTGCTGTAGGCAGCCCAAGTATTGTTCCTACTCACACTTCATATTATTATTATTAGTTGGGCTGCTGTAGGCATCCAAAGTATTGTTCCTACTCATACTTTATATTATTATTAGTTGGGCTGCTGTAGGCAGCCCAAGTATTGTTCCTACTCATACTTCATATTATTAGTTGGGCTGCTGTAGGCAGCCCAAGTATTGTTCCTACTCATACTTCATATTATTATTATTATTATTAGTTGGGCTGCTGTAGCCAGCCCAAGTATTGTTCCTACTCACACTTCATATTATTATTATTAGTTGGGCTGCTGTAGGCATCCAAAGTATTGTTCCTACTCATACTTTATATTATTATTAGTTGGGCAGCTGTAGGCAGCCCAAGTATTGTTCCTACTCATACTTCATATTATTAGTTGGGCTGCTGTAGTCAAGTATTGTTCCTACTCATACTGCACATTATTATTATTAGTTGGGCTGCAGTAGGCAGCCCAAGTATTGTTCCTACTCATACTTCATATTATTAGTTGGGCTGCTCTAGGCATCCCAAGTATTGTTCCTACTCATACTTTATATTATTATTATTAGTTGGGCTGCTGTAGCAGCCCAAGTATTGTTCCTACTCATACTTCATATTATTAGTTGGGCTGCTCTAGGCATCCCAAGTATTGTTCCTACTCATACTTTGTATTATTATTATTAGTTGGGCTGCTGTAGCAGCCCAAGTATTGTTCCTACTCATACTTCATATTATTATTATTATTATTATTATTAGTTGGGCTGCTGTAGCAGCCCAAGTATTGTTCCTACTCATACTTCATATTATCAGTTGGGCTGCTGTAGGCATCCCAAGTATTGTTCCTACTCATACTTTATATTATTATTATTAGTTGGGCTGCTGTAGCAGCCCAAGTATTGTTCCTACTCATACTTCATATTATTAGTTGGGCTGCTCTAGGCATCCGAAGTATTGTTCCTACTCATACTTTATATTATTATTATTAGTTGGGCTGCTGTAGGCATCCCAAGTATTGTTCCTACTCATACTTTATATTATTATTATTAGTTGGGCTGCTGTAGGCAGCCAAAGTATTGTTCCTCCTCATACTTCATATTATTATTATTAGTTGGGCTGCTGTAGGCAGGCCAAGTATTGTTCCTACTCATACTTCATATTATTAGTTGGGCTGCTGTAGGCAGCCCATGTATTGTTCCTACTCATACTTTATATTATTATTAGTTGGGCTGCTGTAGGCATCCAAAGTATTGTTCCTACTCATACTTTATATTATTATTAGTTGGGCTGCTGTAGGCAGCCCAAGTATTGTTCCTACTCACACTTCATATTATTATTATTAGTTGGGCTGCTGTAGGCATCCAAAGTATTGTTCCTACTCATACTTTATATTATTATTAGTTGGGCTGCTGTAGGCAGCCCAAGTATTGTTCCTACTCATACTTCATATTATTAGTTGGGCTGCTGTAGTCAAGTATTGTTCCTACTCATACTTCATATTATTAGTTGGGCTGCTGTAGGCAGCCCAAGTATTGTTCCTACTCATACTTCATATTATTATTATTAGTTGGGCTGCAGTAGGCAGCCCAAGTATTGTACCTACTCATACTTCATATTATTAGTTGGGCTGCTCTAGGCATCCCAAGTATTGTTCCTACTCATACTTTATATTATTATTATTAGTTGGGCTGCTGTAGGCAATCCAAGTATTGTTCCTACTCATACTTCATATTATTATTATTGTTATTAGTTGGGCTGCTGTAGGCAGGCCAAGTATTGTTCCTACTCATACTTCATATTATTAGTTGGGCTGCTGTAGGCAGCCCAAGTATTGTTTCTACTCATACTTCATATTATTATTAGTAGTTGGGCTGCTGTAGGCAGCCCAAGTATTGTTCCTACTCATACTTCATATTATTAGTTGGGCTGCTATAGGCAGCCCAAGTATTGTGCCTACTCATACTTCATATTATTTGTTGGGCTGCTGTAGGCAGCCCAAGTATTGTTCCTACTCATACTTCATATTATTAGTTGGGCTGCTGTAGGCAGCCCAAGTATTGTTCCTACTCATACTTCATATTATTATTATTATTATTAGTTGGGCTGCTGTAGGCAGCCCAAGTATTGTTCCTACTCATACTTCATATTATTATTATTAGTTGGGCTGCTGTAGGCATCCAAAGTATTGTTCCTACTCATACTTTATATTATTATTAGTTGGGCTGCTGTAGGCAGCCCAAGTATTGTTCCTACTCATACTTCAGATTATTAGTTGGGCTGCTGTAGGCAGCCCAAGTATTGTTCCTACTCATACTTCATATTATTATTAGTTGGGCTGCTGTAGGCAGCCCAAGTATTGTTCCTACTCACACTTCATATTATTATTATTAGTTGGGCTGCTGTAGGCATCCAAAGTATTGTTCCTACTCATACTTTATATTATTATTAGTTGGGCTGCTGTAGGCAATCCAAGTATTGTTCCTACTCATACTTCATATTATTATTATTGTTATTAGTTGGGCTGCTGTAGGCATCCAAAGTATTGTTCCTACTCATACTTTATATTATTATTAGTTGGGCTGCTGTAGGCAATCCAAGTATTGTTTCTACTCATACTTCATATTATTATTAGTAGTTGGGCTGCTGTAGGCAGCCCAAGTATTGTTCCTACTCATACTTCATATTATTAGTTGGGCTGCTATAGGCAGCCCAAGTATTGTGCCTACTCATACTTCATATTATTAGTTGGGCTGCTGTAGGCAGCCCAAGTATTGTGCCTACTCATACTTCATATTATTAGTTGGGCTGCTGTAGGCAGCCCAAGTATTGTTCCTACTCATACTTCATATTATTATTATTATTATTAGTTGGGCTGCTGTAGGCAGCCCAAGTATTGTTCCTACTCACACTTCATATTATTATTATTATTAGTTGGGCTGCTGTAGGCATCCAAAGTATTGTTCCTACTCATACTTTATATTATTATTAGTTGGGCTGCTGTAGGCAGCCCAAGTATTGTTCCTACTCATACTTCATATTATTAGTTGGACTGCTGTAGGCAGCCCAAGTATTGTTCCTACTCATACTTCATATTATTATTATTATTATTAGTTGGGCTGCTGTAGCCAGCCCAAGTATTGTTCCTACTCACACTTCATATTATTATTATTAGTTGGGCTGCTGTAGGCATCCAAAGTATTGTTCCTACTCATACTTTATATTATTATTAGTTGGGCAGCTGTAGGCAGCCCAAGTATTGTTCCTACTCATACTTCATATTATTAGTTGGGCTGCTGTAGTCAAGTATTGTTCCTACTCATACTGCACATTATTATTATTAGTTGGGCTGCAGTAGGCAGCCCAAGTATTGTTCCTACTCATACTTCATATTATTAGTTGGGCTGCTCTAGGCATCCCAAGTATTGTTCCTACTCATACTTTATATTATTATTATTAGTTGGGCTGCTGTAGCAGCCCAAGTATTGTTCCTACTCATACTTCATATTATTAGTTGGGCTGCTCTAGGCATCCCAAGTATTGTTCCTACTCATACTTTGTATTATTATTATTAGTTGGGCTGCTGTAGCAGCCCAAGTATTGTTCCTACTCATACTTCATATTATTATTATTATTATTAGTTGGGCTGCTGTAGGCAGCCCAAGTATTGTTCCTACTCATACTTCATATTATCAGTTGGGCTGCTGTAGGCATCCCAAGTATTGTTCCTACTCATACTTTATATTATTATTATTAGTTGGGCTGCTGTAGGCAGGCCAAGTATTGTTCCTACTCATACTTCATATTATTAGTTGGGCTGCTGTAGGCAGCCCATGTATTGTTCCTACTCATACTTTATATTATTATTAGTTGGGCTGCTGTAGACATCCAAAGTATTGTTCCTACTCATACTTTATATTATTATTAGTTGGGCTGCTGTAGGCAGCCCAAGTATTGTTCCTACTCACACTTCATATTATTATTATTAGTTGGGCTGCTGTAGGCATCCAAAGTATTGTTCCTACTCATACTTTATATTATTATTAGTTGGGCTGCTGTAGGCAGCCCAAGTATTGTTCCTACTCATACTTCATATTATTAGTTGGGCTGCTGTAGTCAAGTATTGTTCCTACTCATACTTCATATTATTATTATTGTTATTAGTTGGGCTGCTGTAGGCAGGCCAAGTATTGTTCCTACTCATACTTCATATTATTAGTTGGGCTGCTGTAGGCAGCCCAAGTATTGTTTCTACTCATACTTCATATTATTATTAGTAGTTGGGCTGCTGTAGGCAGCCCAAGTATTGTTCCTACTCATACTTCATATTATTAGTTGGGCTGCTATAGGCAGCCCAAGTATTGTGCCTACTCATACTTCATATTATTTGTTGGGCTGCTGTAGGCAGCCCAAGTATTGTTCCTACTCATACTTCATATTATTAGTTGGGCTGCTGTAGGCAGCCCAAGTATTGTTCCTACTCATACTTCATATTATTATTATTATTATTAGTTGGGCTGCTGTAGGCAGCCCAAGTATTGTTCCTACTCATACTTCATATTATTATTATTAGTTGGGCTGCTGTAGGCATCCAAAGTATTGTTCCTACTCATACTTTATATTATTATTAGTTGGGCTGCTGTAGGCAGCCCAAGTATTGTTCCTACTCATACTTCAGATTATTAGTTGGGCTGCTGTAGGCAGCCCAAGTATTGTTCCTACTCATACTTCATATTATTATTAGTTGGGCTGCTGTAGGCAGCCCAAGTATTGTTCCTACTCACACTTCATATTATTATTATTAGTTGGGCTGCTGTAGGCATCCAAAGTATTGTTCCTACTCATACTTTATATTATTATTAGTTGGGCTGCTGTAGGCAGCCCAAGTATTGTTCCTACTCATACTTCATATTATTATTATTAGTTGGACTGCTGTAGGCAGCCCAAGTATTGTGCCTACTCATACTTCATATTATTAGTTGGGCTGCTGTAGCAGCCCAAGTATTGTTCCTACTCATACTTCATATTATTATTATTATTATTAGTTGGGCTGCTGTAGGCAGCCCAAGTATTGTTCCTACTCATACTTCATATTATTAGTTGGGCTGCTGTAGGCAGCCCAAGTAATGTTCCTACTCACACTTAATATTATTATTATTAGTTGGGCTGCTGTAGGCATCCCAAGTATTGTACCTACTCATACTTTATATTATTATTATTAGTTGGGCTGCTGTAGGCATCCCAAGTATTGTTCCTACTCATACTTTATATTATTATTATTAGTTGGGCTGCTGTAGGCATCCCAAGTATTGTTCCTACTCATACTTTATATTATTATTATTAGTTGGGCTGCTGTAGGCAGCCCAAGTATTGTTCCTACTCATACTTTATATTATTATTAGTTGGGCTGCTGTAGGCAGCCCAAGTATTGTTCCTCCTCATACTTCATATTATTATTATTAGTTGGACTGCTGTAGGTAGGCCAAGTATTGTTCCTACTCATACTTCATATTATTAGTTGGGCTGCTGTAGGCAGCCCATGTATTGTTCCTACTCATACTTCATATTATTATTAGTTGGGCTGCTGTATTGTTCCTACTCATACTTCATATTATTAGTTGGGCTGCTGTAGGCAACCCAAGTATTGTTCCTTCTCATACTTCATATTATTATTATTATTATTATTATTATTATTATTAAGTATTGTTCCTACTCATACTTCATATTATTATTATTAGTTGGGCTGCTGTAGGCAGCCCAAGTATTGTTCCTTCTCATACTTCATATTATTATTATTATTATTATTATTATTAAGTATTGTTCCTACTCATACTTCATATTATTATTAGTTGGGCTGCTGTAGGCAGCCCAAGTATTGTTCCTACTCATACTTCATATTATTATTAGTTGGGCTGCTGTAGGCAGCCCAAGTATTGTTCCTACTCATACTTCAGATTTTTAGTTGGGCTGCTATAGGCAGCCCAAGTATTGTTCCTACCAATACTTCATATTATTATTATTAGTTGGGCTGCTGTAGGCAGCCCAAGTATTGTTCCTACTCATACTTCATATTATTAGTTGGGCTGCTATAGGCAGCCCAAGTATTGTGCCTACTCATACTTCATATTATTAGTTGGGCTGCTGTAGGCAGCCCAAGTATTGTTCCTACTCATACTTCATATTATTAGTTGGGCTGCTGTAGGCATCCCAAGTATTGTTCCTACTCATACTTCATATTATTATTATTATTAGTTGGGCTGCTGTAGGCAGCCCAAGTATTGTTCCTACTCATACTTCATATTATTATTATTAGTTGGGCTGCTGTAGGCATCCAAAGTATTGTTCCTACTCATACTTTATATTATTATTAGTTGGGCTGCTGTAGGCAGCCCAAGTATTGTTCCTACTCATACTTCATATTATTAGTTGGGCTGCTGTAGTCAAGTATTGTTCCTACTCATACTTCATATTATTATTATTAGTTGGGCTGCAGTAGGCAGCCCAAGTATTGTTCCTACTCATACTTCATATTATTAGTTGGGCTGCTCTAGGCATCCCAAGTATTGTTCCTACTCATACTTTATATTATTATTATTAGTTGGGCGGCTGTAGGCAGCCCAAGTATTGTTCCTACTCACACTTCATATTATTATTATTAGTTGGGCTGCTGTAGGCATCCAAAGTATTGTTCCTACTCACACTTCATATTATTATTATTAGTTGGGCTGCTGTAGGCATCCCAAGTATTGTTCCTACTCATACTTTATATTATTATTAGTTGGGCTGCTGTAGGCAGCCCAAGTATTGTTCCTACTCATACTTCATATTATTAGTTGGGCTGCTGTAGTCAAGTATTGTTCCTACTCATACTTCATATTATTAGTTGGGCTGCTGTAGGCAGCCCAAGTATTGTTCCTACTCATACTTCATATTATTATTATTAGTTGGGCAGCAGTAGGCAGCCCAAGTATTGTTCCTACTCATACTTCATATTATTAGTTGGGCTGCTCTAGGCATCCCAAGTATTGTTCCTACTCATACGTTATATTATTATTATTAGTTGGGCTGCGGTAGGCAATCCAAGTATTGTTCCTACTCATACTTCATATTATTATTATTGTTATTAGTTGGGCTGCTGTAGGCAGGCCAAGTATTGTTCCTACTCATACTTCATATTATTAGTTGGGCTGCTGTAGGCAGCCCAAGTATTGTTTCTACTCATACTTCATATTATTATTAGTAGTTGGGCTGCTGTAGGCAGCCCAAGTATTTTTCCTACTCATACTTCATATTATTAGTTGGGCTGCTATAGGCAGCCCAAGTATTGTGCCTACTCATACTTCATATTATTAGTTGGGCTGCTGTAGGCAGCCCAAGTATTGTTCCTACTCATACTTCATATTATTAGTTGGGCTGCTCTAGGCATCCCAAGTATTGTTCCTACTCATACTTTATATTATTATTATTAGTTGGGCTGCTGTAGCAGCCCAAGTATTGTTCCTACTCATACTTCATATTATTAGTTGGGCTGCTCTAGGCATCCCAAGTATTGTTCCTACTCATACTTTATATTATTATTATTGGTTGGGCTGCTATAGGCAGCCCAAGTATTGTGCCTACTCATACTTCATATTATTAGTTGGGCTGCTATAGGCAGCCCAAGTATTGTTCCTACTCATACTTCATATTATTATTATTATTATTAGTTGGGCTGCTGTAGGCAGCCCAAGTATTGTTCCTACTCATACTTCATATTATTATTAGTTGGGCTGCTGTAGCCAGCCCAAGTATTGTTCCTACTCACACTTCATATTATTGTTATTAGTTGGGCTGCTGTAGGCATCCAAAGTATTGTTCCTACTCATACTTTATATTATTATTAGTTGGGCTGCTGTAGGCAATCCAAGTATTGTTCCTACTCATACTTCATATTATTATTATTGTTATTAGTTGGGCTGCTGTAGGCATCCAAAGTATTGTTCCTACTCATACTTTATATTATTATTAGTTGGGCTGCTGTAGGCAATCCAAGTATTGTTTCTACTCATACTTCATATTATTATTAGTAGTTGGGCTGCTGTAGGCAGCCCAAGTATTGTTCCTACTCATACTTCATATTATTAGTTGGGCTGCTATAGGCAGCCCAAGTATTGTGCCTACTCATACTTCATATTATTAGTTGGGCTGCTGTAGGCAGCCCAAGTATTGTGCCTACTCATACTTCATATTATTAGTTGGGCTGCTGTAGGCAGCCCAAGTATTGTTCCTACTCATACTTCATATTATTATTATTATTATTAGTTGGGCTGCTGTAGGCAGCCCAAGTATTGTTCCTACTCACACTTCATATTATTATTATTATTAGTTGGGCTGCTGTAGGCATCCAAATTATTGTTCCTACTCATACTTTATATTATTATTAGTTGGGCTGCTGTAGGCAGTATTGTTCCTACTCATACTTCATATTATTAGTTGGGCTGCTGTAGGCAGCCCAAGTAATGTTCCTACTCACACTTCATATTATTAGTTGGGCTGCTGTAGGCAGCCCATGTATTGTTCCTACTCATACTTCATATTATTATTAGTTGGGCTGCTGTATTGTTCCTACTCATACTTCATATTATTAGTTGGGCTGCTGTAGGCAACCCAAGTATTGTTCCTTCTCATACTTCATATTATTATTATTATTATTATTATTATTAAGTATTGTTCCTACTCATACTTCATATTATTATTATTAGTTGGGCTGCTGTAGGCATCCAAAGTATTGTTCCTACTCATACTTTATATTATTATTAGTTGGGCTGCTGTAGGCAGCCCAAGTATTGTTCCTACTCATACTTCATATTATTAGTTGGGCTGCTGTAGTCAAGTATTGTTCCTACTCATACTTCATATTATTATTATTGTTATTAGTTGGGCTGCTGTAGGCAGGCCAAGTATTGTTCCTACTCATACTTCATATTATTAGTTGGGCTGCTGTAGGCAGCCCAAGTATTGTTTCTACTCATACTTCATATTATTATTAGTAGTTGGGCTGCTGTAGGCAGCCCAAGTATTGTTCCTACTCATACTTCATATTATTAGTTGGGCTGCTATAGGCAGCCCAAGTATTGTGCCTACTCATACTTCATATTATTTGTTGGGCTGCTGTAGGCAGCCCAAGTATTGTTCCTACTCATACTTCATATTATTAGTTGGGCTGCTGTAGGCAGCCCAAGTATTGTTCCTACTCATACTTCATATTATTATTATTATTATTAGTTGGGCTGCTGTAGGCAGCCCAAGTATTGTTCCTACTCATACTTCATATTATTATTATTAGTTGGGCTGCTGTAGGCATCCAAAGTATTGTTCCTACTCATACTTTATATTATTATTAGTTGGGCTGCTGTAGGCAGCCCAAGTATTGTTCCTACTCATACTTCAGATTATTAGTTGGGCTGCTGTAGGCAGCCCAAGTATTGTTCCTACTCATACTTCATATTATTATTAGTTGGGCTGCTGTAGGCAGCCCAAGTATTGTTCCTACTCACACTTCATATTATTATTATTAGTTGGGCTGCTGTAGGCATCCAAAGTATTGTTCCTACTCATACTTTATATTATTATTAGTTGGGCTGCTGTAGGCAGCCCAAGTATTGTTCCTACTCATACTTCATATTATTATTATTAGTTGGACTGCTGTAGGCAGCCCAAGTATTGTGCCTACTCATACTTCATATTATTAGTTGGGCTGCTGTAGCAGCCCAAGTATTGTTCCTACTCATACTTCATATTATTATTATTATTATTAGTTGGGCTGCTGTAGGCAGCCCAAGTATTGTTCCTACTCATACTTCATATTATTAGTTGGGCTGCTGTAGGCAGCCCAAGTAATGTTCCTACTCACACTTCATATTATTATTATTA
Source organism: Synaphobranchus kaupii (assembly GCA_029718625.1). Taxonomy (NCBI): domain Eukaryota; kingdom Metazoa; phylum Chordata; class Actinopteri; order Anguilliformes; family Synaphobranchidae; genus Synaphobranchus; species Synaphobranchus kaupii. The sequence continues at coordinate 10,682,675 of CM056389.1, forward strand.
GTTGGGCTGCTGTAGGCATCCCAAGTATTGTACCTACTCATACTTTATATTATTATTATTAGTTGGGCTGCTGTAGGCATCCCAAGTATTGTTCCTACTCATACTTTATATTATTATTATTAGTTGGGCTGCTGTAGGCATCCCAAGTATTGTTCCTACTCATACTTTATATTATTATTATTAGTTGGGCTGCTGTAGGCAGCCCAAGTATTGTTCCTACTCATACTTTATATTATTATTAGTTGGGCTGCTGTAGGCAGCCCAAGTATTGTTCCTCCTCATACTTCATATTATTATTATTAGTTGGACTGCTGTAGGTAGGCCAAGTATTGTTCCTACTCATACTTCATATTATTAGTTGGGCTGCTGTAGGCAGCCCATGTATTGTTCCTACTCATACTTCATATTATTATTAGTTGGGCTGCTGTATTGTTCCTACTCATACTTCATATTATTAGTTGGGCTGCTGTAGGCAACCCAAGTATTGTTCCTTCTCATACTTCATATTATTATTATTATTATTATTATTATTAAGTATTGTTCCTACTCATACTTCATATTATTATTATTAGTTGGGCTGCTGTAGGCAGCCCAAGTATTGTTCCTTCTCATACTTCATATTATTATTATTATTATTATTATTATTAAGTATTGTTCCTACTCATACTTCATATTATTATTAGTTGGGCTGCTGTAGGCAGCCCAAGTATTGTTCCTACTCATACTTCATATTATTATTAGTTGGGCTGCTGTAGGCAGCCCAAGTATTGTTCCTACTCATACTTCAGATTTTTAGTTGGGCTGCTATAGGCAGCCCAAGTATTGTTCCTACCAATACTTCATATTATTATTATTATTAGATGGGCTGCTGTAGGCAGCCCAAGTATTGTTCATACTCATACTTCATATTATTAGTTGGGCTGCTATAGGCAGCCCAAGTATTGTGCCTACTCATACTTCATATTATTAGTTGGGCTGCTGTAGGCAGCCCAAGTATTGTTCCTACTCATACTTCATATTATTAGTTGGGCTGCTGTAGGCATCCCAAGTATTGTTCCTACTCATACTTCATATTATTATTATTATTAGTTGGGCTGCTGTAGGCAGCCCAAGTATTGTTCCTACTCATACTTCATATTATTATTATTAGTTGGGCTGCTGTAGGCATCCAAAGTATTGTTCCTACTCATACTTTATATTATTATTAGTTGGGCTGCTGTAGGCAGCCCAAGTATTGTTCCTACTCATACTTCATATTATTAGTTGGGCTGCTGTAGTCAAGTATTGTTCCTACTCATACTTCATATTATTATTATTAGTTGGGCTGCAGTAGGCAGCCCAAGTATTGTTCCTACTCATACTTCATATTATTAGTTGGGCTGCTCTAGGCATCCCAAGTATTGTTCCTACTCATACTTTATATTATTATTATTAGTTGGGCGGCTGTAGGCAGCCCAAGTATTGTTCCTACTCACACTTCATATTATTATTATTAGTTGGGCTGCTGTAGGCATCCAAAGTATTGTTCCTACTCACACTTCATATTATTATTATTAGTTGGGCTGCTGTAGGCATCCCAAGTATTGTTCCTACTCATACTTTATATTATTATTAGTTGGGCTGCTGTAGGCAGCCCAAGTATTGTTCCTACTCATACTTCATATTATTAGTTGGGCTGCTGTAGTCAAGTATTGTTCCTACTCATACTTCATATTATTAGTTGGGCTGCTGTAGGCAGCCCAAGTATTGTTCCTACTCATACTTCATATTATTATTATTAGTTGGGCAGCAGTAGGCAGCCCAAGTATTGTTCCTACTCATACTTCATATTATTAGTTGGGCTGCTCTAGGCATCCCAAGTATTGTTCCTACTCATACGTTATATTATTATTATTAGTTGGGCTGCGGTAGGCAATCCAAGTATTGTTCCTACTCATACTTCATATTATTATTATTGTTATTAGTTGGGCTGCTGTAGGCAGGCCAAGTATTGTTCCTACTCATACTTCATATTATTAGTTGGGCTGCTGTAGGCAGCCCAAGTATTGTTTCTACTCATACTTCATATTATTATTAGTAGTTGGGCTGCTGTAGGCAGCCCAAGTATTTTTCCTACTCATACTTCATATTATTAGTTGGGCTGCTATAGGCAGCCCAAGTATTGTGCCTACTCATACTTCATATTATTAGTTGGGCTGCTGTAGGCAGCCCAAGTATTGTTCCTACTCATACTTCATATTATTAGTTGGGCTGCTCTAGGCATCCCAAGTATTGTTCCTACTCATACTTTATATTATTATTATTAGTTGGGCTGCTGTAGCAGCCCAAGTATTGTTCCTACTCATACTTCATATTATTAGTTGGGCTGCTCTAGGCATCCCAAGTATTGTTCCTACTCATACTTTATATTATTATTATTGGTTGGGCTGCTATAGGCAGCCCAAGTATTGTGCCTACTCATACTTCATATTATTAGTTGGGCTGCTATAGGCAGCCCAAGTATTGTTCCTACTCATACTTCATATTATTATTATTATTATTAGTTGGGCTGCTGTAGGCAGCCCAAGTATTGTTCCTACTCATACTTCATATTATTATTAGTTGGGCTGCTGTAGCCAGCCCAAGTATTGTTCCTACTCACACTTCATATTATTGTTATTAGTTGGGCTGCTGTAGGCATCCAAAGTATTGTTCCTACTCATACTTTATATTATTATTAGTTGGGCTGCTGTAGGCAGCCCAAGTATTGTTCCTACTCATACTTCATATTATTAGTTGGGCTGCTGTAGTCAAGTATTGTTCCTACTCATACTTCATATTATTATTATTAGTTGGGCTGCAGTAGGCAGCCCAAGTATTGTTCCTACTCATACTTCATATTATTAGTTGGGCTGCTCTAGGCATCCCAAGTATTGTTCCTCCTCATACTTCATAGTATTATTATTAGTTGGGCTGCTGTAGGCAGGCCAAGTATTGTTCCTACTCATACTTCATATTATTAGTTGGGCTGCTATAGGCAGGCCAAGTATTGTGCCTACTCATACTTCATATTATTAGTTGGGCTGCTGTAGGCAGCCCAAGTATTGTTCCTACTCATACTTCATATTATTATTATTATTATTAGTTGGGCTGCTGTAGGCAGCCCAAGTATTGTTCCTACTCATACTTCATATTATTATTAGTAGGGCTGCTGTAGGCAGCCCAAGTATTGTTCCTACTCACACTTCATATTATTATTATTAGTTGGGCTGCTGTAGGCATCCAAAGTATTGTTCCTACTCATACTTTATATTATTATTAGTTGGGCTGCTGTAGGCAGCCCAAGTATTGTTCCCACTCATACTTCATATTATTAGTTGGGCTGCTGTAGTCAAGTATTGTTCCTAATCATACTTCATATTATTATTATTATTATTATTAAGTATTGTTCCTACTCATACTTCATATTATTATTATTAGTTGGGCTGCTGTAGGCAGCCCAAGTATTGTTCCTACTCATACTTCATATTATTATTAGTTGGGCTGCTGTAGGCAGCCCAAGTATTGTTCCTACTCATACTTCAGATTATTAGTTGGGCTGCTGTAGGCAGCCCAAGTATTGTTCCTACTCATACTTCATATTATTATTAGTTGGGCTGCTGTAGGCAGCCCAAGTATTGTTCCTACTCACACTTCATATTATTATTATTAGTTGGGCTGCTGTAGGCATCCAAAGAATTGTTCCTACTCATACTTTATATTATTATTAGTTGGGCTGCTGTAGGCAGCCCAAGTATTGTTCCTACTCATACTTCATATTATTATTAGTTGGGCTGCTGTAGGCAGCCCAAGTATTGTTCCTACTCACACTTCATATTATTATTATTAGTTGGGCTGCTGTAGGCATCCAAAGTATTGTTCCTACTCATTCTTTATATTATTATTAGTTGGGCTGCTGTAGGCAGCCCAAGTATTGTTCCTACTCACACTTCATATTATTAGTTGGGCTGCTCTAGGCATCCCAAGTATTGTTCCTACTCATACTTTGTATTATTATTATTAGTTGGGCTGCTGTAGCAGCCCAAGTATTGTTCCTACTCATACTTCATATTATTATTATTATTATTAGTTGGGCTGCTGTAGCAGCCCAAGTATTGTTCCTACTCATACTTCATATTATCAGTTGGGCTGCTGTAGGCATCCCAAGTATTGTTCCTACTCATACTTTATATTATTATTATTAGTTGGGCTGCTGTAGCAGCCCAAGTATTGTTCCTACTCATACTTCATATTATTAGTTGGGCTGCTCTAGGCATCCCAAGTATTGTTCCTACTCATACTTTATATTATTATTATTAGTTGGGCTGCTGTAGGCATCCCAAGTATTGTTCCTACTCATACTTTATATTATTATTATTAGTTGGGCTGCTGTAGGCAGCCCAAGTATTGTTCCTCCTCATACTTCATATTATTATTATTAGTTGGGCTGCTGTAGGCAGGCCAAGTATTGTTCCTACTCATACTTCATATTATTAGTTGGGCTGCTGTAGGCAGCCCATGTATTGTTCCTACTCATACTTTATATTATTATTAGTTGGGCTGCTGTAGGCATCCAAAGTATTGTTCCTACTCATACTTTATATTATTATTAGTTGGGCTGCTGTAGGCAGCCCAAGTATTGTTCCTACTCACACTTCATATTATTATTATTAGTTGGGCTGCTGTAGGCATCCAAAGTATTGTTCCTACTCATACTTTATATTATTATTAGTTGGGCTGCTGTAGGCAGCCCAAGTATTGTTCCTACTCATACTTCATATTATTAGTTGGGCTGCTGTAGTCAAGTATTGTTCCTACTCATACTTCATATTATTATTATTAGTTGGGCTGCAGTAGGCAGCCCAAGTATTGTACCTACTCATACTTCATATTATTAGTTGGGCTGCTCTAGGCATCCCAAGTATTGTCCTACTCATACTTTATATTATTATTATTAGTTGGGCTGCTGTAGGCAATCCAAGTATTGTTCCTACTCATACTTCATATTATTATTATTGTTATTAGTTGGGCTGCTGTAGGCAGGCCAAGTATTGTTCCTACTCATACTTCATATTATTAGTTGGGCTGCTGTAGGCAGCCCAAGTATTGTTTCTACTCATACTTCATATTATTATTAGTAGTTGGGCTGCTGTAGGCAGCCCAAGTATTGTTCCTACTCATACTTCATATTATTAGTTGGGCTGCTATAGGCAGCCCAAGTATTGTGCCTACTCATACTTCATATTATTTGTTGGGCTGCTGTAGGCAGCCCAAGTATTGTTCCTACTCATACTTCATATTATTAGTTGGGCTGCTGTAGGCAGCCCAAGTATTGTTCCTACTCATACTTCATATTATTATTATTATTATTAGTTGGGCTGCTGTAGGCAGCCCAAGTATTGTTCCTACTCATACTTCATATTATTATTATTAGTTGGGCTGCTGTAGGCATCCAAAGTATTGTTCCTACTCATACTTTATATTATTATTAGTTGGGCTGCTGTAGGCAGCCCAAGTATTGTTCCTACTCATACTTCAGATTATTAGTTGGGCTGCTGTAGGCAGCCCAAGTATTGTTCCTACTCATACTTCATATTATTATTAGTTGGGCTGCTGTAGGCAGCCCAAGTATTGTTCCTACTCACACTTCATATTATTATTATTAGTTGGGCTGCTGTAGGCATCCAAAGTATTGTTCCTACTCATACTTTATATTATTATTAGTTGGGCTGCTGTAGGCAATCCAAGTATTGTTCCTACTCATACTTCATATTATTATTATTGTTATTAGTTGGGCTGCTGTAGGCATCCAAAGTATTGTTCCTACTCATACTTTATATTATTATTAGTTGGGCTGCTGTAGGCAATCCAAGTATTGTTTCTACTCATACTTCATATTATTATTAGTAGTTGGGCTGCTGTAGGCAGCCCAAGTATTGTTCCTACTCATACTTCATATTATTAGTTGGGCTGCTATAGGCAGCCCAAGTATTGTGCCTACTCATACTTCATATTATTAGTTGGGCTGCTGTAGGCAGCCCAAGTATTGTGCCTACTCATACTTCATATTATTAGTTGGGCTGCTGTAGGCAGCCCAAGTATTGTTCCTACTCATACTTCATATTATTATTATTATTATTAGTTGGGCTGCTGTAGGCAGCCCAAGTATTGTTCCTACTCATACTTCATATTATTATTAGTTGGGCTGCTGTAGGCTGCCCAAGTATTGTTCCTACTCACACTTCATATTATTATTATTAGTTGGGCTGCTGTAGGCATCCAAAGTATTGTTCCTACTCATACTTTATATTATTATTAGTTGGGCTGCTGTAGGCAGCCCAAGTATTGTTCCTACTCATACTTCATATTATTAGTTGGGCTGCTGTAGGCAGCCCAAGTATTGTTCCTACTCATACTTCATATTATTATTATTATTATTAGTTGGGCTGCTGTAGCCAGCCCAAGTATTGTTCCTACTCACACTTCATATTATTATTATTAGTTGGGCTGCTGTAGGCATCCAAAGTATTGTTCCTACTCATACTTTATATTATTATTAGTTGGGCAGCTGTAGGCAGCCCAAGTATTGTTCCTACTCATACTTCATATTATTAGTTGGGCTGCTGTAGTCAAGTATTGTTCCTACTCATACTGCACATTATTATTATTAGTTGGGCTGCAGTAGGCAGCCCAAGTATTGTTCCTACTCATACTTCATATTATTAGTTGGGCTGCTCTAGGCATCCCAAGTATTGTTCCTACTCATACTTTATATTATTATTATTAGTTGGGCTGCTGTAGCAGCCCAAGTATTGTTCCTACTCATACTTCATATTATTAGTTGGGCTGCTCTAGGCATCCCAAGTATTGTTCCTACTCATACTTTGTATTATTATTATTAGTTGGGCTGCTGTAGCAGCCCAAGTATTGTTCCTACTCATACTTCATATTATTATTATTATTATTAGTTGGGCTGCTGTAGGCAGCCCAAGTATTGTTCCTACTCATACTTCATATTATCAGTTGGGCTGCTGTAGGCATCCCAAGTATTGTTCCTACTCATACTTTATATTATTATTATTAGTTGGGCTGCTGTAGCAGCCCAAGTATTGTTCCTACTCATACTTCATATTATTAGTTGGGCTGCTCTAGGCATCCCAAGTATTGTTCCTACTCATACTTTATATTATTATTATTAGTTGGGCTGCTGTAGGCATCCCAAGTATTGTTCCTACTCATACTTTATATTATTATTATTAGTTGGGCTGCTGTAGGCAGCCCAAGTATTGTTCCTCCTCATACTTCATATTATTATTATTAGTTGGGCTGCTGTAGGCAGGCCAAGTATTGTTCCTACTCATACTTCATATTATTAGTTGGGCTGCTGTAGGCAGCCCATGTATTGTTCCTACTCATACTTTATATTATTATTAGTTGGGCTGCTGTAGGCATCCAAAGTATTGTTCCTACTCATACTTTATATTATTATTAGTTGGGCTGCTGTAGGCAGCCCAAGTATTGTTCCTACTCACACTTCATATTATTATTATTAGTTGGGCTGCTGTAGGCATCCAAAGTATTGTTCCTACTCATACTTTATATTATTATTAGTTGGGCTGCTGTAGGCAGCCCAAGTATTGTTCCTACTCATACTTCATATTATTAGTTGGGCTGCTGTAGTCAAGTATTGTTCCTACTCATACTTCATATTATTATTATTGTTATTAGTTGGGCTGCTGTAGGCAGGCCAAGTATTGTTCCTACTCATACTTCATATTATTAGTTGGGCTGCTGTAGGCAGCCCAAGTATTGTTTCTACTCATACTTCATATTATTATTAGTAGTTGGGCTGCTGTAGGCAGCCCAAGTATTGTTCCTACTCATACTTCATATTATTAGTTGGGCTGCTATAGGCAGCCCAAGTATTGTGCCTACTCATACTTCATATTATTTGTTGGGCTGCTGTAGGCAGCCCAAGTATTGTTCCTACTCATACTTCATATTATTAGTTGGGCTGCTGTAGGCAGCCCAAGTATTGTTCCTACTCATACTTCATATTATTATTATTATTATTAGTTGGGCTGCTGTAGGCAGCCCAAGTATTGTTCCTACTCATACTTCATATTATTATTATTAGTTGGGCTGCTGTAGGCATCCAAAGTATTGTTCCTACTCATACTTTATATTATTATTAGTTGGGCTGCTGTAGGCAGCCCAAGTATTGTTCCTACTCATACTTCAGATTATTAGTTGGGCTGCTGTAGGCAGCCCAAGTATTGTTCCTACTCATACTTCATATTATTATTAGTTGGGCTGCTGTAGGCAGCCCAAGTATTGTTCCTACTCACACTTCATATTATTATTATTAGTTGGGCTGCTGTAGGCATCCAAAGTATTGTTCCTACTCATACTTTATATTATTATTAGTTGGGCTGCTGTAGGCAGCCCAAGTAATGTGCCTACTCATACTTCATATTATTAGTTGGGCTGCTGTAGCAGCCCAAGTATTGTTCCTACTCATACTTCATATTATTATTATTATTATTAGTTGGGCTGCTGTAGGCAGCCCAAGTATTGTTCCTACTCATACTTCATATTATTAGTTGGGCTGCTGTAGGCAGCCCAAGTAATGTTCCTACTCACACTTCATATTATTATTATTAGTTGGGCTGCTGTAGGCATCCCAAGTATTGTACCTACTCATACTTTATATTATTATTATTAGTTGGGCTGCTGTAGGCATCCCAAGTATTGTTCCTACTCATACTTTATATTATTATTATTAGTTGGGCTGCTGTAGGCATCCCAAGTATTGTTCCTACTCATACTTTATATTATTATTATTAGTTGGGCTGCTGTAGGCAGCCCAAGTATTGTTCCTACTCATACTTTATATTATTATTAGTTGGGCTGCTGTAGGCAGCCCAAGTATTGTTCCTCCTCATACTTCATATTATTATTATTAGTTGGACTGCTGTAGGTAGGCCAAGTATTGTTCCTACTCATACTTCATATTATTAGTTGGGCTGCTGTAGGCAGCCCATGTATTGTTCCTACTCATACTTCATATTATTATTAGTTGGGCTGCTGTATTGTTCCTACTCATACTTCATATTATTAGTTGGGCTGCTGTAGGCAACCCAAGTATTGTTCCTTCTCATACTTCATATTATTATTATTATTATTATTATTATTATTATTATTAAGTATTGTTCCTACTCATACTTCATATTATTATTATTAGTTGGGCTGCTGTAGGCAGCCCAAGTATTGTTCCTTCTCATACTTCATATTATTATTATTATTATTATTATTAAGTATTGTTCCTACTCATACTTCATATTATTATTAGTTGGGCTGCTGTAGGCAGCCCAAGTATTGTTCCTACTCATACTTCATATTATTATTAGTTGGGCTGCTGTAGGCAGCCCAAGTATTGTTCCTACTCATACTTCAGATTTTTAGTTGGGCTGCTGTAGGCAGCCCAAGTATTGTTCCTACCAATACTTCATATTATTATTATTAGTTGGGCTGCTGTAGGCAGCCCAAGTATTGTTCCTACTCATACTTCATATTATTAGTTGGGCTGCTGTAGGCAGCCCAAGTATTGTTCCTACTCATACTTCATATTATTAGTTGGGCTGCTGTAGGCATCCCAAGTATTGTTCCTACTCATACTTCATATTATTATTATTATTATTAGTTGGGCTGCTGTAGGCAGCCCAAGTATTGTTCCTACTCATACTTCATATTATTATTATTAGTTGGGCTGCTGTAGGCATCCAAAGTATTTTTCCTACTCATACTTTATATTATTATTAGTTGGGCTGCTGTAGGCAGCCCAAGTATTGTTCCTACTCATACTTCATATTATTAGTTGGGCTGCTGTAGTCAAGTATTGTTCCTACTCATACTTCATATTATTATTATTAGTTGGGCTGCAGTAGGCAGCCCAAGTATTGTTCCTACTCATACTTCATATTATTAGTTGGGCTGCTCTAGGCATCCCAAGTATTGTTCCTACTCATACTTTATATTATTATTATTAGTTGGGCGGCTGTAGGCAGCCCAAGTATTGTTCCTACTCACACTTCATATTATTATTATTAGTTGGGCTGCTGTAGGCATCCAAAGTATTGTTCCTACTCACACTTCATATTATTATTATTCGTTGGGCTGCTGTAGGCATCCCAAGTATTGTTCCTACTCATACTTTATATTATTATTAGTTGGGCTGCTGTAGGCAGCCCAAGTATTGTTCCTACTCATACTTCATATTATTAGTTGGGCTGCTGTAGTCAAGTATTGTTCCTACTCATACTTCATATTATTAGTTGGGCTGCTGTAGGCAGCCCAAGTATTGTTCCTACTCATACTTCATATTATTATTATTAGTTGGGCAGCAGTAGGCAGCCCAAGTATTGTTCCTACTCATACTTCATATTATTAGTTGGGCTGCTCTAGGCATCCCAAGTATTGTTCCTACTCATACGTTATATTATTATTATTAGTTGGGCTGCGGTAGGCAATCCAAGTATTGTTCCTACTCATACTTCATATTATTATTATTGTTATTAGTTGGGCTGCTGTAGGCAGGCCAAGTATTGTTCCTACTCATACTTCATATTATTAGTTGGGCTGCTGTAGGCAGCCCAAGTATTGTTTCTACTCATACTTCATATTATTATTAGTAGTTGGGCTGCTGTAGGCAGCCCAAGTATTTTTCCTACTCATACTTCATATTATTAGTTGGGCTGCTATAGGCAGCCCAAGTATTGTGCCTACTCATACTTCATATTATTAGTTGGGCTGCTGTAGGCAGCCCAAGTATTGTTCCTACTCATACTTCATATTATTAGTTGGGCTGCTCTAGGCATCCCAAGTATTGTTCCTACTCATACTTCATATTATTATTATTAGTTGGGCTGCTGTAGGCATCCAAAGTATTGTTCCTACTCATACTTTATATTATTATTAGTTGGGCTGCTGTAGGCAGCCCAAGTATTGTTCCTACTCATACTTCATATTATTAGTTGGGCTGCTGTAGGCAGCCCAAGTATTGTTCCTACTCATACTTCATATTATTATTATTATTATTATTAGTTGGGCTGCTGTAGCCAGCCCAAGTATTGTTCCTACTCACACTTCATATTATTATTATTAGTTGGGCTGCTGTAGGCATCCAAAGTATTGTTCCTACTCATACTTTATATTATTATTAGTTGGGCAGCTGTAGGCAGCCCAAGTATTGTTCCTACTCATACTTCATATTATTAGTTGGGCTGCTGTAGTCAAGTATTGTTCCTACTCATACTGCACATTATTATTATTAGTTGGGCTGCAGTAGGCAGCCCAAGTATTGTTCCTACTCATACTTCATATTATTAGTTGGGCTGCTCTAGGCATCCCAAGTATTGTTCCTACTCATACTTTATATTATTATTATTAGTTGGGCTGCTGTAGCAGCCCAAGTATTGTTCCTACTCATACTTCATATTATTAGTTGGGCTGCTCTAGGCATCCCAAGTATTGTTCCTACTCATACTTTGTATTATTATTATTAGTTGGGCTGCTGTAGCAGCCCAAGTATTGTTCCTACTCATACTTCATATTATTATTATTATTATTAGTTGGGCTGCTGTAGGCAGCCCAAGTATTGTTCCTACTCATACTTCATATTATCAGTTGGGCTGCTGTAGGCATCCCAAGTATTGTTCCTACTCATACTTTATATTATTATTATTAGTTGGGCTGCTGTAGCAGCCCAAGCATTGTTCCTACTCATACTTCATATTATTAGTTGGGCTGCTCTAGGCATCCCAAGTATTGTTCCTACTCATACTTTATATTATTATTATTAGTTGGGCTGCTGTAGGCATCCCAAGTATTGTTCCTACTCATACTTTATATTATTATTATTAGTTGGGCTGCTGTAGGCAGCCCAAGTATTGTTCCTCCTCATACTTCATATTATTATTATTAGTTGGGCTGCTGTAGGCAGGCCAAGTATTGTTCCTACTCATACTTCATATTATTAGTTGGGCTGCTGTAGGCAGCCCATGTATTGTTCCTACTCATACTTTATATTATTATTAGTTGGGCTGCTGTAGGCATCCAAAGTATTGTTCCTACTCATACTTTATATTATTATTAGTTGGGCTGCTGTAGGCAGCCCAAGTATTGTTCCTACTCACACTTCATATTATTATTATTAGTTGGGCTGCTGTAGGCATCCAAAGTATTGTTCCTACTCATACTTTATATTATTATTAGTTGGGCTGCTGTAGGCAGCCCAAGTATTGTTCCTACTCATACTTCATATTATTAGTTGGGCTGCTGTAGTCAAGTATTGTTCCTACTCATACTTCATATTATTATTATTGTTATTAGTTGGGCTGCTGTAGGCAGGCCAAGTATTGTTCCTACTCATACTTCATATTATTAGTTGGGCTGCTGTAGGCAGCCCAAGTATTGTTTCTACTCATACTTCATATTATTATTAGTAGTTGGGCTGCTGTAGGCAGCCCAAGTATTGTTCCTACTCATACTTCATATTATTCGTTGGGCTGCTATAGGCAGCCCAAGTATTGTGCCTACTCATACTTCATATTATTTGTTGGGCTGCTGTAGGCAGCCCAAGTATTGTTCCTACTCATACTTCATATTATTAGTTGGGCTGCTGTAGGCAGCCCAATTATTGTTCCTACTCATACTTCATATTATTATTATTATTATTAGTTGGGCTGCTGTAGGCAGCCCAAGTATTGTTCCTACTCATACTTCATATTATTATTATTAGTTGGGCTGCTGTAGGCATCCAAAGTATTGTTCCTACTCATACTTTATATTATTATTAGTTGGGCTGCTGTAGGCAGCCCAAGTATTGTTCCTACTCATACTTCAGATTATTAGTTGGGCTGCTGTAGGCAGCCCAAGTATTGTTCCTACTCATACTTCATATTATTATTAGTTGGGCTGCTGTAGGCAGCCCAAGTATTGTTCCTACTCACACTTCATATTATTATTATTAGTTGGGCTGCTGTAGGCATCCAAAGTATTGTTCCTACTCATACTTTATATTATTATTAGTTGGGCTGCTGTAGGCAGCCCAAGTATTGTTCCTACTCATACTTCATATTATTCGTTGGGCTGCTATAGGCAGCCCAAGTATTGTGCCTACTCATACTTCATATTATTTGTTGGGCTGCTGTAGGCAGCCCAAGTATTGTTCCTACTCATACTTCATATTATTAGTTGGGCTGCTGTAGGCAGCCCAAGTAATGTTCCTACTCACACTTCATATTATTATTATTAGTTGGGCTGCTGTAGGCATCCCAAGTATTGTACCTACTCATACTTTATATTATTATTATTAGTTGGGCTGCTGTAGGCATCCCAAGTATTGTTCCTACTCATACTTTATATTATTATTATTAGTTGGGCTGCTGTAGGCATCCCAAGTATTGTTCCTACTCATACTTTATATTATTATTATTAGTTGGGCTGCTGTAGGCAGCCCAAGTATTGTTCCTACTCATACTTTATATTATTATTAGTTGGGCTGCTGTAGGCAGCCCAAGTATTGTTCCTCCTCATACTTCATATTATTATTATTAGTTGGACTGCTGTAGGTAGGCCAAGTATTGTTCCTACTCATACTTCATATTATTAGTTGGGCTGCTGTAGGCAGCCCATGTATTGTTCCTACTCATACTTCATATTATTATTAGTTGGGCTGCTGTATTGTTCCTACTCATACTTCATATTATTAGTTGGGCTGCTGTAGGCAACCCAAGTATTGTTCCTTCTCATACTTCATATTATTATTATTATTATTATTATTATTATTAAGTATTGTTCCTACTCATACTTCATATTATTATTATTAGTTGGGCTGCTGTAGGCAGCCCAAGTATTGTTCCTTCTCATACTTCATATTATTATTATTATTATTATTATTAAGTATTGTTCCTACTCATACTTCATATTATTATTAGTTGGGCTGCTGTAGGCAGCCCAAGTATTGTTCCTACTCATACTTCAGATTTTTAGTTGGGCTGCTGTAGGCAGCCCAAGTATTGTTCCTACCAATACTTCATATTATTATTATTAGTTGGGCTGCTGTAGGCAGCCCAAGTATTGTTCCTACTCATACTTCATATTATTAGTTGGGCTGCTGTAGGCAGCCCAAGTATTGTTCCTACTCACACTTCATATTATTAGTTGGGCTGCTGTAGGCATCCCAAGTATTGTTCCTACTCATACTTCATATTATTATTATTATTATTAGTTGGGCTGCTGTAGGCAGCCCAAGTATTGTTCCTACTCATACTTCATATTATTATTATTAGTTGGGCTGCTGTAGGCATCCAAAGTATTTTTCCTACTCATACTTTATATTATTATTAGTTGGGCTGCTGTAGGCAGCCCAAGTATTGTTCCTACTCATACTTCATATTATTAGTTGGGCTGCTGTAGTCAAGTATTGTTCCTACTCATACTTCATATTATTATTATTAGTTGGGCTGCAGTAGGCAGCCCAAGTATTGTTCCTACTCATACTTCATATTATTAGTTGGGCTGCTCTAGGCATCCCAAGTATTGTTCCTACTCATACTTTATATTATTATTATTAGTTGGGCGGCTGTAGGCAGCCCAAGTATTGTTCCTACTCACACTTCATATTATTATTATTAGTTGGGCTGCTGTAGGCATCCAAAGTATTGTTCCTACTCACACTTCATATTATTATTATTCGTTGGGCTGCTGTAGGCATCCCAAGTATTGTTCCTACTCATACTTTATATTATTATTAGTTGGGCTGCTGTAGGCAGCCCAAGTATTGTTCCTACTCATACTTCATATTATTAGTTGGGCTGCTGTAGTCAAGTATTGTTCCTACTCATACTTCATATTATTAGTTGGGCTGCTGTAGGCAGCCCAAGTATTGTTCCTACTCATACTTCATATTATTATTATTAGTTGGGCAGCAGTAGGCAGCCCAAGTATTGTTCCTACTCATACTTCATATTATTAGTTGGGCTGCTCTAGGCATCCCAAGTATTGTTCCTACTCATACGTTATATTATTATTATTAGTTGGGCTGCGGTAGGCAATCCAAGTATTGTTCCTACTCATACTTCATATTATTATTATTGTTATTAGTTGGGCTGCTGTAGGCAGGCCAAGTATTGTTCCTACTCATACTTCATATTATTAGTTGGGCTGCTGTAGGCAGCCCAAGTATTGTTTCTACTCATACTTCATATTATTATTAGTAGTTGGGCTGCTGTAGGCAGCCCAAGTATTTTTCCTACTCATACTTCATATTATTAGTTGGGCTGCTATAGGCAGCCCAAGTATTGTGCCTACTCATACTTCATATTATTAGTTGGGCTGCTGTAGGCAGCCCAAGTATTGTTCCTACTCATACTTCATATTATTAGTTGGGCTGCTCTAGGCATCCCAAGTATTGTTCCTACTCATACTTTATATTATTATTATTAGTTGGGCTGCTGTAGCAGCCCAAGTATTGTTCCTACTCATACTTCATATTATTAGTTGGGCTGCTCTAGGCATCCCAAGTATTGTTCCTACTCATACTTTATATTATTATTATTAGTTGGGCTGCTATAGGCAGCCCAAGTATTGTGCCTACTCATACTTCATATTATTAGTTGGGCTGCTGTAGGCAGCCCAAGTATTGTTCCTACTCATACTTCATATTATTATTATTATTATTAGTTGGGCTGCTGTAGGCAGCCCAAGTATTGTTCCTACTCATACTTCATATTATTATTAGTTGGGCTGCTGTAGCCAGCCCAAGTATTGTTCCTACTCACACTTCATATTATTGTTATTAGTTGGGCTGCTGTAGGCATCCAAAGTATTGTTCCTACTCATACTTTATATTATTATTAGTTGGGCTGCTGTAGGCAGCCCAAGTATTGTTCCTACTCATACTTCATATTATTAGTTGGGCTGCTGTAGTCAAGTATTGTTCCTACTCATACTTCATATTATTATTATTAGTTGGGCTGCAGTAGGCAGCCCAAGTATTGTTCCTACTCATACTTCATATTATTAGTTGGGCTGCTCTAGGCATCCCAAGTATTGTTCCTCCTCATACTTCATATTATTATTATTAGTTGGGCTGCTGTAGGCAGGCCAAGTATTGTTCCTACTCATACTTCATATTATTAGTTGGGCTGCTATAGGCAGGCCAAGTATTGTGCCTACTCATACTTCATATTATTAGTTGGGCTGCTGTAGGCAGCCCAAGTATTGTTCCTACTCATACTTCATATTATTATTATTATTATTAGTTGGGCTGCTGTAGGCAGCCCAAGTATTGTTCCTACTCATACTTCATATTATTATTAGTAGGGCTGCTGTAGGCAGCCCAAGTATTGTTCCTACTCACACTTCATATTATTATTATTAGTTGGGCTGCTGTAGGCATCCAAAGTATTGTTCCTACTCATACTTTATATTATTATTAGTTGGGCTGCTGTAGGCAGCCCAAGTATTGTTCCCACTCATACTTCATATTATTAGTTGGGCTGCTGTAGTCAAGTATTGTTCCTAATCATACTTCATATTATTATTATTATTATTATTAAGTATTGTTCCTACTCATACTTCATATTATTATTATTAGTTGGGCTGCTGTAGGCAGCCCAAGTATTGTTCCTACTCATACTTCATATTATTATTAGTTGGGCTGCTGTAGGCAGCCCAAGTATTGTTCCTACTCATACTTCAGATTATTAGTTGGGCTGCTGTAGGCAGCCCAAGTATTGTTCCTACTCATACTTCATATTATTATTAGTTGGGCTGCTGTAGGCAGCCCAAGTATTGTTCCTACTCATACTTCATATTATTAGTTGGGCTGCTGTAGGCAGCCCAAGTATTGTTCCTACTCATACTTCATATTATTATTATTATTATTAGTTGGGCTGCTGTAGGCAGCCCAAGTATTGTTCCTACTCATACTTCATATTATTATTATTAGTTGGGCTGCTGTAGGCATCCAAAGTATTGTTCCTACTCATACTTTATATTATTATTAGTTGGGCTGCTGTAGGCAGCCCAAGTATTGTTCCTACTCATACTTCAGATTATTAGTTGGGCTGCTGTAGGCAGCCCAAGTATTGTTCCTACTCATACTTCATATTATTATTAGTTGGGCTGCTGTAGGCAGCCCAAGTATTGTTCCTACTCACACTTCATATTATTATTATTAGTTGGGCTGCTGTAGGCATCCAAAGTATTGTTCCTACTCATACTTTATATTATTATTAGTTGGGCTGCTGTAGGCAGCCCAAGTAATGTGCCTACTCATACTTCATATTATTAGTTGGGCTGCTGTAGCAGCCCAAGTATTGTTCCTACTCATACTTCATATTATTATTATTATTATTAGTTGGGCTGCTGTAGGCAGCCCAAGTATTGTTCCTACTCATACTTCATATTATTAGTTGGGCTGCTGTAGGCAGCCCAAGTAATGTTCCTACTCACACTTCATATTATTATTATTAGTTGGGCTGCTGTAGGCATCCCAAGTATTGTACCTACTCATACTTTATATTATTATTATTAGTTGGGCTGCTGTAGGCATCCCAAGTATTGTTCCTACTCATACTTTATATTATTATTATTAGTTGGGCTGCTGTAGGCATCCCAAGTATTGTTCCTACTCATACTTTATATTATTATTATTAGTTGGGCTGCTGTAGGCAGCCCAAGTATTGTTCCTACTCATACTTTATATTATTATTAGTTGGGCTGCTGTAGGCAGCCCAAGTATTGTTCCTCCTCATACTTCATATTATTATTATTAGTTGGACTGCTGTAGGTAGGCCAAGTATTGTTCCTACTCATACTTCATATTATTAGTTGGGCTGCTGTAGGCAGCCCATGTATTGTTCCTACTCATACTTCATATTATTATTAGTTGGGCTGCTGTATTGTTCCTACTCATACTTCATATTATTAGTTGGGCTGCTGTAGGCAACCCAAGTATTGTTCCTTCTCATACTTCATATTATTATTATTATTATTATTATTATTATTATTATTAAGTATTGTTCCTACTCATACTTCATATTATTATTATTAGTTGGGCTGCTGTAGGCAGCCCAAGTATTGTTCCTTCTCATACTTCATATTATTATTATTATTATTATTATTAAGTATTGTTCCTACTCATACTTCATATTATTATTAGTTGGGCTGCTGTAGGCAGCCCAAGTATTGTTCCTACTCATACTTCATATTATTATTAGTTGGGCTGCTGTAGGCAGCCCAAGTATTGTTCCTACTCATACTTCAGATTTTTAGTTGGGCTGCTGTAGGCAGCCCAAGTATTGTTCCTACCAATACTTCATATTATTATTATTAGTTGGGCTGCTGTAGGCAGCCCAAGTATTGTTCCTACTCATACTTCATATTATTAGTTGGGCTGCTGTAGGCAGCCCAAGTATTGTTCCTACTCATACTTCATATTATTAGTTGGGCTGCTGTAGGCATCCCAAGTATTGTTCCTACTCATACTTCATATTATTATTATTATTATTAGTTGGGCTGCTGTAGCCAGCCCAAGTATTGTTCCTACTCACACTTCATATTATTATTATTAGTTGGGCTGCTGTAGGCATCCAAAGTATTGTTCCTACTCATACTTTATATTATTATTAGTTGGGCAGCTGTAGGCAGCCCAAGTATTGTTCCTACTCATACTTCATATTATTAGTTGGGCTGCTGTAGTCAAGTATTGTTCCTACTCATACTGCACATTATTATTATTAGTTGGGCTGCAGTAGGCAGCCCAAGTATTGTTCCTACTCATACTTCATATTATTAGTTGGGCTGCTCTAGGCATCCCAAGTATTGTTCCTACTCATACTTTATATTATTATTATTAGTTGGGCTGCTGTAGCAGCCCAAGTATTGTTCCTACTCATACTTCATATTATTAGTTGGGCTGCTCTAGGCATCCCAAGTATTGTTCCTACTCATACTTTGTATTATTATTATTAGTTGGGCTGCTGTAGCAGCCCAAGTATTGTTCCTACTCATACTTCATATTATTATTATTATTATTATTAGTTGGGCTGCTGTAGGCAGCCCAAGTATTGTTCCTACTCATACTTCATATTATCAGTTGGGCTGCTGTAGGCATCCCAAGTATTGTTCCTACTCATACTTTATATTATTATTATTAGTTGGGCTGCTGTAGCAGCCCAAGCATTGTTCCTACTCATACTTCATATTATTAGTTGGGCTGCTCTAGGCATCCCAAGTATTGTTCCTACTCATACTTTATATTATTATTATTAGTTGGGCTGCTGTAGGCATCCCAAGTATTGTTCCTACTCATACTTTATATTATTATTATTAGTTGGGCTGCTGTAGGCAGCCCAAGTATTGTTCCTCCTCATACTTCATATTATTATTATTAGTTGGGCTGCTGTAGGCAGGCCAAGTATTGTTCCTACTCATACTTCATATTATTAGTTGGGCTGCTGTAGGCAGCCCATGTATTGTTCCTACTCATACTTTATATTATTATTAGTTGGGCTGCTGTAGGCATCCAAAGTATTGTTCCTACTCATACTTTATATTATTATTAGTTGGGCTGCTGTAGGCAGCCCAAGTATTGTTCCTACTCACACTTCATATTATTATTATTAGTTGGGCTGCTGTAGGCATCCAAAGTATTGTTCCTACTCATACTTTATATTATTATTAGTTGGGCTGCTGTAGGCAGCCCAAGTATTGTTCCTACTCATACTTCATATTATTAGTTGGGCTGCTGTAGTCAAGTATTGTTCCTACTCATACTTCATATTATTATTATTGTTATTAGTTGGGCTGCTGTAGGCAGGCCAAGTATTGTTCCTACTCATACTTCATATTATTAGTTGGGCTGCTGTAGGCAGCCCAAGTATTGTTTCTACTCATACTTCATATTATTATTAGTAGTTGGGCTGCTGTAGGCAGCCCAAGTATTGTTCCTACTCATACTTCATATTATTAGTTGGGCTGCTATAGGCAGCCCAAGTATTGTGCCTACTCATACTTCATATTATTTGTTGGGCTGCTGTAGGCAGCCCAAGTATTGTTCCTACTCATACTTCATATTATTAGTTGGGCTGCTGTAGGCAGCCCAAGTATTGTTCCTACTCATACTTCATATTATTATTATTATTATTAGTTGGGCTGCTGTAGGCAGCCCAAGTATTGTTCCTACTCATACTTCATATTATTATTATTAGTTGGGCTGCTGTAGGCATCCAAAGTATTGTTCCTACTCATACTTTATATTATTATTAGTTGGGCTGCTGTAGGCAGCCCAAGTATTGTTCCTACTCATACTTCAGATTATTAGTTGGGCTGCTGTAGGCAGCCCAAGTATTGTTCCTACTCATACTTCATATTATTATTAGTTGGGCTGCTGTAGGCAGCCCAAGTATTGTTCCTACTCACACTTCATATTATTATTATTAGTTGGGCTGCTGTAGGCATCCAAAGTATTGTTCCTACTCATACTTTATATTATTATTAGTTGGGCTGCTGTAGGCAGCCCAAGTAATGTGCCTACTCATACTTCATATTATTAGTTGGGCTGCTGTAGCAGCCCAAGTATTGTTCCTACTCATACTTCATATTATTATTATTATTATTAGTTGGGCTGCTGTAGGCAGCCCAAGTATTGTTCCTACTCATACTTCATATTATTAGTTGGGCTGCTGTAGGCAGCCCAAGTAATGTTCCTACTCACACTTCATATTATTATTATTAGTTGGGCTGCTGTAGGCATCCCAAGTATTGTACCTACTCATACTTTATATTATTATTATTAGTTGGGCTGCTGTAGGCATCCCAAGTATTGTTCCTACTCATACTTTATATTATTATTATTAGTTGGGCTGCTGTAGGCATCCCAAGTATTGTTCCTACTCATACTTTATATTATTATTATTAGTTGGGCTGCTGTAGGCAGCCCAAGTATTGTTCCTACTCATACTTTATATTATTATTAGTTGGGCTGCTGTAGGCAGCCCAAGTATTGTTCCTCCTCATACTTCATATTATTATTATTAGTTGGACTGCTGTAGGTAGGCCAAGTATTGTTCCTACTCATACTTCATATTATTAGTTGGGCTGCTGTAGGCAGCCCATGTATTGTTCCTACTCATACTTCATATTATTATTAGTTGGGCTGCTGTATTGTTCCTACTCATACTTCATATTATTAGTTGGGCTGCTGTAGGCAACCCAAGTATTGTTCCTTCTCATACTTCATATTATTATTATTATTATTATTATTATTATTAAGTATTGTTCCTACTCATACTTCATATTATTATTATTAGTTGGGCTGCTGTAGGCAGCCCAAGTATTGTTCCTTCTCATACTTCATATTATTATTATTATTATTATTATTAAGTATTGTTCCTACTCATACTTCATATTATTATTAGTTGGGCTGCTGTAGGCAGCCCAAGTATTGTTCCTACTCATACTTCAGATTTTTAGTTGGGCTGCTGTAGGCAGCCCAAGTATTGTTCCTACCAATACTTCATATTATTATTATTAGTTGGGCTGCTGTAGGCAGCCCAAGTATTGTTCCTACTCATACTTCATATTATTAGTTGGGCTGCTGTAGGCAGCCCAAGTATTGTTCCTACTCACACTTCATATTATTAGTTGGGCTGCTGTAGGCATCCCAAGTATTGTTCCTACTCATACTTCATATTATTATTATTATTATTAGTTGGGCTGCTGTAGGCAGCCCAAGTATTGTTCCTACTCATACTTCATATTATTATTATTAGTTGGGCTGCTGTAGGCATCCAAAGTATTTTTCCTACTCATACTTTATATTATTATTAGTTGGGCTGCTGTAGGCAGCCCTAGTATTGTTCCTACTCATACTTCATATTATTAGTTGGGCTGCTGTAGTCAAGTATTGTTCCTACTCATACTTCATATTATTATTATTAGTTGGGCTGCAGTAGGCAGCCCAAGTATTGTTCCTACTCATACTTCATATTATTAGTTGGGCTGCTCTAGGCATCCCAAGTATTGTTCCTACTCATACTTTATATTATTATTATTAGTTGGGCGGCTGTAGGCAGCCCAAGTATTGTTCCTACTCACACTTCATATTATTATTATTAGTTGGGCTGCTGTAGGCATCCAAAGTATTGTTCCTACTCACACTTCATATTATTATTATTC
Organism: Synaphobranchus kaupii; assembly: GCA_029718625.1. Taxonomy (NCBI): domain Eukaryota; kingdom Metazoa; phylum Chordata; class Actinopteri; order Anguilliformes; family Synaphobranchidae; genus Synaphobranchus; species Synaphobranchus kaupii. The sequence goes on from CM056389.1 coordinate 10,704,941, forward strand.
GTTGGGCTGCTGTAGGCATCCCAAGTATTGTTCCTACTCATACTTTATATTATTATTAGTTGGGCTGCTGTAGGCAGCCCAAGTATTGTTCCTACTCATACTTCATATTATTAGTTGGGCTGCTGTAGTCAAGTATTGTTCCTACTCATACTTCATATTATTAGTTGGGCTGCTGTAGGCAGCCCAAGTATTGTTCCTACTCATACTTCATATTATTATTATTAGTTGGGCAGCAGTAGGCAGCCCAAGTATTGTTCCTACTCATACTTCATATTATTAGTTGGGCTGCTCTAGGCATCCCAAGTATTGTTCCTACTCATACGTTATATTATTATTATTAGTTGGGCTGCGGTAGGCAATCCAAGTATTGTTCCTACTCATACTTCATATTATTATTATTGTTATTAGTTGGGCTGCTGTAGGCAGGCCAAGTATTGTTCCTACTCATACTTCATATTATTAGTTGGGCTGCTGTAGGCAGCCCAAGTATTGTTTCTACTCATACTTCATATTATTATTAGTAGTTGGGCTGCTGTAGGCAGCCCAAGTATTTTTCCTACTCATACTTCATATTATTAGTTGGGCTGCTATAGGCAGCCCAAGTATTGTGCCTACTCATACTTCATATTATTAGTTGGGCTGCTGTAGGCAGCCCAAGTATTGTTCCTACTCATACTTCATATTATTAGTTGGGCTGCTCTAGGCATCCCAAGTATTGTTCCTACTCATACTTTATATTATTATTATTAGTTGGGCTGCTGTAGCAGCCCAAGTATTGTTCCTACTCATACTTCATATTATTAGTTGGGCTGCTCTAGGCATCCCAAGTATTGTTCCTACTCATACTTTATATTATTATTATTAGTTGGGCTGCTATAGGCAGCCCAAGTATTGTGCCTACTCATACTTCATATTATTAGTTGGGCTGCTGTAGGCAGCCCAAGTATTGTTCCTACTCATACTTCATATTATTATTAGTTGGGCTGCTGTAGCCAGCCCAAGTATTGTTCCTACTCACACTTCATATTATTGTTATTAGTTGGGCTGCTGTAGGCATCCAAAGTATTGTTCCTACTCATACTTTATATTATTATTAGTTGGGCTGCTGTAGGCAGCCCAAGTATTGTTCCTACTCATACTTCATATTATTAGTTGGGCTGCTGTAGTCAAGTATTGTTCCTACTCATACTTCATATTATTATTATTAGTTGGGCTGCAGTAGGCAGCCCAAGTATTGTTCCTACTCATACTTCATATTATTAGTTGGGCTGCTCTAGGCATCCCAAGTATTGTTCCTCCTCATACTTCATATTATTATTATTAGTTGGGCTGCTGTAGGCAGGCCAAGTATTGTTCCTACTCATACTTCATATTATTAGTTGGGCTGCTATAGGCAGGCCAAGTATTGTGCCTACTCATACTTCATATTATTAGTTGGGCTGCTGTAGGCAGCCCAAGTATTGTTCCTACTCATACTTCATATTATTATTATTATTATTAGTTGGGCTGCTGTAGGCAGCCCAAGTATTGTTCCTACTCATACTTCATATTATTATTAGTAGGGCTGCTGTAGGCAGCCCAAGTATTGTTCCTACTCACACTTCATATTATTATTATTAGTTGGGCTGCTGTAGGCAGCCCAAGTATTGTTCCCACTCATACTTCATATTATTAGTTGGGCTGCTGTAGTCAAGTATTGTTCCTAATCATACTTCATATTATTATTATTATTATTATTAAGTATTGTTCCTACTCATACTTCATATTATTATTATTAGTTGGGCTGCTGTAGGCAGCCCAAGTATTGTTCCTACTCATACTTCATATTATTATTAGTTGGGCTGCTGTAGGCAGCCCAAGTATTGTTCCTACTCATACTTCAGATTATTAGTTGGGCTGCTGTAGGCAGCCCAAGTATTGTTCCTACTCATACTTCATATTATTATTAGTTGGGCTGCTGTAGGCAGCCCAAGTATTGTTCCTACTCACACTTCATATTATTATTATTAGTTGGGCTGCTGTAGGCATCCAAAGTATTGTTCCTACTCATACTTTATATTATTATTAGTTGGGCTGCTGTAGGCAGCCCAAGTATTGTTCCTACTCATACTTCATATTATTATTAGTTGGGCTGCTGTAGGCAGCCCAAGTATTGTTCCTACTCACACTTCATATTATTATTATTAGTTGGGCTGCTGTAGGCATCCAAAGTATTGTTCCTACTCATTCTTTATATTATTATTAGTTGGGCTGCTGTAGGCAGCCCAAGTATTGTTCCTACTCACACTTCATATTATTGTTATTAGTTGGGCTGCTGTAGGCAGGCCAAGTATTGTTCCTACTCATACTTCATATTATTAGTTGGGCTGCTATAGGCAGCCCAAGTATTGTTCCTACTCATACTTTATATTATTATTATTAGTTGGGCTGCTCTAGGCATCCCAAGTATTGTTCCTACTCATACTTTATATTATTATTATTAGTTGGGCTGCTGTAGTAGCCCAAGTATTGTTGCTACTCATACTTCATATTATTATTATTATTATTAGTTGGGCTGCTGTAGGCAGCCCAAGTATTGTTCCTAGTCATACTTCATATTATTAGTTGGGCTGCTGTAGGCAGCCCAAGTATTGTTCCTACTCACACTTTATATTATTATTATTAGTTGGGCTGCTGTAGGCATCCCAAGTATTGTTCCTACTCATACTTCATATTATTAGTTGGGCTGCTGTAGGCAGCCCAAGTATTGTTCCTACTCATACTTCATATTATTAGTTGGGCTGCTATAGGCAGCCCAAGTATTGTTCCTACTCATACTTTATATTATTATTATTAGTTGGGCTGCTCTAGGCATCCCAAGTATTGTTCCTACTCATACTTTATATTATTATTATTAGTTGGGCTGCTGTAGTAGCCCAAGTATTGTTGCTACTCATACTTCATATTATTATTATTATTATTAGTTGGGCTGCTGTAGGCAGCCCAAGTATTGTTCCTAGTCATACTTCATATTATTAGTTGGGCTGCTGTAGGCAGCCCAAGTATTGTTCCTACTCACACTTTATATTATTATTATTAGTTGGGCTGCTGTAGGCATCCCAAGTATTGTTCCTACTCATACTTCATATTATTAGTTGGGCTGCTGTAGGCAGCCCAAGTATTGTTCCTTCTCATACTTCATATTATTATTATTATTATTATTATTATTATTAAGTATTGTTCCTACTCATACTTCATATTATTATTATTAGTTGGGCTGCTGTAGGCAGCCCAAGTATTGTTCCTTCTCATACTTCATATTATTATTATTATTATTATTATTATTATTATTATTAAGTATTGTTCCTACTCATACTTCATATTATTATTATTAGTTGGGCTGCTGTAGGCAGCCCAAGTATTGTTCCTTCTCATACTTCATATTATTATTATTATTATTATTATTAAGTATTGTTCCTACTCATACTTCATATTATTATTAGTTGGGCTGCTGTAGGCAGCCCAAGTATTGTTCCTACTCATACTTCATATTATTATTAGTTGGGCTGCTGTAGGCAGCCCAAGTATTGTTCCTACTCATACTTCAGATTATTAGTTGGGCTGCTGTAGGCAGCCCAAGTATTGTTCCTACTCATACTTCATATTATTATTAGTTGGGCTGCTGTAGGCAGCCCAAGTATTGTTCCTACTCACACTTCATATTATTATTATTAGTTGGGCTGCTGTAGGCATCCAAAGTATTGTTCCTACTCATACTTTATATTATTATTAGTTGGGCTGCTGTAGGCAGCCCAAGTATTGTTCCTACTCATACTTCATATTATTATTAGTTGGGCTGCTGTAGGCAGCCCAAGTATTGTTCCTACTCACACTTCATATTATTATTATTAGTTGGGCTGCTGTAGGCATCCAAAGTATTGTTCCTACTCATTCTTTATATTATTATTAGTTGGGCTGCTGTAGGCAGCCCAAGTATTGTTCCTACTCACACTTCATATTATTATTATTTGTTGGGCTGCTGTAGGCATCCAAAGTATTGTTCCTACTCATACTTCATATTATTATTATTGTTATTAGTTGGGCTGCTGTAGGCAGGCCAAGTATTGTTCCTACTCATACTTCATATTATTAGTTGGGCTGCTGTAGGCAGCCCAAGTATTGTTTCTACTCATACTTCATATTATTATTAGTAGTTGGGCTGCTGTAGGCAGCCCAAGTATTGTTCCTACTCATACTTCATATTATTAGTTGGGCTGCTATAGGCAGCCCAAGTATTGTGCCTACTCATACTTCATATTATTTGTTGGGCTGCTGTAGGCAGCCCAAGTATTGTTCCTACGCATACTTCATATTATTAGTTGGGCTGCTGTAGGCAGCCCAAGTATTGTTCCTACTCATACTTCATATTATTATTATTATTATTAGTTGGGCTGCTGTAGGCAGCCCAAGTATTGTTCCTACTCATACTTCATATTATTATTATTAGTTGGGCTGCTGTAGGCATCCAAAGTATTGTTCCTACTCATACTTTATATTATTATTAGTTGGGCTGCTGTAGGCAGCCCAAGTATTGTTCCTACTCATACTTCAGATTATTAGTTGGGCTGCTGTAGGCAGTCCAAGTATTGTTCCTACTCATATTTCATATTATTATTAGTTGGGCTGCTGTAGGCAGCCCAAGTATTGTTCCTACTCACACTTCATATTATTATTATTAGTTGGGCTGCTGTAGGCATCCAAAGTATTGTTCCTACTCATACTTTATATTATTATTAGTTGGGCTGCTGTAGGCAGCCCAAGTATTGTGCCTACTCATACTTCATATTATTAGTTGGGCTGCTGTAGGCAGCCCAAGTATTGTTCCTACTCATACTTCATACTATTAGTTGGGCTGCTGTAGGCAGCCCAAGTATTGTTCCTACTCATACTTCATATTATTATTATTATTATTATTAGTTGGGCTGCTGTAGGCAGCCCAAGTATTGTTCCTACTCATACTTCATATTATTATTAGTTGGGCTGCTGTAGCCAGCCCAAGTATTGTTCCTACTCACACTTCATATTATTATTATTAGTTGGGCTGCTGTAGGCATCCAAAGTATTGTTCCTACTCATACTTTATATTATTATTAGTTGGGCTGCTGTAGGCATCCAAAGTATTGTTCCTACTCATACTTTATATTATTATTAGTTGGGCTGCTGTAGGCAGCCCAAGTATTGTTCCTACTCATACTTCATATTATTATTAGTAGGGCTGCTGTAGGCAGCCCAAGTATTGTTCCTACTCACACTTCATATTATTATTATTAGTTGGGCTGCTGTAGGCATCCAAAGTATTGTTCCTACTCATACTTTATATTATTATTAGTTGGGCTGCTGTAGGCAGCCCAAGTATTGTTCCCACTCATACTTCATATTATTAGTTGGGCTGCTGTAGTCAAGTATTGTTCCTAATCATACTTCATATTATTATTATTATTATTATTAAGTATTGTTCCTACTCATACTTCATATTATTATTATTAGTTGGGCTGCTGTAGGCAGCCCAAGTATTGTTCCTACTCATACTTCATATTATTATTAGTTGGGCTGCTGTAGGCAGCCCAAGTATTGTTCCTACTCATACTTCAGATTATTAGTTGGGCTGCTGTAGGCAGCCCAAGTATTGTTCCTACTCATACTTCATATTATTATTAGTTGGGCTGCTGTAGGCAGCCCAAGTATTGTTCCTACTCACACTTCATATTATTATTATTAGTTGGGCTGCTGTAGGCATCCAAAGTATTGTTCCTACTCATACTTTATATTATTATTAGTTGGGCTGCTGTAGGCAGCCCAAGTATTGTTCCTACTCATACTTCATATTATTATTAGTTGGGCTGCTGTAGGCAGCCCAAGTATTGTTCCTACTCACACTTCATATTATTATTATTAGTTGGGCTGCTGTAGGCATCCAAAGTATTGTTCCTACTCATTCTTTATATTATTATTAGTTGGGCTGCTGTAGGCAGCCCAAGTATTGTTCCTACTCACACTTCATATTATTATTATTAGTTGGGCTGCTGTAGGCATCCAAAGTATTGTTCCTACTCATACTTCATATTATTATTATTGTTATTAGTTGGGCTGCTGTAGGCAGGCCAAGTATTGTTCCTACTCATACTTCATATTATTAGTTGGGCTGCTGTAGGCAGCCCAAGTATTGTTTCTACAAATACTTCATATTATTATTAGTAGTTGGGCTGCTGTAGGCAGCCCAAGTATTGTTCCTACTCATACTTCATATTATTAGTTGGGCTGCTATAGGCAGCCCAAGTATTGTGCCTACTCATACTTCATATTATTTGTTGGGCTGCTGTAGGCAGCCCAAGTATTGTTCCTACTCATACTTCATATTATTAGTTGGGCTGCTGTAGGCAGCCCAAGTATTGTTCCTACTCATACTTCATATTATTATTATTAGTTGGGCTGCTGTAGGCATCCAAAGTATTGTTCCTACTCATACTTTATATTATTATTAGTTGGGCTGCTGTAGGCAGCCCAAGTATTGTTCCTACTCATACTTCAGATTATTAGTTGGGCTGCTGTAGGCAGTCCAAGTATTGTTCCTACTCATATTTCATATTATTATTAGTTGGGCTGCTGTAGGCAGCCCAAGTATTGTTCCTACTCACACTTCATATTATTATTATTAGTTGGGCTGCTGTAGGCATCCAAAGTATTGTTCCTACTCATACTTTATATTATTATTAGTTGGGCTGCTGTAGGCAGCCCAAGTATTGTGCCTACTCATACTTCATATTATTAGTTGGGCTGCTGTAGGCAGCCCAAGTATTGTTCCTACTCATACTTCATACTATTAGTTGGGCTGCTGTAGGCAGCCCAAGTATTGTTCCTACTCATACTTCATATTATTATTATTATTATTATTAGTTGGGCTGCTGTAGGCAGCCCAAGTATTGTTCCTACTCATACTTCATATTATTATTAGTTGGGCTGCTGTAGCCAGCCCAAGTATTGTTCCTACTCACACTTCATATTATTATTATTAGTTGGGCTGCTGTAGGCATCCAAAGTATTGTTCCTACTCATACTTTATATTATTATTAGTTGGGCTGCTGTAGGCATCCAAAGTATTGTTCCTACTCATACTTTATATTATTATTAGTTGGGCTGCTGTAGGCAGCCCAAGTATTGTTCCTACTCATACTTCATATTATTATTAGTAGGGCTGCTGTAGGCAGCCCAAGTATTGTTCCTACTCACACTTCATATTATTATTATTAGTTGGGCTGCTGTAGGCATCCAAAGTATTGTTCCTACTCATACTTTATATTATTATTAGTTGGGCTGCTGTAGGCAGCCCAAGTATTGTTCCCACTCATACTTCATATTATTAGTTGGGCTGCTGTAGTCAAGTATTGTTCCTAATCATACTTCATATTATTATTATTATTATTATTAAGTATTGTTCCTACTCATACTTCATATTATTATTATTAGTTGGGCTGCTGTAGGCAGCCCAAGTATTGTTCCTACTCATACTTCATATTATTATTAGTTGGGCTGCTGTAGGCAGCCCAAGTATTGTTCCTACTCATACTTCAGATTATTAGTTGGGCTGCTGTAGGCAGCCCAAGTATTGTTCCTACTCATACTTCATATTATTATTAGTTGGGCTGCTGTAGGCAGCCCAAGTATTGTTCCTACTCACACTTCATATTATTATTATTAGTTGGGCTGCTGTAGGCATCCAAAGTATTGTTCCTACTCATACTTTATATTATTATTAGTTGGGCTGCTGTAGGCAGCCCAAGTATTGTTCCTACTCATACTTCATATTATTATTAGTTGGGCTGCTGTAGGCAGCCCAAGTATTGTTCCTACTCACACTTCATATTATTATTATTAGTTGGGCTGCTGTAGGCATCCAAAGTATTGTTCCTACTCATTCTTTATATTATTATTAGTTGGGCTGCTGTAGGCAGCCCAAGTATTGTTCCTACTCACACTTCATATTATTATTATTAGTTGGGCTGCTGTAGGCATCCAAAGTATTGTTCCTACTCATACTTCATATTATTATTATTGTTATTAGTTGGGCTGCTGTAGGCAGGCCAAGTATTGTTCCTACTCATACTTCATATTATTAGTTGGGCTGCTGTAGGCAGCCCAAGTATTGTTTCTACAAATACTTCATATTATTATTAGTAGTTGGGCTGCTGTAGGCAGCCCAAGTATTGTTCCTACTCATACTTCATATTATTAGTTGGGCTGCTATAGGCAGCCCAAGTATTGTGCCTACTCATACTTCATATTATTTGTTGGGCTGCTGTAGGCAGCCCAAGTATTGTTCCTACTCATACTTCATATTATTAGTTGGGCTGCTGTAGGCAGCCCAAGTATTGTTCCTACTCATACTTCATATTATTATTATTATTATTAGTTGGGCTGCTGTAGGCAGCCCAAGTATTGTTCCTACTCATACTTCATATTATTATTATTAGTTGGGCTGCTGTAGGCATCCAAAGTATTGTTCCTACTCATACTTTATATTATTATTAGTTGGGCTGCTGTAGGCAGCCCAAGTATTGTTCCTACTCATACTTCAGATTATTAGTTGGGCTGCTGTAGGCAGCCCAAGTATTGTTCCTACTCATATTTCATATTATTATTAGTTGGGCTGCTGTAGGCAGCCCAAGTATTGTTCCTACTCACACTTCATATTATTATTATTAGTTGGGCTGCTGTAGGCATCCAAAGTATTGTTCCTACTCATACTTTATATTATTATTAGTTGGGCTGCTGTAGGCAGCCCAAGTATTGTGCCTACTCATACTTCATATTATTAGTTGGGCTGCTGTAGGCAGCCCAAGTATTGTTCCTACTCATACTTCATACTATTAGTTGGGCTGCTGTAGGCAGCCCAAGTATTGTTCCTACTCATACTTCATATTATTATTATTATTATTAGTTGGGCTGCTGTAGGCAGCCCAAGTATTGTTCCTACTCATACTTCATATTATTATTAGTTGGGCTGCTGTAGCCAGCCCAAGTATTGTTCCTACTCACACTTCATATTATTATTATTAGTTGGGCTGCTGTAGGCATCCAAATTATTGTTCCTACTCATACTTTATATTATTATTAGTTGGGCTGCTGTAGGCAGCCCAAGTATTGTTCCTACTCATACTTCATATTATTAGTTGGGCTGCTGTAGTCAAGTATTGTTCCTACTCATACTTCATATTATTATTATTAGTTGGGCTGCAGTAGGCAGCCCAAGTATTGTTCCTACTCATACTTCATATTATTAGTTGGGCTGCTCTAGGCATCCCAAGTATTGTTCCTACTCATACTTTATATTATTATTATTAGTTGGGCTGCTGTAGCAGCCCAAGTATTGTTCCTACTCATACTTCATATTATTATTATTATTATTAGTTGGGCTGCTGTAGGCAGCCCAAGTATTGTTCCTACTCATACTTCATATTATTAGTTGGGCTGCTGTAGGCAGCCCAAGTAATGTTCCTACTCATACTTCATATTATTATTATTAGTTGGGCTGCTGTAGGCATCCCAAGTATTGTTCCTACTCATACTTTATATTATTATTATTAGTTGGGCTGCTGTAGGCATCCCAAGTATTGTTCCTACTCATACTTTATATTATTATTATTAGTTGGGCTGCTGTAGGCAGCCCAAGTATTGTTCCTACTCATACTTTATATTATTATTAGTTGGGCTGCTGTAGGCAGCCCAAGTATTGTTCCTCCTCATACTTCATATTATTATTATTAGTTGGGCTGCTGTAGGCAGGCCAAGTATTGTTCCTACTCATACTTCATATTATTAGTTGGGCTGCTGTAGGCAGCCCATGTATTGTTCCTACTCATACTTCATATTATTATTAGTTGGGCTGCTGTATTGTTCCTACTCATACTTCATATTATTAGTTGGGCTGCTGTAGGCAGCCCAAGTATTGTTCCTTCTCATACTTCATATTATTATTATTATTATTATTATTATTAAGTATTGTTCCTACTCATACTTCATATTATTATTATTAGTTGGGCTGCTGTAGGCAGCCCAAGTATTGTTCCTTCTCATACTTCATATTATTATTATTATTATTATTATTAAGTATTGTTCCTACTCATACTTCATATTATTATTAGTTGGGCTGCTGTAGGCAGCCCAAGTATTGTTCCTACTCATACTTCATATTATTATTAGTTGGGCTGCTGTAGGCAGCCCAAGTATTGTTCCTACTCATACTTCAGATTATTAGTTGGGCTGCTGTAGGCAGCCCAAGTATTGTTCCTACCCATACTTCATATTATTATTATTAGTTGGGCTGCTGTAGGCAGCCCAAGTATTGTTCCTACTCATACTTCATATTATTAGTTGGGCTGCTATAGGCAGCCCAAGTATTGTGCCTACTCATACTTCATATTATTAGTTGGGCTGCTGTAGGCAGCCCAAGTATTGTTCCTACTCATACTTCATATTATTAGTTGGGCTGCTATAGGCAGCCCAAGTATTGTGCCTACTCATACTTCATATTATTAGTTGGGCTGCTGTAGGCAGCCCAAGTATTGTTCCTACTCATACTTCATATTATTATTATTAGTTGGGCTGCTGTAGGCATCCAAAGTATTGTTCCTACTCATACTTTATATTATTATTAGTTGGGCTGCTGTAGGCAGCCCAAGTATTGTTCCTACTCATACTTCATATTATTAGTTGGGCTGCTGTAGTCAAGTATTGTCCCTACTCATACTTCATATTATTAGTTGGGCTGCTGTAGTCAAGTATTGTTCCTACTCATACTTCATATTATTATTATTAGTTGGGCTGCAGTAGGCAGCCCAAGTATTGTTCCTACTCATACTTCATATTATTAGTTGGGCTGCTCTAGGCATCCCAAGTATTGTTCCTACTCATACTTCATATTATTAGTTGGGCTGCTGTAGGCAGCCCAAGTATTGTTTCTACTCATACTTCATATCATTATTAGTAGTTGGGCTGGTGTAGGCAGCCCAAGTATTGTTCCTACTCATACTTCATATTATTATTAGTTGGGCTGCTGTAGGCAGCCCATGTATTGTTCCTACTCATACTTCATATTATTAGTTGGGCTGCTGTAGGCATCCCAAGTATTGTTCCTACTCATACTTTATATTATTATTATTAGTTGGGCTGCTGTAGTAGCCCAAGTATTGTTCCTACTCATACTTCATATTATTATTATTATTATTAGTTGGGCTGCTGTAGGCAGCCCAAGTATTGTTCCTAGTCATACTTCATATTATTAGTTGGGCTGCTGTAGGCAGCCCAAGTATTGTTCCTACTCACACTTTATATTATTATTATTAGTTGGGCTGCTGTAGGCATCCCAAGTATTGTTCCTACTCATACTTCATATTATTAGTTGGGCTGCTGTAGGCAGCCCATGTATTGTTCCTACTCATACTTCATATTATTATTAGTTGGGCTGCTGTATTGTTCCTACTCATACTTCATATTATTAGTTGGGCTGCTGTAGGCAGCCCAAGTATTGTTCCTTCTCATACTTCATATTATTATTATTATTATTATTATTATTATTATTATTATTAAGTATTGTTCCTACTCATACTTCATATTATTATTATTAGTTGGGCTGCTGTAGGCAGCCCAAGTATTGTTCCTTCTCATACTTCATATTATTATTATTATTATTATTATTATTAAGTATTGTTCCTACTCATACTTCATATTATTATTAGTTGGGCTGCTGTAGGCAGCCCAAGTATTGTTCCTACTCATACTTCATATTATTATTAGTTGGGCTGCTGTAGGCAGCCCAAGTATTGTTCCTACTCATACTTCAGATTATTAGTTGGGCTGCTGTAGGCAGCCCAAGTATTGTTCCTACTCATACTTCATATTATTAGTTGGGCTGCTATAGGCAGCCCAAGTATTGTGCCTACTCATACTTCATATTATTAGTTGGGCTGCTGTAGGCAGCCCAAGTATTGTTCCCAATATTGTGCCTACTCATACTTCATATTATTAGTTGGGCTGCTGTAGGCAGCCCAAGTATTGTTCCTACTCATACTTCATATTATTATTATTAGTTGGGCTGCTGTAGGCATCCAAAGTATTGTTCCTACTCATACTTTATATTATTATTAGTTGGGCTGCTGTAGGCAGCCCAAGTATTGTTCCTACTCATACTTCATATTATTAGTTGGGCTGCTGTAGTCAAGTATTGTCCCTACTCATACTTCATATTATTAGTTGGGCTGCTGTAGTCAAGTATTGTTCCTACTCATACTTCATATTATTATTATTAGTTGGGCTGCAGTAGGCAGCCCAAGTATTGTTCCTACTCATACTTCATATTATTAGTTGGGCTGCTCTAGGCATCCCAAGTATTGTTCCTACTCATACTTCATATTATTAGTTGGGCTGCTGTAGGCAGCCCAAGTATTGTTTCTACTCATACTTCATATCATTATTAGTAGTTGGGCTGCTGTAGGCAGCCCAAGTATTGTTCCTACTCATACTTCATATTATTATTAGTTGGGCTGCTGTAGGCAGCCCATGTATTGTTCCTACTCATACTTCATATTATTAGTTGGGCTGCTCTAGGCATCCCAAGTATTGTTCCTACTCATACTTCATATTATTAGTTGGGCTGCTGTAGGCAGCCCAAGTAATGTTCCTACTCATACTTCATATTATTATTATTAGTTGGGCTGCTGTAGGCATCCCAAGTATTGTTCCTACTCATACTTTATATTATTATTATTAGTTGGGCTGCTGTAGGCATCCCAAGTATTGTTCCTACTCATACTTTATATTATTATTATTAGTTGGGCTGCTGTAGGCAGCCCAAGTATTGTTCCTACTCATACTTTATATTATTATTAGTTGGGCTGCTGTAGGCAGCCCAAGTATTGTTCCTCCTCATACTTCATATTATTATTATTAGTTGGGCTGCTGTAGGCAGGCCAAGTATTGTTCCTACTCATACTTCATATTATTAGTTGGGCTGCTGTAGGCAGCCCAAGTATTGTTCCTACTCATACTTCATATTATTATTATTATTATTAGTTGGGCTGCTGTAGGCAGCCCAAGTATTGTTCCTACTCATACTTCATATTATTATTATTAGTTGGGCTGCTGTAGGCATCCAAAGTATTGTTCCTACTCATACTTTATATTATTATTAGTTGGGCTGCTGTAGGCAGCCCAAGTATTGTTCCTACTCATACTTCAGATTATTAGTTGGGCTGCTGTAGGCAGCCCAAGTATTGTTCCTACTCATATTTCATATTATTATTAGTTGGGCTGCTGTAGGCAGCCCAAGTATTGTTCCTACTCACACTTCATATTATTATTATTAGTTGGGCTGCTGTAGGCATCCAAAGTATTGTTCCTACTCATACTTTATATTATTATTAGTTGGGCTGCTGTAGGCAGCCCAAGTATTGTGCCTACTCATACTTCATATTATTAGTTGGGCTGCTGTAGGCAGCCCAAGTATTGTTCCTACTCATACTTCATACTATTAGTTGGGCTGCTGTAGGCAGCCCAAGTATTGTTCCTACTCATACTTCATATTATTATTATTATTATTAGTTGGGCTGCTGTAGGCAGCCCAAGTATTGTTCCTACTCATACTTCATATTATTATTAGTTGGGCTGCTGTAGCCAGCCCAAGTATTGTTCCTACTCACACTTCATATTATTATTATTAGTTGGGCTGCTGTAGGCATCCAAATTATTGTTCCTACTCATACTTTATATTATTATTAGTTGGGCTGCTGTAGGCAGCCCAAGTATTGTTCCTACTCATACTTCATATTATTAGTTGGGCTGCTGTAGTCAAGTATTGTTCCTACTCATACTTCATATTATTATTATTAGTTGGGCTGCAGTAGGCAGCCCAAGTATTGTTCCTACTCATACTTCATATTATTAGTTGGGCTGCTCTAGGCATCCCAAGTATTGTTCCTACTCATACTTTATATTATTATTATTAGTTGGGCTGCTGTAGCAGCCCAAGTATTGTTCCTACTCATACTTCATATTATTATTATTATTATTAGTTGGGCTGCTGTAGGCAGCCCAAGTATTGTTCCTACTCATACTTCATATTATTAGTTGGGCTGCTGTAGGCAGCCCAAGTAATGTTCCTACTCATACTTCATATTATTATTATTAGTTGGGCTGCTGTAGGCATCCCAAGTATTGTTCCTACTCATACTTTATATTATTATTATTAGTTGGGCTGCTGTAGGCATCCCAAGTATTGTTCCTACTCATACTTTATATTATTATTATTAGTTGGGCTGCTGTAGGCAGCCCAAGTATTGTTCCTACTCATACTTTATATTATTATTAGTTGGGCTGCTGTAGGCAGCCCAAGTATTGTTCCTCCTCATACTTCATATTATTATTATTAGTTGGGCTGCTGTAGGCAGGCCAAGTATTGTTCCTACTCATACTTCATATTATTAGTTGGGCTGCTGTAGGCAGCCCATGTATTGTTCCTACTCATACTTCATATTATTATTAGTTGGGCTGCTGTATTGTTCCTACTCATACTTCATATTATTAGTTGGGCTGCTGTAGGCAGCCCAAGTATTGTTCCTTCTCATACTTCATATTATTATTATTATTATTATTATTATTATTAAGTATTGTTCCTACTCATACTTCATATTATTATTATTAGTTGGGCTGCTGTAGGCAGCCCAAGTATTGTTCCTTCTCATACTTCATATTATTATTATTATTATTATTATTAAGTATTGTTCCTACTCATACTTCATATTATTATTAGTTGGGCTGCTGTAGGCAGCCCAAGTATTGTTCCTACTCATACTTCATATTATTATTAGTTGGGCTGCTGTAGGCAGCCCAAGTATTGTTCCTACTCATACTTCAGATTATTAGTTGGGCTGCTGTAGGCAGCCCAAGTATTGTTCCTACTCATACTTCAGATTATTAGTTGGGCTGCTGTAGGCAGCCCAAGTATTGTTCCTACCCATACTTCATATTATTATTATTAGTTGGGCTGCTGTAGGCAGCCCAAGTATTGTTCCTACTCATACTTCATATTATTAGTTGGGCTGCTATAGGCAGCCCAAGTATTGTGCCTACTCATACTTCATATTATTAGTTGGGCTGCTGTAGGCAGCCCAAGTATTGTTCCTACTCATACTTCATATTATTAGTTGGGCTGCTATAGGCAGCCCAAGTATTGTGCCTACTCATACTTCATATTATTAGTTGGGCTGCTGTAGGCAGCCCAAGTATTGTTCCTACTCATACTTCATATTATTATTATTAGTTGGGCTGCTGTAGGCATCCAAAGTATTGTTCCTACTCATACTTTATATTATTATTAGTTGGGCTGCTGTAGGCAGCCCAAGTATTGTTCCTACTCATACTTCATATTATTAGTTGGGCTGCTGTAGTCAAGTATTGTTCCTACTCATACTTCATATTATTATTATTAGTTGGGCTGCAGTAGGCAGCCCAAGTATTGTTCCTACTCATACTTCATATTATTAGTTGGGCTGCTCTAGGCATCCCAAGTATTGTTCCTACTCATACTTCATATTATTAGTTGGGCTGCTGTAGGCAGCCCAAGTATTGTTTCTACTCATACTTCATATCATTATTAGTAGTTGGGCTGGTGTAGGCAGCCCAAGTATTGTTCCTACTCATACTTCATATTATTATTAGTTGGGCTGCTGTAGGCAGCCCAAGTATTGTTCCTACTCACACTTCATATTATTATTATTAGTTGGGCTGCTGTAGGCATCCAAAGTATTGTTCCTACTCATACTTTATATTATTATTAGTTGGGCTGCTGTAGGCAGCCCAAGTATTGTGCCTACTCATACTTCATATTATTAGTTGGGCTGCTGTAGGCAGCCCAAGTATTGTTCCTACTCATACTTCATACTATTAGTTGGGCTGCTGTAGGCAGCCCAAGTATTGTTCCTACTCATACTTCATATTATTATTATTATTATTAGTTGGGCTGCTGTAGGCAGCCCAAGTATTGTTCCTACTCATACTTCATATTATTATTAGTTGGGCTGCTGTAGCCAGCCCAAGTATTGTTCCTACTCACACTTCATATTATTATTATTAGTTGGGCTGCTGTAGGCATCCAAATTATTGTTCCTACTCATACTTTATATTATTATTAGTTGGGCTGCTGTAGGCAGCCCAAGTATTGTTCCTACTCATACTTCATATTATTAGTTGGGCTGCTGTAGTCAAGTATTGTTCCTACTCATACTTCATATTATTATTATTAGTTGGGCTGCAGTAGGCAGCCCAAGTATTGTTCCTACTCATACTTCATATTATTAGTTGGGCTGCTCTAGGCATCCCAAGTATTGTTCCTACTCATACTTTATATTATTATTATTAGTTGGGCTGCTGTAGCAGCCCAAGTATTGTTCCTACTCATACTTCATATTATTATTATTATTATTAGTTGGGCTGCTGTAGGCAGCCCAAGTATTGTTCCTACTCATACTTCATATTATTAGTTGGGCTGCTGTAGGCAGCCCAAGTAATGTTCCTACTCATACTTCATATTATTATTATTAGTTGGGCTGCTGTAGGCATCCCAAGTATTGTTCCTACTCATACTTTATATTATTATTATTAGTTGGGCTGCTGTAGGCATCCCAAGTATTGTTCCTACTCATACTTTATATTATTATTATTAGTTGGGCTGCTGTAGGCAGCCCAAGTATTGTTCCTACTCATACTTTATATTATTATTAGTTGGGCTGCTGTAGGCAGCCCAAGTATTGTTCCTCCTCATACTTCATATTATTATTATTAGTTGGGCTGCTGTAGGCAGGCCAAGTATTGTTCCTACTCATACTTCATATTATTAGTTGGGCTGCTGTAGGCAGCCCATGTATTGTTCCTACTCATACTTCATATTATTATTAGTTGGGCTGCTGTATTGTTCCTACTCATACTTCATATTATTAGTTGGGCTGCTGTAGGCAGCCCAAGTATTGTTCCTTCTCATACTTCATATTATTATTATTATTATTATTATTAAGTATTGTTCCTACTCATACTTCATATTATTATTATTAGTTGGGCTGCTGTAGGCAGCCCAAGTATTGTTCCTTCTCATACTTCATATTATTATTATTATTATTATTATTAAGTATTGTTCCTACTCATACTTCATATTATTATTAGTTGGGCTGCTGTAGGCAGCCCAAGTATTGTTCCTACTCATACTTCATATTATTATTAGTTGGGCTGCTGTAGGCAGCCCAAGTATTGTTCCTACTCATACTTCAGATTATTAGTTGGGCTGCTGTAGGCAGCCCAAGTATTGTTCCTACCCATACTTCATATTATTATTATTAGTTGGGCTGCTGTAGGCAGCCCAAGTATTGTTCCTACTCATACTTCATATTATTAGTTGGGCTGCTATAGGCAGCCCAAGTATTGTTCCTACTCATACTTCATATTATTAGTTGGGCTGCTATAGGCAGCCCAAGTATTGTGCCTACTCATACTTCATATTATTAGTTGGGCTGCTGTAGGCAGCCCAAGTATTGTTCCTACTCATACTTCATATTATTATTATTAGTTGGGCTGCTGTAGGCATCCAAAGTATTGTTCCTACTCATACTTTATATTATTATTAGTTGGGCTGCTGTAGGCAGCCCAAGTATTGTTCCTACTCATACTTCATATTATTAGTTGGGCTGCTGTAGTCAAGTATTGTCCCTACTCATACTTCATATTATTAGTTGGGCTGCTGTAGTCAAGTATTGTTCCTACTCATACTTCATATTATTATTATTAGTTGGGCTGCAGTAGGCAGCCCAAGTATTGTTCCTACTCATACTTCATATTATTAGTTGGGCTGCTCTAGGCATCCCAAGTATTGTTCCTACTCATACTTCATATTATTAGTTGGGCTGCTGTAGGCAGCCCAAGTATTGTTTCTACTCATACTTCATATCATTATTAGTAGTTGGGCTGGTGTAGGCAGCCCAAGTATTGTTCCTACTCATACTTCATATTATTATTAGTTGGGCTGCTGTAGGCAGCCCATGTATTGTTCCTACTCATACTTCATATTATTAGTTGGGCTGCTCTAGGCATCCCAAGTATTGTTCCTAATCATACTTTATATTATTATTATTAGTTGGGCTGCTGTAGTAGCCCAAGTATTGTTCCTACTCATACTTCATATTATTATTATTATTATTAGTTGGGCTGCTGTAGGCAGCCCAAGTATTGTTCCTAGTCATACTTCATATTATTAGTTGGGCTGCTGTAGGCAGCCCAAGTATTGTTCCTACTCACACTTTATATTATTATTATTAGTTGGGCTGCTGTAGGCATCCCAAGTATTGTTCCTACTCATACTTCATATTATTAGTTGGGCTGCTGTAGGCAGCCCATGTATTGTTCCTACTCATACTTCATATTATTATTAGTTGGGCTGCTGTATTGTTCCTACTCATACTTCATATTATTAGTTGGGCTGCTGTAGGCAGCCCAAGTATTGTTCCTTCTCATACTTCATATTATTATTATTATTATTATTATTATTATTATTATTATTATTAAGTATTGTTCCTACTCATACTTCATATTATTATTATTAGTTGGGCTGCTGTAGGCAGACCAAGTATTGTTCCTTCTCATACTTCATATTATTATTATTATTATTATTATTAAGTATTGTTCCTACTCATACTTCATATTATTATTAGTTGGGCTGCTGTAGGCAGCCCAAGTATTGTTCCTACTCATACTTCATATTATTATTAGTTGGGCTGCTGTAGGCAGCCCAAGTATTGTTCCTACTCATACTTCAGATTATTAGTTGGGCTGCTGTAGGCAGCCCAAGTATTGTTCCTACCCATACTTCATATTATTATTATTATTAGTTGGGCTGCTGTAGGCAGCCCAAGTATTGTTCCTACTCATACTTCATATTATTAGTTGGGCTGCTATAGGCAGCCCAAGTATTGTGCCTACTCATACTTCATATTATTAGTTGGGCTGCTGTAGGCAGCCCAAGTATTGTTCCCAATATTGTGCCTACTCATACTTCAGATTATTAGTTGGGCTGCTGTAGGCAGCCCAAGTATTGTTCCTACCCATACTTCATATTATTATTATTATTAGTTGGGCTGCTGTAGGCAGCCCAAGTATTGTTCCTACTCATACTTCATATTATTATTATTAGTTGGGCTGCTGTAGGCATCCAAAGTATTGTTCCTACTCATACTTTATATTATTATTAGTTGGGCTGCTGTAGGCAGCCCAAGTATTGTTCCTACTCATACTTCATATTATTAGTTGGGCTGCTGTAGTCAAGTATTGTCCCTACTCATACTTCATATTATTAGTTGGGCTACTGCAGCCCAAGTATTGTTCCTACTCATACTTCATATTATTAGTTGGGCTGCTCTAGGCATCCCAAGTATTGTTCCTACTCATACTTCATATTATTAGTTGGGCTGCTGTAGGCAGCCCAAGTATTGTTTCTACTCATACTTCATATCATTATTAGTAGTTGGGCTGCTGTAGGCAGCCCAAGTATTGTTCCTACTCATACTTCATATTATTATTAGTTGGGCTGCTGTAGGCAGCCCATGTATTGTTCCTACTCATACTTCATATTATTAGTTGGGCTGCTCTAGGCATCCCAAGTATTGTTCCTACTCATACTTCATATTATTAGTTGGGCTGCTGTAGGCAGCCCAAGTAATGTTCCTACTCATACTTCATATTATTATTATTAGTTGGGCTGCTGTAGGCATCCCAAGTATTGTTCCTACTCATACTTTATATTATTATTATTAGTTGGGCTGCTGTAGGCATCCCAAGTATTGTTCCTACTCATACTTTATATTATTATTATTAGTTGGGCTGCTGTAGGCAGCCCAAGTATTGTTCCTACTCATACTTTATATTATTATTAGTTGGGCTGCTGTAGGCAGCCCAAGTATTGTTCCTCCTCATACTTCATATTATTATTATTAGTTGGGCTGCTGTAGGCAGGCCAAGTATTGTTCCTACTCATACTTCATATTATTAGTTGGGCTGCTGTAGGCAGCCCATGTATTGTTCCTACTCATACTTCATATTATTATTAGTTGGGCTGCTGTATTGTTCCTACTCATACTTCATATTATTAGTTGGGCTGCTGTAGGCAGCCCAAGTATTGTTCCTTCTCATACTTCATATTATTATTATTATTATTATTATTATTAAGTATTGTTCCTACTCATACTTCATATTATTATTATTAGTTGGGCTGCTGTAGGCAGCCCAAGTATTGTTCCTTCTCATACTTCATATTATTATTATTATTATTATTATTAAGTATTGTTCCTACTCATACTTCATATTATTATTAGTTGGGCTGCTGTAGGCAGCCCAAGTATTGTTCCTACTCATACTTCATATTATTATTAGTTGGGCTGCTGTAGGCAGCCCAAGTATTGTTCCTACTCATACTTCAGATTATTAGTTGGGCTGCTGTAGGCAGCCCAAGTATTGTTCCTACCCATACTTCATATTATTATTATTAGTTGGGCTGCTGTAGGCAGCCCAAGTATTGTTCCTACTCATACTTCATATTATTAGTTGGGCTGCTATAGGCAGCCCAAGTATTGTGCCTACTCATACTTCATATTATTAGTTGGGCTGCTGTAGGCAGCCCAAGTATTGTTCCTACTCATACTTCATATTATTAGTTGGGCTGCTATAGGCAGCCCAAGTATTGTGCCTACTCATACTTCATATTATTAGTTGGGCTGCTGTAGGCAGCCCAAGTATTGTTCCTACTCATACTTCATATTATTATTATTAGTTGGGCTGCTGTAGGCATCCAAAGTATTGTTCCTACTCATACTTTATATTATTATTAGTTGGGCTGCTGTAGGCAGCCCAAGTATTGTTCCTACTCATACTTCATATTATTAGTTGGGCTGCTGTAGTCAAGTATTGTCCCTACTCATACTTCATATTATTAGTTGGGCTGCTGTAGTCAAGTATTGTTCCTACTCATACTTCATATTATTATTATTAGTTGGGCTGCAGTAGGCAGCCCAAGTATTGTTCCTACTCATACTTCATATTATTAGTTGGGCTGCTCTAGGCATCCCAAGTATTGTTCCTACTCATACTTCATATTATTAGTTGGGCTGCTGTAGGCAGCCCAAGTATTGTTTCTACTCATACTTCATATCATTATTAGTAGTTGGGCTGGTGTAGGCAGCCCAAGTATTGTTCCTACTCATACTTCATATTATTATTAGTTGGGCTGCTGTAGGCAGCCCATGTATTGTTCCTACTCATACTTCATATTATTAGTTGGGCTGCTCTAGGCATCCCAAGTATTGTTCCTACTCATACTTTATATTATTATTATTAGTTGGGCTGCTGTAGTAGCCCAAGTATTGTTCCTACTCATACTTCATATTATTATTATTATTATTAGTTGGGCTGCTGTAGGCAGCCCAAGTATTGTTCCTACTCATACTTCTTATTATTATTAGTTGGGCTGCTGTAGCCAGCCCAAGTATTGTTCCTACTCACACTTCATATTATTATTATTAGTTGGGCTGCTGTAGGCATCCAAATTATTGTTCCTACTCATACTTTATATTATTATTAGTTGGGCTGCTGTAGGCAGCCCAAGTATTGTTCCTACTCATACTTTATATTATTATTAGTTGGGCTGCTGTAGGCAGCCCAAGTATTGTTCCTACTCATACTTCATATTATTAGTTGGGCTGCTGTAGTCAAGTATTGTTCCTACTCATACTTCATATTATTATTATTAGTTGGGCTGCAGTAGGCAGCCCAAGTATTGTTCCTACTCATACTTCATATTATTAGTTGGGCTGCTCTAGGCATCCCAAGTATTGTTCCTACTCATACTTTATATTATTATTATTAGTTGGGCTGCTGTAGCAGCCCAAGTATTGTTCCTACTCATACTTCATATTATTATTATTATTATTAGTTGGGCTGCTGTAGGCAGCCCAAGTATTGTTCCTACTCATACTTCATATTATTAGTTGGGCTGCTGTAGGCAGCCCAAGTAATGTTCCTACTCATACTTCATATTATTATTATTAGTTGGGCTGCTGTAGGCATCCCAAGTATTGTTCCTACTCATACTTTATATTATTATTATTAGTTGGGCTGCTGTAGGCATCCCAAGTATTGTTCCTACTCATACTTTATATTATTATTATTAGTTGGGCTGCTGTAGGCAGCCCAAGTATTGTTCCTACTCATACTTTATATTATTATTAGTTGGGCTGCTGTAGGCAGCCCAAGTATTGTTCCTCCTCATACTTCATATTATTATTATTAGTTGGGCTGCTGTAGGCAGGCCAAGTATTGTTCCTACTCATACTTCATATTATTAGTTGGGCTGCTGTAGGCAGCCCAAGTATTGTTCCTTCTCATACTTCATATTATTATTAGTTGGGCTGCTGTATTGTTCCTACTCATACTTCATATTATTAGTTGGGCTGCTGTAGGCAGCCCAAGTATTGTTCCTTCTCATACTTCATATTATTATTATTATTATTATTATTATTAAGTATTGTTCCTACTCATACTTCATATTATTATTATTAGTTGGGCTGCTGTAGGCAGCCCAAGTATTGTTCCTTCTCATACTTCATATTATTATTATTATTATTATTATTAAGTATTGTTCCTACTCATACTTCATATTATTATTAGTTGGGCTGCTGTAGGCAGCCCAAGTATTGTTCCTACTCATACTTCATATTATTATTAGTTGGGCTGCTGTAGGCAGCCCAAGTATTGTTCCTACTCATACTTCAGATTATTAGTTGGGCTGCTGTAGGCAGCCCAAGTATTGTTCCTACCCATACTTCATATTATTATTATTAGTTGGGCTGCTGTAGGCAGCCCAAGTATTGTTCCTACTCATACTTCATATTATTAGTTGGGCTGCTATAGGCAGCCCAAGTATTGTGCCTACTCATACTTCATATTATTAGTTGGGCTGCTGTAGGCAGCCCAAGTATTGTTCCTACTCATACTTCATATTATTAGTTGGGCTGCTATAGGCAGCCCAAGTATTGTGCCTACTCATACTTCATATTATTAGTTGGGCTGCTGTAGGCAGCCCAAGTATTGTTCCTACTCATACTTCATATTATTATTATTAGTTGGGCTGCTGTAGGCATCCAAAGTATTGTTCCTACTCATACTTTATATTATTATTAGTTGGGCTGCTGTAGGCAGCCCAAGTATTGTTCCTACTCATACTTCATATTATTAGTTGGGCTGCTGTAGTCAAGTATTGTTCCTACTCATACTTCATATTATTATTATTAGTTGGGCTGCAGTAGGCAGCCCAAGTATTGTTCCTACTCATACTTCATATTATTAGTTGGGCTGCTCTAGGCATCCCAAGTATTGTTCCTACTCATACTTCATATTATTAGTTGGGCTGCTGTAGGCAGCCCAAGTATTGTTTCTACTCATACTTCATATCATTATTAGTAGTTGGGCTGGTGTAGGCAGCCCAAGTATTGTTCCTACTCATACTTCATATTATTATTAGTTGGGCTGCTGTAGGCAGCCCAAGTATTGTTCCTACTCACACTTCATATTATTATTATTAGTTGGGCTGCTGTAGGCATCCAAAGTATTGTTCCTACTCATACTTTATATTATTATTAGTTGGGCTGCTGTAGGCAGCCCAAGTATTGTGCCTACTCATACTTCATATTATTAGTTGGGCTGCTGTAGGCAGCCCAAGTATTGTTCCTACTCATACTTCATACTATTAGTTGGGCTGCTGTAGGCAGCCCAAGTATTGTTCCTACTCATACTTCATATTATTATTATTATTATTAGTTGGGCTGCTGTAGGCAGCCCAAGTATTGTTCCTACTCATACTTCATATTATTATTAGTTGGGCTGCTGTAGCCAGCCCAAGTATTGTTCCTACTCACACTTCATATTATTATTATTAGTTGGGCTGCTGTAGGCATCCAAATTATTGTTCCTACTCATACTTTATATTATTATTAGTTGGGCTGCTGTAGGCAGCCCAAGTATTGTTCCTACTCATACTTCATATTATTAGTTGGGCTGCTGTAGTCAAGTATTGTTCCTACTCATACTTCATATTATTATTATTAGTTGGGCTGCAGTAGGCAGCCCAAGTATTGTTCCTACTCATACTTCATATTATTAGTTGGGCTGCTCTAGGCATCCCAAGTATTGTTCCTACTCATACTTTATATTATTATTATTAGTTGGGCTGCTGTAGCAGCCCAAGTATTGTTCCTACTCATACTTCATATTATTATTATTATTATTAGTTGGGCTGCTGTAGGCAGCCCAAGTATTGTTCCTACTCATACTTCATATTATTAGTTGGGCTGCTGTAGGCAGCCCAAGTAATGTTCCTACTCATACTTCATATTATTATTATTAGTTGGGCTGCTGTAGGCATCCCAAGTATTGTTCCTACTCATACTTTATATTATTATTATTAGTTGGGCTGCTGTAGGCATCCCACGTATTGTTCCTACTCATACTTTATATTATTATTATTAGTTGGGCTGCTGTAGGCAGCCCAAGTATTGTTCCTACTCATACTTTATATTATTATTAGTTGGGCTGCTGTAGGCAGCCCAAGTATTGTTCCTCCTCATACTTCATATTATTATTATTAGTTGGGCTGCTGTAGGCAGGCCAAGTATTGTTCCTACTCATACTTCATATTATTAGTTGGGCTGCTGTAGGCAGCCCATGTATTGTTCCTACTCATACTTCATATTATTATTAGTTGGGCTGCTGTATTGTTCCTACTCATACTTCATATTATTAGTTGGGCTGCTGTAGGCAGCCCAAGTATTGTTCCTTCTCATACTTCATATTATTATTATTATTATTATTATTAAGTATTGTTCCTACTCATACTTCATATTATTATTATTAGTTGGGCTGCTGTAGGCAGCCCAAGTATTGTTCCTTCTCATACTTCATATTATTATTATTATTATTATTATTAATAAGTATTGTTCCTACTCATACTTCATATTATTATTAGTTGGGCTGCTGTAGGCAGCCCAAGTATTGTTCCTACTCATACTTCATATTATTATTAGTTGGGCTGCTGTAGGCAGCCCAAGTATTGTTCCTACTCATACTTCAGATTATTAGTTGGGCTGCTGTAGGCAGCCCAAGTATTGTTCCTACCCATACTTCATATTATTATTATTAGTTGGGCTGCTGTAGGCAGCCCAAGTATTGTTCCTACTCATACTTCATATTATTAGTTGGGCTGCTATAGGCAGCCCAAGTATTGTGCCTACTCATACTTCATATTATTAGTTGGGCTGCTGTAGGCAGCCCAAGTATTGTTCCTACTCAAACTTCATATTATTAGTTGGGCTGCTATAGGCAGCCCAAGTATTGTGCCTACTCATACTTCATATTATTAGTTGGGCTGCTGTAGGCAGCCCAAGTATTGTTCCTACTCATACTTCATATTATTATTATTAGTTGGGCTGCTGTAGGCATCCAAAGTATTGTTCCTACTCATACTTTATATTATTATTAGTTGGGCTGCTGTAGGCAGCCCAAGTATTGTTCCTACTCATACTTCATATTATTAGTTGGGCTGCTGTAGTCAAGTATTGTCCCTACTCATACTTCATATTATTAGTTGGGCTGCTGTAGTCAAGTATTGTTCCTACTCATACTTCATATTATTATTATTAGTTGGGCTGCAGTAGGCAGCCCAAGTATTGTTCCTACTCATACTTCATATTATTAGTTGGGCTGCTCTAGGCATCCCAAGTATTGTTCCTACTCATACTTCATATTATTAGTTGGGCTGCTGTAGGCAGCCCAAGTATTGTTTCTACTCATACTTCATATCATTATTAGTAGTTGGGCTGGTGTAGGCAGCCCAAGTATTGTTCCTACTCATACTTCATATTATTATTAGTTGGGCTGCTGTAGGCAGCCCATGTATTGTTCCTACTCATACTTCATATTATTAGTTGGGCTGCTCTAGGCATCCCAAGTATTGTTCCTAATCATACTTTATATTATTATTATTAGTTGGGCTGCTGTAGTAGCCCAAGTATTGTTCCTACTCATACTTCATATTATTATTATTATTATTAGTTGGGCTGCTGTAGGCAGCCCAAGTATTGTTCCTAGTCATACTTCATATTATTAGTTGGGCTGCTGTAGGCAGCCCAAGTATTGTTCCTACTCACACTTTATATTATTATTATTAGTTGGGCTGCTGTAGGCATCCCAAGTATTGTTCCTACTCATACTTCATATTATTAGTTGGGCTGCTGTAGGCAGCCCATGTATTGTTCCTACTCATACTTCATATTATTATTAGTTGGGCTGCTGTATTGTTCCTACTCATACTTCATATTATTAGTTGGGCTGCTGTAGGCAGCCCAAGTATTGTTCCTTCTCATACTTCATATTATTATTATTATTATTATTATTATTATTATTATTATTATTATTAAGTATTGTTCCTACTCATACTTCATATTATTATTATTAGTTGGGCTGCTGTAGGCAGACCAAGTATTGTTCCTTCTCATACTTCATATTATTATTATTATTATTATTATTAAGTATTGTTCCTACTCATACTTCATATTATTATTAGTTGGGCTGCTGTAGGCAGCCCAAGTATTGTTCCTACTCATACTTCATATTATTATTAGTTGGGCTGCTGTAGGCAGCCCAAGTATTGTTCCTACTCATACTTCAGATTATTAGTTGGGCTGCTGTAGGCAGCCCAAGTATTGTTCCTACCCATACTTCATATTATTATTATTATTAGTTGGGCTGCTGTAGGCAGCCCAAGTATTGTTCCTACTCATACTTCATATTATTAGTTGGGCTGCTATAGGCAGCCCAAGTATTGTGCCTACTCATACTTCATATTATTAGTTGGGCTGCTGTAGGCAGCCCAAGTATTGTTCCCAATATTGTGCCTACTCATACTTCATATTATTAGTTGGGCTGCTGTAGGCAGCCCAAGTATTGTTCCTACTCATACTTCATATTATTATTATTAGTTGGGCTGCTGTAGGCATCCAAAGTATTGTTCCTACTCATACTTTATATTATTATTAGTTGGGCTGCTGTAGGCAGCCCAAGTATTGTTCCTACTCATACTTCATATTATTAGTTGGGCTGCTGTAGTCAAGTATTGTCCCTACTCATACTTCATATTATTAGTTGGGCTGCTGTAGTCAAGTATTGTTCCTACTCATACTTCATATTATTATTATTAGTTGGGCTGCAGTAGGCAGCCCAAGTATTGTTCCTACTCATACTTCATATTATTAGTTGGGCTGCTCTAGGCATCCCAAGTATTGTTCCTACTCATACTTCATATTATTAGTTGGGCTGCTGTAGGCAGCCCAAGTATTGTTTCTACTCATACTTCATATCATTATTAGTAGTTGGGCTGCTGTAGGCAGCCCAAGTATTGTTCCTACTCATACTTCATATTATTATTAGTTGGGCTGCTGTAGGCAGCCCATGTATTGTTCCTACTCATACTTCATATTATTAGTTGGGCTGCTCTAGGCATCCCAAGTATTGTTCCTACTCATACTTCATATTATTAGTTGGGCTGCTGTAGGCAGCCCAAGTAATGTTCCTACTCATACTTCATATTATTATTATTAGTTGGGCTGCTGTAGGCATCCCAAGTATTGTTCCTACTCATACTTTATATTATTATTATTAGTTGGGCTGCTGTAGGCATCCCAAGTATTGTTCCTACTCATACTTTATATTATTATTATTAGTTGGGCTGCTGTAGGCAGCCCAAGTATTGTTCCTACTCATACTTTATATTATTATTAGTTGGGCTGCTGTAGGCAGCCCAAGTATTGTTCCTCCTCATACTTCATATTATTATTATTAGTTGGGCTGCTGTAGGCAGGCCAAGTATTGTTCCTACTCATACTTCATATTATTAGTTGGGCTGCTGTAGGCAGCCCATGTATTGTTCCTACTCATACTTCATATTATTATTAGTTGGGCTGCTGTATTGTTCCTACTCATACTTCATATTATTAGTTGGGCTGCTGTAGGCAGCCCATGTATTGTTCCTACTCATACTTCATATTATTATTAGTTGGGCTGCTGTATTGTTCCTACTCATACTTCATATTATTAGTTGGGCTGCTGTAGGCAGCCCAAGTATTGTTCCTTCTCATACTTCATATTATTATTATTATTATTATTATTATTATTAAGTATTGTTCCTACTCATACTTCATATTATTATTATTAGTTGGGCTGCTGTAGGCAGCCCAAGTATTGTTCCTTCTCATACTTCATATTATTATTATTATTATTATTATTAAGTATTGTTCCTACTCATACTTCATATTATTATTAGTTGGGCTGCTGTAGGCAGCCCAAGTATTGTTCCTACTCATACTTCATATTATTATTAGTTGGGCTGCTGTAGGCAGCCCAAGTATTGTTCCTACTCATACTTCAGATTATTAGTTGGGCTGCTGTAGGCAGCCCAAGTATTGTTCCTACCCATACTTCATATTATTATTATTAGTTGGGCTGCTGTAGGCAGCCCAAGTATTGTTCCTACTCATACTTCATATTATTAGTTGGGCTGCTATAGGCAGCCCAAGTATTGTGCCTACTCATACTTCATATTATTAGTTGGGCTGCTGTAGGCAGCCCAAGTATTGTTCCTACTCATACTTCATATTATTAGTTGGGCTGCTATAGGCAGCCCAAGTATTGTGCCTACTCATACTTCATATTATTAGTTGGGCTGCTGTAGGCAGCCCAAGTATTGTTCCTACTCATACTTCATATTATTATTATTAGTTGGGCTGCTGTAGGCATCCAAAGTATTGTTCCTACTCATACTTTATATTATTATTAGTTGGGCTGCTGTAGGCAGCCCAAGTATTGTTCCTACTCATACTTCATATTATTAGTTGGGCTGCTGTAGTCAAGTATTGTCCCTACTCATACTTCATATTATTAGTTGGGCTGCTGTAGTCAAGTATTGTTCCTACTCATACTTCATATTATTATTATTAGTTGGGCTGCAGTAGGCAGCCCAAGTATTGTTCCTACTCATACTTCATATTATTAGTTGGGCTGCTCTAGGCATCCCAAGTATTGTTCCTACTCATACTTCATATTATTAGTTGGGCTGCTGTAGGCAGCCCAAGTATTGTTTCTACTCATACTTCATATCATTATTAGTAGTTGGGCTGGTGTAGGCAGCCCAAGTATTGTTCCTACTCATACTTCATATTATTATTAGTTGGGCTGCTGTAGGCAGCCCATGTATTGTTCCTACTCATACTTCATATTATTAGTTGGGCTGCTCTAGGCATCCCAAGTATTGTTCCTACTCATACTTTATATTATTATTATTAGTTGGGCTGCTGTAGTAGCCCAAGTATTGTTCCTACTCATACTTCATATTATTATTATTATTATTAGTTGGGCTGCTGTAGGCAGCCCAAGTATTGTTCCTAGTCATACTTCATATTATTAGTTGGGCTGCTGTAGGCAGCCCAAGTATTGTTCCTACTCACACTTTATATTATTATTATTAGTTGGGCTGCTGTAGGCATCCCAAGTATTGTTCCTACTCATACTTCATATTATTAGTTGGGCTGCTGTAGGCAGCCCATGTATTGTTCCTACTCATACTTCATATTATTATTAGTTGGGCTGCTGTATTGTTCCTACTCATACTTCATATTATTAGTTGGGCTGCTGTAGGCAGCCCAAGTATTGTTCCTTCTCATACTTCATATTATTATTATTATTATTATTATTATTATTATTATTATTATTAAGTATTGTTCCTACTCATACTTCATATTATTATTATTAGTTGGGCTGCTGTAGGCAGCCCAAGTATTGTTCCTTCTCATACTTCATATTATTATTATTATTATTATTATTAAGTATTGTTCCTACTCATACTTCATATTATTATTAGTTGGGCTGCTGTAGGCAGCCCAAGTATTGTTCCTACTCATACTTCATATTATTATTAGTTGGGCTGCTGTAGTCAAGTATTGTCCCTACTCATACTTCATATTATTAGTTGGGCTGCTGTAGTCAAGTATTGTTCCTACTCATACTTCAGATTATTAGTTGGGCTGCTGTAGGCAGCCCAAGTATTGTTCCTACCCATACTTCATATTATTATTATTAGTTGGGCTGCTGTAGGCAGCCCAAGTATTGTTCCTACTCATACTTCATATTATTAGTTGGGCTGCTATAGGCAGCCCAAGTATTGTGCCTACTCATACTTCATATTATTAGTTGGGCTGCTGTAGGCAGCCCAAGTATTGTTCCCAATATTGTGCCTACTCATACTTCATATTATTAGTTGGGCTGCTGTAGGCAG
Source organism: Synaphobranchus kaupii (assembly GCA_029718625.1). Taxonomy (NCBI): domain Eukaryota; kingdom Metazoa; phylum Chordata; class Actinopteri; order Anguilliformes; family Synaphobranchidae; genus Synaphobranchus; species Synaphobranchus kaupii. The sequence continues at coordinate 10,735,437 of CM056389.1, forward strand.
CCCAAGTATTGTTCCTACTCATACTTCATATTATTATTATTAGTTGGGCTGCTGTAGGCATCCAAAGTATTGTTCCTACTCATACTTTATATTATTATTAGTTGGGCTGCTGTAGGCAGCCCAAGTATTGTTCCTACTCATACTTCATATTATTAGTTGGGCTGCTGTAGTCAAGTATTGTCCCTACTCATACTTCATATTATTAGTTGGGCTGCTGTAGTCAAGTATTGTTCCTACTCATACTTCATATTATTATTATTAGTTGGGCTGCAGTAGGCAGCCCAAGTATTGTTCCTACTCATACTTCATATTATTAGTTGGGCTGCTCTAGGCATCCCAAGTATTGTTCCTACTCATACTTCATATTATTAGTTGGGCTGCTGTAGGCAGCCCAAGTATTGTTTCTACTCATACTTCATATCATTATTAGTAGTTGGGCTGCTGTAGGCAGCCCAAGTATTGTTCCTACTCATACTTCATATTATTATTAGTTGGGCTGCTGTAGGCAGCCCATGTATTGTTCCTACTCATACTTCATATTATTAGTTGGGCTGCTCTAGGCATCCCAAGTATTGTTCCTACTCATACTTCATATTATTAGTTGGGCTGCTGTAGGCAGCCCAAGTAATGTTCCTACTCATACTTCATATTATTATTATTAGTTGGGCTGCTGTAGGCATCCCAAGTATTGTTCCTACTCATACTTTATATTATTATTATTAGTTGGGCTGCTGTAGGCATCCCAAGTATTGTTCCTACTCATACTTTATATTATTATTATTAGTTGGGCTGCTGTAGGCAGCCCAAGTATTGTTCCTACTCATACTTTATATTATTATTAGTTGGGCTGCTGTAGGCAGCCCAAGTATTGTTCCTCCTCATACTTCATATTATTATTATTAGTTGGGCTGCAGTAGGCAGGCCAAGTATTGTTCCTACTCATACTTCATATTATTAGTTGGGCTGCTGTAGGCAGCCCAAGTATTGTTCCTACTCATACTTCATATTATTATTATTATTATTAGTTGGGCTGCTGTAGGCAGCCCAAGTATTGTTCCTACTCATACTTCATATTATTATTATTAGTTGGGCTGCTGTAGGCATCCAAAGTATTGTTCCTACTCATACTTTATATTATTATTAGTTGGGCTGCTGTAGGCAGCCCAAGTATTGTTCCTACTCATACTTCAGATTATTAGTTGGGCTGCTGTAGGCAGCCCAAGTATTGTTCCTACTCATATTTCATATTATTATTAGTTGGGCTGCTGTAGGCAGCCCAAGTATTGTTCCTACTCACACTTCATATTATTATTATTAGTTGGGCTGCTGTAGGCATCCAAAGTATTGTTCCTACTCATACTTTATATTATTATTAGTTGGGCTGCTGTAGGCAGCCCAAGTATTGTGCCTACTCATACTTCATATTATTAGTTGGGCTGCTGTAGGCAGCCCAAGTATTGTTCCTACTCATACTTCATACTATTAGTTGGGCTGCTGTAGGCAGCCCAAGTATTGTTCCTACTCATACTTCATATTATTATTATTATTATTAGTTGGGCTGCTGTAGGCAGCCCAAGTATTGTTCCTACTCATACTTCTTATTATTATTAGTTGGGCTGCTGTAGCCAGCCCAAGTATTGTTCCTACTCACACTTCATATTATTATTATTAGTTGGGCTGCTGTAGGCATCCAAATTATTGTTCCTACTCATACTTTATATTATTATTAGTTGGGCTGCTGTAGGCAGCCCAAGTATTGTTCCTACTCATACTTTATATTATTATTAGTTGGGCTGCTGTAGGCAGCCCAAGTATTGTTCCTACTCATACTTCATATTATTAGTTGGGCTGCTGTAGTCAAGTATTGTTCCTACTCATACTTCATATTATTATTATTAGTTGGGCTGCAGTAGGCAGCCCAAGTATTGTTCCTACTCATACTTCATATTATTAGTTGGGCTGCTCTAGGCATCCCAAGTATTGTTCCTACTCATACTTTATATTATTATTATTAGTTGGGCTGCTGTAGCAGCCCAAGTATTGTTCCTACTCATACTTCATATTATTATTATTATTATTAGTTGGGCTGCTGTAGGCAGCCCAAGTATTGTTCCTACTCATACTTCATATTATTAGTTGGGCTGCTGTAGGCAGCCCAAGTAATGTTCCTACTCATACTTCATATTATTATTATTAGTTGGGCTGCTGTAGGCATCCCAAGTATTGTTCCTACTCATACTTTATATTATTATTATTAGTTGGGCTGCTGTAGGCATCCCAAGTATTGTTCCTACTCATACTTTATATTATTATTATTAGTTGGGCTGCTGTAGGCAGCCCAAGTATTGTTCCTACTCATACTTTATATTATTATTAGTTGGGCTGCTGTAGGCAGCCCAAGTATTGTTCCTCCTCATACTTCATATTATTATTATTAGTTGGGCTGCTGTAGGCAGGCCAAGTATTGTTCCTACTCATACTTCATATTATTAGTTGGGCTGCTGTAGGCAGCCCAAGTATTGTTCCTTCTCATACTTCATATTATTATTAGTTGGGCTGCTGTATTGTTCCTACTCATACTTCATATTATTAGTTGGGCTGCTGTAGGCAGCCCAAGTATTGTTCCTTCTCATACTTCATATTATTATTATTATTATTATTATTATTATTAAGTATTGTTCCTACTCATACTTCATATTATTATTATTAGTTGGGCTGCTGTAGGCAGCCCAAGTATTGTTCCTTCTCATACTTCATATTATTATTATTATTATTATTATTAAGTATTGTTCCTACTCATACTTCATATTATTATTAGTTGGGCTGCTGTAGGCAGCCCAAGTATTGTTCCTACTCATACTTCATATTATTATTAGTTGGGCTGCTGTAGGCAGCCCAAGTATTGTTCCTACTCATACTTCAGATTATTAGTTGGGCTGCTGTAGGCAGCCCAAGTATTGTTCCTACCCATACTTCATATTATTATTATTAGTTGGGCTGCTGTAGGCAGCCCAAGTATTGTTCCTACTCATACTTCATATTATTAGTTGGGCTGCTATAGGCAGCCCAAGTATTGTGCCTACTCATACTTCATATTATTAGTTGGGCTGCTGTAGGCAGCCCAAGTATTGTTCCTACTCATACTTCATATTATTAGTTGGGCTGCTATAGGCAGCCCAAGTATTGTGCCTACTCATACTTCATATTATTAGTTGGGCTGCTGTAGGCAGCCCAAGTATTGTTCCTACTCATACTTCATATTATTATTATTAGTTGGGCTGCTGTAGGCATCCAAAGTATTGTTCCTACTCATACTTTATATTATTATTAGTTGGGCTGCTGTAGGCAGCCCAAGTATTGTTCCTACTCATACTTCATATTATTAGTTGGGCTGCTGTAGTCAAGTATTGTTCCTACTCATACTTCATATTATTATTATTAGTTGGGCTGCAGTAGGCAGCCCAAGTATTGTTCCTACTCATACTTCATATTATTAGTTGGGCTGCTCTAGGCATCCCAAGTATTGTTCCTACTCATACTTCATATTATTAGTTGGGCTGCTGTAGGCAGCCCAAGTATTGTTTCTACTCATACTTCATATCATTATTAGTAGTTGGGCTGGTGTAGGCAGCCCAAGTATTGTTCCTACTCATACTTCATATTATTATTAGTTGGGCTGCTGTAGGCAGCCCAAGTATTGTTCCTACTCACACTTCATATTATTATTATTAGTTGGGCTGCTGTAGGCATCCAAAGTATTGTTCCTACTCATACTTTATATTATTATTAGTTGGGCTGCTGTAGGCAGCCCAAGTATTGTGCCTACTCATACTTCATATTATTAGTTGGGCTGCTGTAGGCAGCCCAAGTATTGTTCCTACTCATACTTCATACTATTAGTTGGGCTGCTGTAGGCAGCCCAAGTATTGTTCCTACTCATACTTCATATTATTATTATTATTATTAGTTGGGCTGCTGTAGGCAGCCCAAGTATTGTTCCTACTCATACTTCATATTATTATTAGTTGGGCTGCTGTAGCCAGCCCAAGTATTGTGCCTACTCACACTTCATATTATTATTATTAGTTGGGCTGCTGTAGGCATCCAAATTATTGTTCCTACTCATACTTTATATTATTATTAGTTGGGCTGCTGTAGGCAGCCCAAGTATTGTTCCTACTCATACTTCATATTATTAGTTGGGCTGCTGTAGTCAAGTATTGTTCCTACTCATACTTCATATTATTATTATTAGTTGGGCTGCAGTAGGCAGCCCAAGTATTGTTCCTACTCATACTTCATATTATTAGTTGGGCTGCTCTAGGCATCCCAAGTATTGTTCCTACTCATACTTTATATTATTATTATTAGTTGGGCTGCTGTAGCAGCCCAAGTATTGTTCCTACTCATACTTCATATTATTATTATTATTATTAGTTGGGCTGCTGTAGGCAGCCCAAGTATTGTTCCTACTCATACTTCATATTATTAGTTGGGCTGCTGTAGGCAGCCCAAGTAATGTTCCTACTCATACTTCATATTATTATTATTAGTTGGGCTGCTGTAGGCATCCCAAGTATTGTTCCTACTCATACTTTATATTATTATTATTAGTTGGGCTGCTGTAGGCATCCCAAGTATTGTTCCTACTCATACTTTATATTATTATTATTAGTTGGGCTGCTGTAGGCAGCCCAAGTATTGTTCCTACTCATACTTTATATTATTATTAGTTGGGCTGCTGTAGGCAGCCCAAGTATTGTTCCTCCTCATACTTCATATTATTATTATTAGTTGGGCTGCTGTAGGCAGGCCAAGTATTGTTCCTACTCATACTTCATATTATTAGTTGGGCTGCTGTAGGCAGCCCATGTATTGTTCCTACTCATACTTCATATTATTATTAGTTGGGCTGCTGTATTGTTCCTACTCATACTTCATATTATTAGTTGGGCTGCTGTAGGCAGCCCAAGTATTGTTCCTTCTCATACTTCATATTATTATTATTATTATTATTATTAAGTATTGTTCCTACTCATACTTCATATTATTATTATTAGTTGGGCTGCTGTAGGCAGCCCAAGTATTGTTCCTTCTCATACTTCATATTATTATTATTATTATTATTATTAAGTATTGTTCCTACTCATACTTCATATTATTATTAGTTGGGCTGCTGTAGGCAGCCCAAGTATTGTTCCTACTCATACTTCATATTATTATTAGTTGGGCTGCTGTAGGCAGCCCAAGTATTGTTCCTACTCATACTTCAGATTATTAGTTGGGCTGCTGTAGGCAGCCCAAGTATTGTTCCTACCCATACTTCATATTATTATTATTAGTTGGGCTGCTGTAGGCAGCCCAAGTATTGTTCCTACTCATACTTCATATTATTAGTTGGGCTGCTATAGGCAGCCCAAGTATTGTTCCTACTCATACTTCATATTATTAGTTGGGCTGCTATAGGCAGCCCAAGTATTGTGCCTACTCATACTTCATATTATTAGTTGGGCTGCTGTAGGCAGCCCAAGTATTGTTCCTACTCATACTTCATATTATTATTATTAGTTGGGCTGCTGTAGGCATCCAAAGTATTGTTCCTACTCATACTTTATATTATTATTAGTTGGGCTGCTGTAGGCAGCCCAAGTATTGTTCCTACTCATACTTCATATTATTAGTTGGGCTGCTGTAGTCAAGTATTGTCCCTACTCATACTTCATATTATTAGTTGGGCTGCTGTAGTCAAGTATTGTTCCTACTCATACTTCATATTATTATTATTAGTTGGGCTGCAGTAGGCAGCCCAAGTATTGTTCCTACTCATACTTCATATTATTAGTTGGGCTGCTCTAGGCATCCCAAGTATTGTTCCTACTCATACTTCATATTATTAGTTGGGCTGCTGTAGGCAGCCCAAGTATTGTTTCTACTCATACTTCATATCATTATTAGTAGTTGGGCTGGTGTAGGCAGCCCAAGTATTGTTCCTACTCATACTTCATATTATTATTAGTTGGGCTGCTGTAGGCAGCCCATGTATTGTTCCTACTCATACTTCATATTATTAGTTGGGCTGCTCTAGGCATCCCAAGTATTGTTCCTAATCATACTTTATATTATTATTATTAGTTGGGCTGCTGTAGTAGCCCAAGTATTGTTCCTACTCATACTTCATATTATTATTATTATTATTAGTTGGGCTGCTGTAGGCAGCCCAAGTATTGTTCCTAGTCATACTTCATATTATTAGTTGGGCTGCTGTAGGCAGCCCAAGTATTGTTCCTACTCACACTTTATATTATTATTATTAGTTGGGCTGCTGTAGGCATCCCAAGTATTGTTCCTACTCATACTTCATATTATTAGTTGGGCTGCTGTAGGCAGCCCATGTATTGTTCCTACTCATACTTCATATTATTATTAGTTGGGCTGCTGTATTGTTCCTACTCATACTTCATATTATTAGTTGGGCTGCTGTAGGCAGCCCAAGTATTGTTCCTTCTCATACTTCATATTATTATTATTATTATTATTATTATTATTATTATTATTATTATTAAGTATTGTTCCTACTCATACTTCATATTATTATTATTAGTTGGGCTGCTGTAGGCAGACCAAGTATTGTTCCTTCTCATACTTCATATTATTATTATTATTATTATTATTAAGTATTGTTCCTACTCATACTTCATATTATTATTAGTTGGGCTGCTGTAGGCAGCCCAAGTATTGTTCCTACTCATACTTCATATTATTATTAGTTGGGCTGCTGTAGGCAGCCCAAGTATTGTTCCTACTCATACTTCAGATTATTAGTTGGGCTGCTGTAGGCAGCCCAAGTATTGTTCCTACCCATACTTCATATTATTATTATTATTAGTTGGGCTGCTGTAGGCAGCCCAAGTATTGTTCCTACTCATACTTCATATTATTAGTTGGGCTGCTATAGGCAGCCCAAGTATTGTGCCTACTCATACTTCATATTATTAGTTGGGCTGCTGTAGGCAGCCCAAGTATTGTTCCCAATATTGTGCCTACTCATACTTCAGATTATTAGTTGGGCTGCTGTAGGCAGCCCAAGTATTGTTCCTACCCATACTTCATATTATTATTATTATTAGTTGGGCTGCTGTAGGCAGCCCAAGTATTGTTCCTACTCATACTTCATATTATTATTATTAGTTGGGCTGCTGTAGGCATCCAAAGTATTGTTCCTACTCATACTTTATATTATTATTAGTTGGGCTGCTGTAGGCAGCCCAAGTATTGTTCCTACTCATACTTCATATTATTAGTTGGGCTGCTGTAGTCAAGTATTGTCCCTACTCATACTTCATATTATTAGTTGGGCTGCTGTAGTCAAGTATTGTTCCTACTCATACTTCATATTATTATTATTAGTTGGGCTGCAGTAGGCAGCCCAAGTATTGTTCCTACTCATACTTCATATTATTAGTTGGGCTGCTCTAGGCATCCCAAGTATTGTTCCTACTCATACTTCATATTATTAGTTGGGCTGCTGTAGGCAGCCCAAGTATTGTTTCTACTCATACTTCATATCATTATTAGTAGTTGGGCTGCTGTAGGCAGCCCAAGTATTGTTCCTACTCATACTTCATATTATTATTAGTTGGGCTGCTGTAGGCAGCCCATGTATTGTTCCTACTCATACTTCATATTATTAGTTGGGCTGCTCTAGGCATCCCAAGTATTGTTCCTACTCATACTTCATATTATTAGTTGGGCTGCTGTAGGCAGCCCAAGTAATGTTCCTACTCATACTTCATATTATTATTATTAGTTGGGCTGCTGTAGGCATCCCAAGTATTGTTCCTACTCATACTTTATATTATTATTATTAGTTGGGCTGCTGTAGGCATCCCAAGTATTGTTCCTACTCATACTTTATATTATTATTATTAGTTGGGCTGCTGTAGGCAGCCCAAGTATTGTTCCTACTCATACTTTATATTATTATTAGTTGGGCTGCTGTAGGCAGCCCAAGTATTGTTCCTCCTCATACTTCATATTATTATTATTAGTTGGGCTGCTGTAGGCAGGCCAAGTATTGTTCCTACTCATACTTCATATTATTAGTTGGGCTGCTGTAGGCAGCCCATGTATTGTTCCTACTCATACTTCATATTATTATTAGTTGGGCTGCTGTATTGTTCCTACTCATACTTCATATTATTAGTTGGGCTGCTGTAGGCAGCCCAAGTATTGTTCCTTCTCATACTTCATATTATTATTATTATTATTATTATTATTAAGTATTGTTCCTACTCATACTTCATATTATTATTATTAGTTGGGCTGCTGTAGGCAGCCCAAGTATTGTTCCTTCTCATACTTCATATTATTATTATTATTATTATTATTAAGTATTGTTCCTACTCATACTTCATATTATTATTAGTTGGGCTGCTGTAGGCAGCCCAAGTATTGTTCCTACTCATACTTCATATTATTATTAGTTGGGCTGCTGTAGGCAGCCCAAGTATTGTTCCTACTCATACTTCAGATTATTAGTTGGGCTGCTGTAGGCAGCCCAAGTATTGTTCCTACCCATACTTCATATTATTATTATTAGTTGGGCTGCTGTAGGCAGCCCAAGTATTGTTCCTACTCATACTTCATATTATTAGTTGGGCTGCTATAGGCAGCCCAAGTATTGTGCCTACTCATACTTCATATTATTAGTTGGGCTGCTGTAGGCAGCCCAAGTATTGTTCCTACTCATACTTCATATTATTAGTTGGGCTGCTATAGGCAGCCCAAGTATTGTGCCTACTCATACTTCATATTATTAGTTGGGCTGCTGTAGGCAGCCCAAGTATTGTTCCTACTCATACTTCATATTATTATTATTAGTTGGGCTGCTGTAGGCATCCAAAGTATTGTTCCTACTCATACTTTATATTATTATTAGTTGGGCTGCTGTAGGCAGCCCAAGTATTGTTCCTACTCATACTTCATATTATTAGTTGGGCTGCTGTAGTCAAGTATTGTCCCTACTCATACTTCATATTATTAGTTGGGCTGCTGTAGTCAAGTATTGTTCCTACTCATACTTCATATTATTATTATTAGTTGGGCTGCAGTAGGCAGCCCAAGTATTGTTCCTACTCATACTTCATATTATTAGTTGGGCTGCTCTAGGCATCCCAAGTATTGTTCCTACTCATACTTCATATTATTAGTTGGGCTGCTGTAGGCAGCCCAAGTATTGTTTCTACTCATACTTCATATCATTATTAGTAGTTGGGCTGGTGTAGGCAGCCCAAGTATTGTTCCTACTCATACTTCATATTATTATTAGTTGGGCTGCTGTAGGCAGCCCATGTATTGTTCCTACTCATACTTCATATTATTAGTTGGGCTGCTCTAGGCATCCCAAGTATTGTTCCTACTCATACTTTATATTATTATTATTAGTTGGGCTGCTGTAGTAGCCCAAGTATTGTTCCTACTCATACTTCATATTATTATTATTATTATTAGTTGGGCTGCTGTAGGCAGCCCAAGTATTGTTCCTACTCATACTTCTTATTATTATTAGTTGGGCTGCTGTAGCCAGCCCAAGTATTGTTCCTACTCACACTTCATATTATTATTATTAGTTGGGCTGCTGTAGGCATCCAAATTATTGTTCCTACTCATACTTTATATTATTATTAGTTGGGCTGCTGTAGGCAGCCCAAGTATTGTTCCTACTCATACTTTATATTATTATTAGTTGGGCTGCTGTAGGCAGCCCAAGTATTGTTCCTACTCATACTTCATATTATTAGTTGGGCTGCTGTAGTCAAGTATTGTTCCTACTCATACTTCATATTATTATTATTAGTTGGGCTGCAGTAGGCAGCCCAAGTATTGTTCCTACTCATACTTCATATTATTAGTTGGGCTGCTCTAGGCATCCCAAGTATTGTTCCTACTCATACTTTATATTATTATTATTAGTTGGGCTGCTGTAGCAGCCCAAGTATTGTTCCTACTCATACTTCATATTATTATTATTATTATTAGTTGGGCTGCTGTAGGCAGCCCAAGTATTGTTCCTACTCATACTTCATATTATTAGTTGGGCTGCTGTAGGCAGCCCAAGTAATGTTCCTACTCATACTTCATATTATTATTATTAGTTGGGCTGCTGTAGGCATCCCAAGTATTGTTCCTACTCATACTTTATATTATTATTATTAGTTGGGCTGCTGTAGGCATCCCAAGTATTGTTCCTACTCATACTTTATATTATTATTATTAGTTGGGCTGCTGTAGGCAGCCCAAGTATTGTTCCTACTCATACTTTATATTATTATTAGTTGGGCTGCTGTAGGCAGCCCAAGTATTGTTCCTCCTCATACTTCATATTATTATTATTAGTTGGGCTGCTGTAGGCAGGCCAAGTATTGTTCCTACTCATACTTCATATTATTAGTTGGGCTGCTGTAGGCAGCCCAAGTATTGTTCCTTCTCATACTTCATATTATTATTAGTTGGGCTGCTGTATTGTTCCTACTCATACTTCATATTATTAGTTGGGCTGCTGTAGGCAGCCCAAGTATTGTTCCTTCTCATACTTCATATTATTATTATTATTATTATTATTATTAAGTATTGTTCCTACTCATACTTCATATTATTATTATTAGTTGGGCTGCTGTAGGCAGCCCAAGTATTGTTCCTTCTCATACTTCATATTATTATTATTATTATTATTATTAAGTATTGTTCCTACTCATACTTCATATTATTATTAGTTGGGCTGCTGTAGGCAGCCCAAGTATTGTTCCTACTCATACTTCATATTATTATTAGTTGGGCTGCTGTAGGCAGCCCAAGTATTGTTCCTACTCATACTTCAGATTATTAGTTGGGCTGCTGTAGGCAGCCCAAGTATTGTTCCTACCCATACTTCATATTATTATTATTAGTTGGGCTGCTGTAGGCAGCCCAAGTATTGTTCCTACTCATACTTCATATTATTAGTTGGGCTGCTATAGGCAGCCCAAGTATTGTGCCTACTCATACTTCATATTATTAGTTGGGCTGCTGTAGGCAGCCCAAGTATTGTTCCTACTCATACTTCATATTATTAGTTGGGCTGCTATAGGCAGCCCAAGTATTGTGCCTACTCATACTTCATATTATTAGTTGGGCTGCTGTAGGCAGCCCAAGTATTGTTCCTACTCATACTTCATATTATTATTATTAGTTGGGCTGCTGTAGGCATCCAAAGTATTGTTCCTACTCATACTTTATATTATTATTAGTTGGGCTGCTGTAGGCAGCCCAAGTATTGTTCCTACTCATACTTCATATTATTAGTTGGGCTGCTGTAGTCAAGTATTGTTCCTACTCATACTTCATATTATTATTATTAGTTGGGCTGCAGTAGGCAGCCCAAGTATTGTTCCTACTCATACTTCATATTATTAGTTGGGCTGCTCTAGGCATCCCAAGTATTGTTCCTACTCATACTTCATATTATTAGTTGGGCTGCTGTAGGCAGCCCAAGTATTGTTTCTACTCATACTTCATATCATTATTAGTAGTTGGGCTGGTGTAGGCAGCCCAAGTATTGTTCCTACTCATACTTCATATTATTATTAGTTGGGCTGCTGTAGGCAGCCCAAGTATTGTTCCTACTCACACTTCATATTATTATTATTAGTTGGGCTGCTGTAGGCATCCAAAGTATTGTTCCTACTCATACTTTATATTATTATTAGTTGGGCTGCTGTAGGCAGCCCAAGTATTGTGCCTACTCATACTTCATATTATTAGTTGGGCTGCTGTAGGCAGCCCAAGTATTGTTCCTACTCATACTTCATACTATTAGTTGGGCTGCTGTAGGCAGCCCAAGTATTGTTCCTACTCATACTTCATATTATTATTATTATTATTAGTTGGGCTGCTGTAGGCAGCCCAAGTATTGTTCCTACTCATACTTCATATTATTATTAGTTGGGCTGCTGTAGCCAGCCCAAGTATTGTTCCTACTCACACTTCATATTATTATTATTAGTTGGGCTGCTGTAGGCATCCAAATTATTGTTCCTACTCATACTTTATATTATTATTAGTTGGGCTGCTGTAGGCAGCCCAAGTATTGTTCCTACTCATACTTCATATTATTAGTTGGGCTGCTGTAGTCAAGTATTGTTCCTACTCATACTTCATATTATTATTATTAGTTGGGCTGCAGTAGGCAGCCCAAGTATTGTTCCTACTCATACTTCATATTATTAGTTGGGCTGCTCTAGGCATCCCAAGTATTGTTCCTACTCATACTTTATATTATTATTATTAGTTGGGCTGCTGTAGCAGCCCAAGTATTGTTCCTACTCATACTTCATATTATTATTATTATTATTAGTTGGGCTGCTGTAGGCAGCCCAAGTATTGTTCCTACTCATACTTCATATTATTAGTTGGGCTGCTGTAGGCAGCCCAAGTAATGTTCCTACTCATACTTCATATTATTATTATTAGTTGGGCTGCTGTAGGCATCCCAAGTATTGTTCCTACTCATACTTTATATTATTATTATTAGTTGGGCTGCTGTAGGCATCCCACGTATTGTTCCTACTCATACTTTATATTATTATTATTAGTTGGGCTGCTGTAGGCAGCCCAAGTATTGTTCCTACTCATACTTTATATTATTATTAGTTGGGCTGCTGTAGGCAGCCCAAGTATTGTTCCTCCTCATACTTCATATTATTATTATTAGTTGGGCTGCTGTAGGCAGGCCAAGTATTGTTCCTACTCATACTTCATATTATTAGTTGGGCTGCTGTAGGCAGCCCATGTATTGTTCCTACTCATACTTCATATTATTATTAGTTGGGCTGCTGTATTGTTCCTACTCATACTTCATATTATTAGTTGGGCTGCTGTAGGCAGCCCAAGTATTGTTCCTTCTCATACTTCATATTATTATTATTATTATTATTATTAAGTATTGTTCCTACTCATACTTCATATTATTATTATTAGTTGGGCTGCTGTAGGCAGCCCAAGTATTGTTCCTTCTCATACTTCATATTATTATTATTATTATTATTATTAAGTATTGTTCCTACTCATACTTCATATTATTATTAGTTGGGCTGCTGTAGGCAGCCCAAGTATTGTTCCTACTCATACTTCATATTATTATTAGTTGGGCTGCTGTAGGCAGCCCAAGTATTGTTCCTACTCATACTTCAGATTATTAGTTGGGCTGCTGTAGGCAGCCCAAGTATTGTTCCTACCCATACTTCATATTATTATTATTAGTTGGGCTGCTGTAGGCAGCCCAAGTATTGTTCCTACTCATACTTCATATTATTAGTTGGGCTGCTATAGGCAGCCCAAGTATTGTGCCTACTCATACTTCATATTATTAGTTGGGCTGCTGTAGGCAGCCCAAGTATTGTTCCTACTCAAACTTCATATTATTAGTTGGGCTGCTATAGGCAGCCCAAGTATTGTGCCTACTCATACTTCATATTATTAGTTGGGCTGCTGTAGGCAGCCCAAGTATTGTTCCTACTCATACTTCATATTATTATTATTAGTTGGGCTGCTGTAGGCATCCAAAGTATTGTTCCTACTCATACTTTATATTATTATTAGTTGGGCTGCTGTAGGCAGCCCAAGTATTGTTCCTACTCATACTTCATATTATTAGTTGGGCTGCTGTAGTCAAGTATTGTCCCTACTCATACTTCATATTATTAGTTGGGCTGCTGTAGTCAAGTATTGTTCCTACTCATACTTCATATTATTATTATTAGTTGGGCTGCAGTAGGCAGCCCAAGTATTGTTCCTACTCATACTTCATATTATTAGTTGGGCTGCTCTAGGCATCCCAAGTATTGTTCCTACTCATACTTCATATTATTAGTTGGGCTGCTGTAGGCAGCCCAAGTATTGTTTCTACTCATACTTCATATCATTATTAGTAGTTGGGCTGGTGTAGGCAGCCCAAGTATTGTTCCTACTCATACTTCATATTATTATTAGTTGGGCTGCTGTAGGCAGCCCATGTATTGTTCCTACTCATACTTCATATTATTAGTTGGGCTGCTCTAGGCATCCCAAGTATTGTTCCTAATCATACTTTATATTATTATTATTAGTTGGGCTGCTGTAGTAGCCCAAGTATTGTTCCTACTCATACTTCATATTATTATTATTATTATTAGTTGGGCTGCTGTAGGCAGCCCAAGTATTGTTCCTAGTCATACTTCATATTATTAGTTGGGCTGCTGTAGGCAGCCCAAGTATTGTTCCTACTCACACTTTATATTATTATTATTAGTTGGGCTGCTGTAGGCATCCCAAGTATTGTTCCTACTCATACTTCATATTATTAGTTGGGCTGCTGTAGGCAGCCCATGTATTGTTCCTACTCATACTTCATATTATTATTAGTTGGGCTGCTGTATTGTTCCTACTCATACTTCATATTATTAGTTGGGCTGCTGTAGGCAGCCCAAGTATTGTTCCTTCTCATACTTCATATTATTATTATTATTATTATTATTATTATTATTATTATTAAGTATTGTTCCTACTCATACTTCATATTATTATTATTAGTTGGGCTGCTGTAGGCAGACCAAGTATTGTTCCTTCTCATACTTCATATTATTATTATTATTATTATTATTAAGTATTGTTCCTACTCATACTTCATATTATTATTAGTTGGGCTGCTGTAGGCAGCCCAAGTATTGTTCCTACTCATACTTCATATTATTATTAGTTGGGCTGCTGTAGGCAGCCCAAGTATTGTTCCTACTCATACTTCAGATTATTAGTTGGGCTGCTGTAGGCAGCCCAAGTATTGTTCCTACCCATACTTCATATTATTATTATTATTAGTTGGGCTGCTGTAGGCAGCCCAAGTATTGTTCCTACTCATACTTCATATTATTAGTTGGGCTGCTATAGGCAGCCCAAGTATTGTGCCTACTCATACTTCATATTATTAGTTGGGCTGCTGTAGGCAGCCCAAGTATTGTTCCCAATATTGTGCCTACTCATACTTCATATTATTAGTTGGGCTGCTGTAGGCAGCCCAAGTATTGTTCCTACTCATACTTCATATTATTATTATTAGTTGGGCTGCTGTAGGCATCCAAAGTATTGTTCCTACTCATACTTTATATTATTATTAGTTGGGCTGCTGTAGGCAGCCCAAGTATTGTTCCTACTCATACTTCATATTATTAGTTGGGCTGCTGTAGTCAAGTATTGTCCCTACTCATACTTCATATTATTAGTTGGGCTGCTGTAGTCAAGTATTGTTCCTACTCATACTTCATATTATTATTATTAGTTGGGCTGCAGTAGGCAGCCCAAGTATTGTTCCTACTCATACTTCATATTATTAGTTGGGCTGCTCTAGGCATCCCAAGTATTGTTCCTACTCATACTTCATATTATTAGTTGGGCTGCTGTAGGCAGCCCAAGTATTGTTTCTACTCATACTTCATATCATTATTAGTAGTTGGGCTGCTGTAGGCAGCCCAAGTATTGTTCCTACTCATACTTCATATTATTATTAGTTGGGCTGCTGTAGGCAGCCCATGTATTGTTCCTACTCATACTTCATATTATTAGTTGGGCTGCTCTAGGCATCCCAAGTATTGTTCCTACTCATACTTCATATTATTAGTTGGGCTGCTGTAGGCAGCCCAAGTAATGTTCCTACTCATACTTCATATTATTATTATTAGTTGGGCTGCTGTAGGCATCCCAAGTATTGTTCCTACTCATACTTTATATTATTATTATTAGTTGGGCTGCTGTAGGCATCCCAAGTATTGTTCCTACTCATACTTTATATTATTATTATTAGTTGGGCTGCTGTAGGCAGCCCAAGTATTGTTCCTACTCATACTTTATATTATTATTAGTTGGGCTGCTGTAGGCAGCCCAAGTATTGTTCCTCCTCATACTTCATATTATTATTATTAGTTGGGCTGCTGTAGGCAGGCCAAGTATTGTTCCTACTCATACTTCATATTATTAGTTGGGCTGCTGTAGGCAGCCCATGTATTGTTCCTACTCATACTTCATATTATTATTAGTTGGGCTGCTGTATTGTTCCTACTCATACTTCATATTATTAGTTGGGCTGCTGTAGGCAGCCCAAGTATTGTTCCTTCTCATACTTCATATTATTATTATTATTATTATTATTATTAAGTATTGTTCCTACTCATACTTCATATTATTATTATTAGTTGGGCTGCTGTAGGCAGCCCAAGTATTGTTCCTTCTCATACTTCATATTATTATTATTATTATTATTATTAAGTATTGTTCCTACTCATACTTCATATTATTATTAGTTGGGCTGCTGTAGGCAGCCCAAGTATTGTTCCTACTCATACTTCATATTATTATTAGTTGGGCTGCTGTAGGCAGCCCAAGTATTGTTCCTACTCATACTTCAGATTATTAGTTGGGCTGCTGTAGGCAGCCCAAGTATTGTTCCTACCCATACTTCATATTATTATTATTAGTTGGGCTGCTGTAGGCAGCCCAAGTATTGTTCCTACTCATACTTCATATTATTAGTTGGGCTGCTATAGGCAGCCCAAGTATTGTGCCTACTCATACTTCATATTATTAGTTGGGCTGCTGTAGGCAGCCCAAGTATTGTTCCTACTCATACTTCATATTATTAGTTGGGCTGCTATAGGCAGCCCAAGTATTGTGCCTACTCATACTTCATATTATTAGTTGGGCTGCTGTAGGCAGCCCAAGTATTGTTCCTACTCATACTTCATATTATTATTATTAGTTGGGCTGCTGTAGGCATCCAAAGTATTGTTCCTACTCATACTTTATATTATTATTAGTTGGGCTGCTGTAGGCAGCCCAAGTATTGTTCCTACTCATACTTCATATTATTAGTTGGGCTGCTGTAGTCAAGTATTGTCCCTACTCATACTTCATATTATTAGTTGGGCTGCTGTAGTCAAGTATTGTTCCTACTCATACTTCATATTATTATTATTAGTTGGGCTGCAGTAGGCAGCCCAAGTATTGTTCCTACTCATACTTCATATTATTAGTTGGGCTGCTCTAGGCATCCCAAGTATTGTTCCTACTCATACTTCATATTATTAGTTGGGCTGCTGTAGGCAGCCCAAGTATTGTTTCTACTCATACTTCATATCATTATTAGTAGTTGGGCTGGTGTAGGCAGCCCAAGTATTGTTCCTACTCATACTTCATATTATTATTAGTTGGGCTGCTGTAGGCAGCCCATGTATTGTTCCTACTCATACTTCATATTATTAGTTGGGCTGCTCTAGGCATCCCAAGTATTGTTCCTACTCATACTTTATATTATTATTATTAGTTGGGCTGCTGTAGTAGCCCAAGTATTGTTCCTACTCATACTTCATATTATTATTATTATTATTAGTTGGGCTGCTGTAGGCAGCCCAAGTATTGTTCCTAGTCATACTTCATATTATTAGTTGGGCTGCTGTAGGCAGCCCAAGTATTGTTCCTACTCACACTTTATATTATTATTATTAGTTGGGCTGCTGTAGGCATCCCAAGTATTGTTCCTACTCATACTACATATTATTAGTTGGGCTGCTGTAGGCAGCCCATGTATTGTTCCTACTCATACTTCATATTATTATTAGTTGGGCTGCTGTATTGTTCCTACTCATACTTCATATTATTAGTTGGGCTGCTGTAGGCAGCCCAAGTATTGTTCCTTCTCATACTTCATATTATTATTATTATTATTATTATTATTATTATTAAGTATTGTTCCTACTCATACTTCATATTATTATTATTAGTTGGGCTGCTGTAGGCAGCCCAAGTATTGTTCCTTCTCATACTTCATATTATTATTATTATTATTATTATTAAGTATTGTTCCTACTCATACTTCATATTATTATTAGTTGGGCTGCTGTAGGCAGCCCAAGTATTGTTCCTACTCATACTTCATATTATTATTAGTTGGGCTGCTGTAGGCAGCCCAAGTATTGTTCCTACTCATACTTCAGATTATTAGTTGGGCTGCTGTAGGCAGCCCAAGTATTGTTCCTACCCATACTTCATATTATTATTATTAGTTGGGCTGCTGTAGGCAGCCCAAGTATTGTTCCTACTCATACTTCATATTATTAGTTGGGCTGCTATAGGCAGCCCAAGTATTGTGCCTACTCATACTTCATATTATTAGTTGGGCTGCTGTAGGCAGCCCAAGTATTGTTCCTACTCATACTTCATATTATTAGTTGGGCTGCTATAGGCAGCCCAAGTATTGTGCCTACTCATACTTCATATTATTAGTTGGGCTGCTGTAGGCAGCCCAAGTATTGTTCCTACTCATACTTCATATTATTATTATTAGTTGGGCTGCTGTAGGCATCCAAAGTATTGTTCCTACTCATACTTTATATTATTATTAGTTGGGCTGCTGTAGGCAGCCCAAGTATTGTTCCTACTCATACTTCATATTATTAGTTGGGCTGCTCTAGGCATCCCAAGTATTGTTCCTACTCATACTTCATATTATTAGTTGGGCTGCTGTAGGCAGCCCAAGTAATGTTCCTACTCATACTTCATATTATTATTATTAGTTGGGCTGCTGTAGGCATCCCAAGTATTGTTCCTACTCATACTTTATATTATTATTATTAGTTGGGCTGCTGTAGGCATCCCAAGTATTGTTCCTACTCATACTTTATATTATTATTATTAGTTGGGCTGCTGTAGGCAGCCCAAGTATTGTTCCTACTCATACTTTATATTATTATTAGTTGGGCTGCTGTAGGCAGCCCAAGTATTGTTCCTCCTCATACTTCATATTATTATTATTAGTTGGGCTGCTGTAGGCAGGCCAAGTATTGTTCCTACTCATACTTCATATTATTAGTTGGGCTGCTGTAGGCAGCCCATGTATTGTTCCTACTCATACTTCATATTATTATTAGTTGGGCTGCTGTATTGTTCCTACTCATACTTCATATTATTAGTTGGGCTGCTGTAGGCAGCCCAAGTATTGTTCCTTCTCATACTTCATATTATTATTATTATTATTATTATTATTATTAAGTATTGTTCCTACTCATACTTCATATTATTATTATTAGTTGGGCTGCTGTATTGTTCCTACTCATACTTCATATTATTAGTTGGGCTGCTGTAGGCAGCCCAAGTATTGTTCCTTCTCATACTTCATATTATTATTATTATTATTATTATTATTATTAAGTATTGTTCCTTCTCATACTTCATATTATTATTATTATTATTATTATTAAGTATTGTTCCTACTCATACTTCATATTATTATTAGTTGGGCTGCTGTAGGCAGCCCAAGTATTGTTCCTACTCATACTTCAGATTATTAGTTGGGCTGCTGTAGGCAGCCCAAGTATTGTTCCTACCCATACTTCATATTATTATTATTAGTTGGGCTACTGTAGGCAGCCCAAGTATTGTTCCTACTCATACTTCATATTATTAGTTGGGCTGCTATAGGCAGCCCAAGTATTGTGCCTACTCATACTTCATATTATTAGTTGGGCTGCTGTAGGCAGCCCAAGTATTGTTCCTACTCATACTTCATATTATTAGTTGGGCTGCTATAGGCAGCCCAAGTATTGTGCCTACTCATACTTCATATTATTAGTTGGGCTGCTGTAGGCAGCCCAAGTATTGTTCCTACTCATACTTCATATTATTATTATTAGTTGGGCTGCTGTAGGCATCCAAAGTATTGTTCCTACTCATACTTTATATTATTATTAGTTGGGCTGCTGTAGGCAGCCCAAGTATTGTTCCTACTCATACTTCATATTATTAGTTGGGCTGCTGTAGTCAAGTATTGTCCCTACTCATACTTCATATTATTAGTTGGGCTGCTGTAGTCAAGTATTGTTCCTACTCATACTTCATATTATTATTATTAGTTGGGCTGCAGTAGGCAGCCCAAGTATTGTTCCTACTCATACTTCATATTATTAGTTGGGCTGCTCTAGGCATCCCAAGTATTGTTCCTACTCATACTTCATATTATTAGTTGGGCTGCTGTAGGCAGCCCAAGTATTGTTTCTACTCATACTTCATATCATTATTAGTAGTTGGGCTGGTGTAGGCAGCCCAAGTATTGTTCCTACTCATACTTCATATTATTATTAGTTGGGCTGCTGTAGGCAGCCCATGTATTGTTCCTACTCATACTTCATATTATTAGTTGGGCTGCTCTAGGCATCCCAAGTATTGTTCCTACTCATACTTTATATTATTATTATTAGTTGGGCTGCTGTAGTAGCCCAAGTATTGTTCCTACTCATACTTCATATTATTATTATTATTATTAGTTGGGCTGCTGTAGGCAGCCCAAGTATTGTTCCTAGTCATACTTCATATTATTAGTTGGGCTGCTGTAGGCAGCCCAAGTATTGTTCCTACTCACACTTTATATTATTATTATTAGTTGGGCTGCTGTAGGCATCCCAAGTATTGTTCCTACTCATACTTCATATTATTAGTTGGGCTGCTGTAGGCAGCCCATGTATTGTTCCTACTCATACTTCATATTATTATTAGTTGGGCTGCTGTATTGTTCCTACTCATACTTCATATTATTAGTTGGGCTGCTGTAGGCAGCCCAAGTATTGTTCCTTCTCATACTTCATATTATTATTATTATTATTATTATTATTATTATTATTATTAAGTATTGTTCCTACTCATACTTCATATTATTATTATTAGTTGGGCTGCTGTAGGCAGCCCAAGTATTGTTCCTTCTCATACTTCATATTATTATTATTATTATTATTATTAAGTATTGTTCCTACTCATACTTCATATTATTATTAGTTGGGCTGCTGTAGGCAGCCCAAGTATTGTTCCTACTCATACTTCATATTATTATTAGTTGGGCTGCTGTAGGCAGCCCAAGTATTGTTCCTACTCATACTTCAGATTATTAGTTGGGCTGCTGTAGGCAGCCCAAGTATTGTTCCTACCCATACTTCATATTATTATTATTAGTTGGGCTGCTGTAGGCAGCCCAAGTATTGTTCCTACTCATACTTCATATTATTAGTTGGGCTGCTATAGGCAGCCCAAGTATTGTGCCTACTCATACTTCATATTATTAGTTGGGCTGCTGTAGGCAGCCCAAGTATTGTTCCTACTCATACTTCATATTATTAGTTGGGCTGCTATAGGCAGCCCAAGTATTGTGCCTACTCATACTTCATATTATTAGTTGGGCTGCTGTAGGCAGCCCAAGTATTGTTCCTACTCATACTTCATATTATTATTATTAGTTGGGCTGCTGTAGGCATCCAAAGTATTGTTCCTACTCATACTTTATATTATTATTAGTTGGGCTGCTGTAGGCAGCCCAAGTATTGTTCCTACTCATACTTCATATTATTAGTTGGGCTGCTGTAGTCAAGTATTGTCCCTACTCATACTTCATATTATTAGTTGGGCTGCTGTAGTCAAGTATTGTTCCTACTCATACTTCATATTATTATTATTAGTTGGGCTGCAGTAGGCAGCCCAAGTATTGTTCCTACTCATACTTCATATTATTAGTTGGGCTGCTCTAGGCATCCCAAGTATTGTTCCTACTCATACTTCATATTATTAGTTGGGCTGCTGTAGGCAGCCCAAGTATTGTTTCTACTCATACTTCATATCATTATTAGTAGTTGGGCTGCTGTAGGCAGCCCAAGTATTGTTCCTACTCATACTTCATATTATTATTAGTTGGGCTGCTGTAGGCAGCCCAAGTATTGTTCCTACTCATACTTCATATTATTAGTTGGGCTGCTCTAGGCATCCCAAGTATTGTTCCTACTCATACTTTATATTATTATTATTAGTTGGGCTGCTGTAGTAGCCCAAGTATTGTTCCTACTCATACTTCATATTATTATTATTATTATTAGTTGGGCTGCTGTAGGCAGCCCAAGTATTGTTCCTAGTCATACTTCATATTATTAGTTGGGCTGCTGTAGGCAGCCCAAGTATTGTTCCTACTCACACTTTATATTATTATTATTAGTTGGGCTGCTGTAGGCATCCCAAGTATTGTTCCGACTCATACTTTATATTATTATTATTAGTTGGGCTGCTGTAGGCATCCCAAGTATTGTTCCTACTCATACTTTATATTATTATTATTAGTTGGGCTGCTGTAGGCATCCCAAGTATTGTTCCTACTCATACTTTATATTATTATTATTAGTTGGGCTGCTGTAGGCATCCCAAGTATTTTTCCTACTCATACTTCATATTATTATTATTAGTTGGGCTGCTGTAGGCATCCCAAGTATTGTTCCTACTCATACTTTATATTATTATTATTAGTTTTGCTGCTGTAGGCATCCCAAGTATTGTTCCTACTCATACTTTATATTCTTATTATTAGTTGGGCTGCTGTAGGCAGCCCAAGTATTGTTCCTACTCATACTTTATATTATTATTAGTTGGGCTGCTGTAGGCAGCCCAAGTATTGTTCCTCCTCATACTTCATATTATTATTATTAGTTGGGCTGCTGTAGGCAGGTCAAGTATTGTTCCTACTCATACTTCATATTATTAGTTGGGCTGCTGTAGGCAGCCCATGTATTGTTCCTACTCATACTTCATATTATTATTAGTTGGGCTGCTGTATTGTTCCTACTCATACTTCATATTATTAGTTGGGCTGCTGTAGGCAGCCCAAGTATTGTTCCTTCTCATACTTCATATTATTATTATTATTATTATTATTATTAAGTATTGTTCCTACTCATACTTCATATTATTATTATTAGTTGGGCTGCTGTAGGCAGCCCAAGTATTGTTCCTTCTCATACTTCATATTATTATTATTATTATTATTATTAAGTATTGTTCCTACTCATACTTCATATTATTATTAGTTGGGCTGCTGTAGGCAGCCCAAGTATTGTTCCTACTCATACTTCATATTATTATTAGTTGGGCTGCTGTAGGCAGCCCAAGTATTGTTCCTACTCATACTTCAGATTATTAGTTGGGCTGCTGTAGGCAGCCCAAGTATTGTTCCTACCCATACTTCATATTATTATTATTAGTTGGGCTGCTGTAGGCAGCCCAAGTATTGTTCCTACTCATACTTCATATTATTAGTTGGGCTGCTATAGGCAGCCCAAGTATTGTGCCTACTCATACTTCATATTATTAGTTGGGCTGTTGTAGGCAGCCCAAGTATTGTTCCTACTCATACTTCATATTATTAGTTGTGCTGCTGTAGGCAGCCCAAGTATTGTTCCTACTCATACTTCATATTATTATTATTAGTTGGGCTGCTGTAGGCATCCAAAGTATTGTTCCTACTCATACTTTATATTATTATTAGTTGGGCTGCTGTAGGCAGCCCAAGTATTGTTCCTACTCATACTTCATATTATTAGTTGGGCTGCTGTAGTCAAGTATTGTCCCTACTCATACTTCATATTATTAGTTGGGCTGCTGTAGTCAAGTATTGTTCCTACTCATACTTCATATTATTATTATTAGTTGGGCTGCAGTAGGCAGCCCAAGTATTGTTCCTACTCATACTTCATATTATTAGTTGGGCTGCTCTAGGCATCCCAAGTATTGTTCCTACTCATACTTCATATTATTAGTTGGGCTGCTGTAGTCAAGTATTGTTCCTACTCATACTTCATATTATTATTATTAGTTGGGCTGCAGTAGGCAGCCCAAGTATTGTTCCTACTCATACTTCATATTATTAGTTGGGCTGCTCTAGGCATCCCAAGTATTGTTCCTACTCATACTTCATATTATTAGTTGGGCTGCTGTAGGCAGCCCAAGTATTGTTTCTACTCATACTTCATATCATTATTAGTAGTTGGGCTGCTGTAGGCAGCCCATGTATTGTTCCTACTCATACTTCATATTATTAGTTGGGCTGCTCTAGGCATCCCAAGTATTGTTCCTACTCATACTTCATATTATTAGTTGGGCTGCTCTAGGCATCCCAAGTATTGTTCCTACTCATACTTCATATTATTAGTTGGGCTGCTCTAGGCATCCCAAGTATTGTTCCTACTCATACTTCATATTATTAGTTGGGCTGCTGTAGGCAGCCCAAGTATTGTTCCTACTCATACTTCATATTATTATTAGTTGGGCTGCTGTAGGCAGCCCATGTATTGTTCCTACTCATACTTCATATTATTATTATTATTATTAGTTGGGCTGCTGTAGGCAGCCCAAGTATTGTTCCTACTCACACTTCATATTATTATTAGTTGGGCTGCTGTAGCCAGCCCAAGTATTGTTCCTACTCACACTTCATATTATTATTATTAGTTGGGCTGCTGTAGGCATCCCAAGTATTGTTCCTACTCATACTTTATATTATTATTAGTTGGGCTGCTGTAGGCAGCCCAAGTATTGTTCCTACTCATACTTCATATTATTAGTTGGGCTGCTGTAGTCAAGTATTGTTCCTACTCATACTTCATATTATTAGTTGGGCTGCTGTAGGCAGCCCAAGTATTGTTCCTACTCATACTTCATATTATTATTATTAGTTGGGCTGCTGTAGGCATCCCAAGTATTGTACCTACTCATATTTTATATTATTATTATTAGTTGGGCTGCTGTAGTCAAGTATTGTTCCTACTCATACTTCATATTATTAGTTGGGCTGCTGTAGGCAGCCCAAGTATTGTTCCTACTCATACTTCATATTATTATTATTAGTTGGGCTGCTGTAGGCAGCCCAAGTATTGTTCCTACTCATACTTCATATTATTAGTTGGGCTGCTGTAGGCAGCCCAAATATTGTTCCTACTCATACTTCATATTATTATTATTATTAGTTGGGCTGCTGTAGGCAGCCCAAGTATTGTTCCTACTTATACTTCATATTATTATTATTAGTTGGGCTGCTGTAGGCAGCCCAAGTATTGTTCCTACTCACACTTCATATTATTAGTTGGGCTGCTGTAGGCAGCCCAAGTATTGTTCATACTCATACTTCATATTATTATTATTAGTTGGGCTGCTGTAGGCATCCCAAGTATTGTACCTACTCAGACTTTATATTATTATTATTAGTTGGGCTGCTGTAGGCAGCCCAAGTATTGTTCCTACTCATACTTCATATTATTATTATTAGTTGGGCTGCTGTAGGCATCCCAAGTATTGTTCCTACTCATACTTCATATTATTATTATTATTAGTTGGGCTGCTGTAGGCAGCCCAAGTATTGTTCCTACTCATACTTCATATTATTATTATTAGTTGGGCTGCTTTAGGCATCCCAAGTATTGTACCTACTCATACTTTATATTATTATTATTTGGGCTGCTGTAGGCAGCCCAAGTATTGTTCCTACTCACACTTCATATCATTAGTTGGGCTGCTGTAGGTAGCCCAAGTATTGTTCCTACTCATATTTCATATTATTAGTTGGGCTGCTGTAGGCAGCCCAAGTATTGTTCCCACTCATACTTCATATTATTATTATTATTATTATTAGTTGGGCTGCTGTAGGCAGCCCAAATATTGTTCCCACTCATACTTCATATTATTATTATTATTATTATTAGTTGGGCTGCTGTAGGCAGCCCAAGTATTGTTCCTACTCATACTTCAGATTTTTAGTTGGGCTGCTGTAGGCAGCCCAAGTATTGTTCCTACTCACACTTCATATTACATTACATTACATTACATTACATTATAGGCATTTAGCAGACGCTCTAATCCAGAGCGACTTACACATCATTATATATTATTAGTTGGGCTGCTGTACGCAGCCCAAGTATTGTTCCTACTCATACTTCACATTATTATTATTAGTTGGGCTGCTGTAGGCAGCCCAAGTATTGTTCCTACCCATACTTCATATTATTATTATTATTAGTTGGGCTGCTGTAGGCAGCCCAAGTATTGTTCCTACTCATACTTCATATTATTAGTTGGGCTGCTGTAGGCAGCCCAAGTATTGTGCCTACTCATACTTCATATTATTAGTTGGGCTGCTGTAGGCAGCCCAAGTATTGTTCCTACTCATACTTCATATTATTATTATTAGTTGGGCTGCTGTAGGCTGACAGCTAGAGCTGTTGTATGGGAGTGGGACAACCCACTTCTTCGGGTTAGCTGTGGAACATACATAACAGGATGAGGCAGTGACAGTTTTAGCAGTAGAGGACGCCCACTGATACCATGCATTGTTTTCAAGAACATGCTGCAATTGGGTGTATGGTTTTCCCTTTAACCGTGTATGTGGTTTCCTTTGTAGTTCACGTTTAGAGCGGAACGTCCAGGGCTCTTCCTCCTGGTTCAGGTCACTGCTGTTCTGCACCTCAGTCCGCTCTGTTGACCAACCCCATCTGTTCAAAATTGTTAATACGATGATAAAAAGAATCCATATTATTATCAACGTAATGAGCCCTTTAACTGGGCTCTTTAGTCCCAGCACCCGGCAAGGGTGCCAGGATGTGGGAGGGGTAGCCTTAGTCTGGTGGGGCTCCTCCCCCTCCTCCTCCATGTCCACCTCCTCCTCCATGTCCAGCAGCTCCCTCAGCGTCAGGTCCCGTACGGCCGCTCCCATCTCTCTCCGGCTCATGGTAGGCGAACAGCTTACAATGACTCGCGTGGACCCAGGTTGCTCGCTCAGCCACTCGAACTGCAGACGGTGTGGTCAACAGGATCTGGTACGGCCCTCTCCACCTGGCTTGGTGCCACTTCTTCCTCCGGAAGTCCTTAATCAGCACCCAGTCCCCCGGCTGCAGCTTGTGGAACTGGCCCTCTCCTGGTTTCGGCAGAGCTGCTTTCACCTGTTGATGTACAGATCTAAGTTGTTTAGTAAGAGCCGTACAGTATCTTACCATGTTGGTATCGAGTAGTTCAAGGTCCAAGACTTCCCTCGGCGCGCTATACCCAATATGCATTGGCCTGCCCATAAGCACTTCATAAGGGGACATTCCCAAACTGGAGTGTGTCCTTCCCCTCATTCCAGCCAATACTGTGGGTAAAGCTTGAATCCAATTTAATCCTGTTTCCTGCATTACCTTGGCTAACCTGCTTTTCAATGTTCCGTTTGCTCTTTCCACTACTCCTCCACTCGCGGGGTGGTAGGCACAGTGGAACCGCAAATCAATTCCCAAATAGCGATCCAGTAATTTTATAGCACCATTGCAAAAATGTGACCCATTATCAGAGGATATTTTCCGCGGTATCCCCCACCTGGGAATTATTTCCCCTATTAACACTTTGGCTACTGCTGCTGCATCTTCCTTGGTGGTAGGGAATGCTTCTATCCATCTGGAAAACATGTCGATTATTACTAAACAATATTTTTTGTTATTGCATGGTGTTAGTTCAACAAAATCCATCATTAAGTAGTCAAACGGGCCTCGGGGTATGGGAGTAGCGCTAAGTGTAGTCTTCACCCCTTTTCCAACATTGTTCTGTGCACATATAACACATTGCTGGCAAAAAATTTGTGAGTGATTTTGGAATGACGTTCCTGTCAGATCCCAAGTTTGTTCCATTGTTGATACCATCCCTCCTTTTGACACATGGTCCCGTCCATGTGTTAACTTTAAATAAAAGGGAATGAAATAGTTAGGAAGCAGCGGCTTACCTGTTTTCCCGTACCAGACTCCTCCCTCCTTTTTAGCCCATTTTGCCCACTTCAGTTTTTCACTTGGAGAGGCTCTGGTCTGGCATTCTGCTATTGTTTGTTCTGGGGCTTGAGGTAGATTAGTTTGAGGTAGATTTTGTGTTAACATTTGAAGCGTAGTATGTTTTGTCGCTTGTGCAGCAGCTTTTGCTGCTACATCAGCTCTGTCATTACCTTTTGAGGTGTCATCTTGGCATTTAGTGTGTGCGGCGCATTTGCATACCGCGATGCCCTTGGGGAGCAATATTGCATCGAGTAGGCCCTCCACTAATGATCCATTCTGTATTGCCTTTCCTGCTGATGTAAGGAAGCCTCTATGTTTCCATAATGTTCCAAAATCATGCACTACTCCAAATGCATATCTGCTGTCTGTGTGTATGTTCACTACCTTTCCCTTTGCTAAATGGCACGCTCTTGTTAACGCAAACAGTTCTGCTGCTTGTGCAGATAAATGACCCGGAAGTCTAGCAGACTCCAAGATCTCGTTTAAGGTCACTACAGCGTACCCTACCTGACTGTCGCCTGTGTCTGGGTTTCTATTTGCAGAGCCATCTACGAATAGTTCCAATTCAGCATTAGGGAGAGGGGTAGAGGAGAGGTCTGGTCTGGGAGACAGGATTTGATCAATCGCCTCCAAACAGTCATGTGGTTCTCCATCATCCGCTGTGGGGAGGAGAGTAGCAGGGTTTAATACAGTATATCGCTTAATCGTAACATTTGGCAGTGATAACAAAACATGCTGGTAATGTAACATCCTAGCTGGTGAAAAATGAGCTGTTTTCTGTTTCAACAGAATTTCAGCCACTGCATTCTTCTTCTTCTTCGTTTGGGTAGGATCTTTTTGTCCCACATCCCCAGGCCACATCCACATCCTCAGCCACTGCATGAGGAACTAAAACCTCTAGGGGACGGTAAGCGACTAGAGCAGCGGAAGCCATGACCGCAGATGCAGCCGCTGTTACCGCTCTCAGACAAGGGGGAAGTCCCCTTGCTACAGCGTCCATGTGCTGCGAATAATACGCAATAGGTCTCAGCTTTCCTCCATGCTCATGCAAGAGCACAGCTGACATGTATCCTGCTTTTTCATCTACCGTCAATGTGAACGATTTGTCCATGTCAGGCAATCCCAGAGTGGGGGCCCGCTGCAGCTGTCTTTTTATTTTTTCAAAGGATTGTTCAGCCGTCTCAGTCCAAGTCACTTTATCATTAGCAGTCAAATTATGGCCGTGTGCCATATCCTGTAGGGGTTGTGTCAGTTCAGCGTATTCTAAAATCCACTGTCTACAGTAACCTGTCATTCCTAAAAAAGAGGAATGACAGGTTTAGGAATTTGAGCAATTGCTTGTATTCTGTCGTCACCTAATGTTTTCCCTGCTGCAGAGATATTATGACCTAAGTATTTAACTATGGGTTGTGCCAGCTGGACTTTATTTGGTTTTACTTTATTTCCTGTTTCCGCAAGAAATATTAATAGACTCACGGTGTCTATTTCACACGTTTCCTGATCTGGAGAACACACCAGTAAATCGTCAACATATTGAATCAAAGTGCTTTTGCCCGTTTTAAACTGAAAAGTTTCTAAACATTCTTGTAACGGCGCAGAAAACACTGCAGGGGATTCAGCGTACCCCTGAGGCATACGAGTCCAAGTATACTGTTTTTCTCTAAACGTAAACGCGAACCAGTATTGCGAATCAGGTTCTACCGGAATACTGAAAAACGCATTAGCCAAATCAATAACTGAAAAATGGGTAGAATTTCCAGGTACCTGGCTCAATATTGTAGCTGGATTCGGAACAATGGGAGCCCTTTGCTGTACTGCACTATTTACAGCACGTAAATCCTGAACAAATCTCCACGAGCCATCTGGCTTTTTAACTGGCAGTATTGGCGTATTACAAGGTGAGCTGGAGCACGGTACAATTATTTTATCTGCTAACAATTCCTTAAAAACTGGCAATATTCCTTCCTCCGCTTCTCTGCGGAGAGGATACTGCTTTTTGCAAGGTCTGTGTGTCGTTTTTGGCACTACAGTTAAAGGGGTCGCTCCTTTTAGCAGGCCCGTTTTAGTTTTTGAGGAAGTCCACAAGTCTCCTGGGACTTGCTGCAAAAGGGGAGACTCAATTGAAACCAGAGTGTGTTGTCTGGTTTTTTCCTTAGGCTGTACATGAATGGTAAGATAACCAGTTACATAGTACTCTACCACCTGCTTTGTGGCTTGCATAGAGGGGGAAAAACCAATTTGTGTCCTCCCTTTTTACCCAATCTTGTGCTCCCTGACAGCTTTTTACCCACGGTCCTACGTCCGCCCAATTTTTATCAGCAGCTTCGCATAGCGACACATGGGGTACACTGTCCATTATCGTATACTGCACATTTTGATGCTCATTCAACTTCACAGACATTGCGCAAAATTCCAAGCCAAAATACACAGCATTTATTTCCAATTTCTCTTTTTCACAACATTCAGACTCATATTCCTCATCTCTCCCTTCTGATATGTGTGTAGTTACATGCAAAGCATCAGGTTTCATGCAATATCCGTCTTTGTCACTCCAAAAGTCTTTTGCCTTATCTAAGCACTGCTGTATCATCTGACATGAGTCCAAGTCCCAAGCGTACCACACAAGATCATTACCCAACTTTCCCTCACTTTTCCTATGAGTAATTACACCATCCACCCTGCATTCAATGTCAATACCGAGTTTACACAACAGATCCCGGCCCAGTAAATTTACTGGACAATATTGGGAAAAGAGGAACGAATGTTTCATAGTAGGAGCACCTTCGGTCTGCATATCACACACTTCTAGCTGTTCAGTATAACGTTCTGTAGTGCAGCCACCTCCTGCATTCATACTAGTCATAGTTAGGTCTGACATTTCAGGTTTCTTTCCCTTCCACGCTTTAGCTGATATCACAGAATGCCCAGCCCCGGTGTCAACCAAAAATGTGAGTGCTCGCCCACCCACGTCCAACTTCCACATCGGAGCCTCCCCAGGCTTAGTTTTTACCCACAATTGGTACTCACCCTGCTCCGGCTGGTCCCCCTTTCCCCCGCTCCTTCATTCCTCATATCCACCTGGATTATGCACTCCTCCAGGTCCTTTCGAGGCAGTTGGCCACGTCTCCTCCTTATCCTTTTCTGGGCATTCCTTAGCCCAATGTCCGTCTTTTCCACAGTGAAAACAGGCGTCCGATCCCGGGGGTATGAAAGGGCGGCCTGGGCTCTTGGATTTGCCCCCACGGCCTCGGCCTCTTCCTCTTCCCCATCCTCTCCCTCTTCCTCTCCCAGCTTGTTCCTGGAACGTCTCGAGCTGAGCCAGTTGGAGCTGGGTGGACAGGGCGGCAGCTTTGGCTTGCTTCTTACCCTCTTTGGTTCTGACCTGGTCTTCAGCGTGGATGGCGTGGCGCGCAGCTTCTTCCAAACGGCCATGTTTCCATCCAATGCAGGTGTGCATGGCTCCTTCTCTCACGTCTGGTCTGAGTGAATTCATAAACAGATTGGTTAGTTGGTTCTCATACGGGGTCTGCACTGCTCCAGGAAACCCTGGTGGCCTTTGGAGACCGCTGTACTGGTCAAAAGCGACTGTCAATCTGTCCAGGAAATCCCTCACGCTCTCGCTGGGCCCCTGCGTGATTCCCGTCAGCTTGGTCCAGTTCATATGGCTTGGAAATTCTGCTTCTATTGCCGCTTGCAACGCATTCTTCTGGTTCTGGTAAGGGGATGCTAGATTAACATTATAATCAATCGTGGGGTCAAAAGCTTGTACCACTCCTCCAAAGCCTGCTATCCCCCCCCCCCCCTGCTATTCTCGGCCACCTTAACTTTAAAGCTCGTCGCAAGACTTGCTCCAAATCACGAGAATGCGGTTTACAAGTATCTATGACTTCGCAGAATTTCTGCCAAAAAATAGCACCACCCACAGTCACGGGGTCTGGTACTTCAGCACAGATAGCCAAAAGTTATTTTAATGACCAGGGTCTGTAGACCGATACAGTGGCCCCACCTCCCTGTGGATCTGGGCATTCTATCATAGGAAAAAGGGTTGTCACTTCTCCCTCTGGATCAGTTAGACTTCTATCCCATTCGGTCGAGTCAACCCCATAATCCCCAAAAGTCTGTTCCCAGATACGTACAGCATGTTCATCACAATAGGGTATCTCACCAGATTTGCAGGTGGCTGGGTTCTTACAGTCTTGCTCTTTACAAGGAACTGGTTGTCCTCGCATGCGGTAATTCAGCCCTGACCTGAGTTTTCCTCCATCCGGGGAAACTGAAGTTTGCGGTCCATACTGCATATTCCAGGACCGAGGCATGGGCGGTCTCTGCCGCTGAACTGTTACAAGGGGTGTAACTGGTAGAGTCCGTCCCGCTGCTCCTCCTACTGCTCCTTGGAGGGCACCTGGTCCCGCTTGAAGTGCTGGTTGCAGTAGCGGTGCAGGTGGCGGGGGCCGGGTATCGAGGAGGGGGTCCAGGCGGGGCAGCCAGGCAGTCGAGATCTGGATAGACTTTAGAACAACTCATCATTTGTGGGTTAGACACAGGCACAGGCGTTCCGAGATATGCTGGCGCGTGGGGTGGCGGAGGCTGCATTACTTCTATTTTTATTTTTATTTTCAGAACGTTCTTTCTCCTCTTTATCTCTATTTCCTCTCTGTCTTTTAGCTTCTCGCTCTTTCGCCTCGTTCCACCATAAATTAAAACTCTCCCAACTTATTTTCTTTTTTGGTTTGTTTCTCTCTTTATCCTGTAATTTATCTTTTAACTCTTGGAGTCGGGCAACACTGAAGCTTCCTTTAACCTCTTAATGCCAAACGCCCCCTAGCGGTCACGCCGGCGTGACGGAAATTATTACATTATACATTTCATTAATTTAATAATATATAATAAACTGCTCACCTCAATATTTTGATTAAATATCCTTAAGATATATAATATCCTTAAGATATAAAATATCCTTAATCCATTCCTTCTGGGAAAGTGGTTTTTAAGCCCAAAACGTCGGGATAAAACTTCGTAAATAACGTTGGAAACTCGGACCTAATTCTCAAACATGTATTGCAGCTTGATGTCACACCATAAACAATGTGCTGGTAAACTGTTCTGCTTAATTGTATTTCACAAAACTTTGGTTTGAAAAATCATTATACCTTTAGGGCTTCAAGAAAAAATACTTTAAAACTTTCATACGGTTTGTACATTATTTTTTTTCCAATTTTAAACCGACTTGTGCTTTTTTGCACTTGATTACGACTCGTTCGGCTGTGTTCACTTTGGCGTTGTGAAACTCAGCCAGTTTCTGGAGTACCAATCCCATGGCTAAGTATATGTTAGCCAGAGTAGTTTTGAACATGCTTGCAGAGATTTATGCAAAACCGTCGTCAATTGGGTGTATTTCTTTGACTGATAGCACAATAGGCCTATCTGAAGTGGGAAAAACCGTCTTCCACCCGCCTCCACTCTGAGTATTATTAGCTTTCCATTGGGTTTTAAAACCGTCTGTCAAATATTCCAGGAAATAGCCAAGACTCTTATCTTTGAAACAAGCCGGCTATTGAATACAATAGGCCGTCGTAAAAAAGGAAAGCGAGCCGTGCGTATGAGGAAGTGGCGAGCCACGCGTAATTATCAAACCAAAATGGCGCAGTGTTTTTACCTTGTAGCGTAGCTCACTACATTCCGTTTAGCAAAGCACAATTAATTAGGTAAGGCCCGCAGTTACATTTTTTACTTTAGAGTATTTTTGATACAGTTTTTTGTGTAGTTATGTCGAGATTTTTGAGGCGTTTATCCGTGCACCAAGTGCTAGACGAACTGGATAAGCCAGAAGATGTTTTTGCCGAGGGAGACTCATCCTGTCTCAGTGACGCTGAATCCCACTGATGACCGAGATGATGTTGCTGACATGTAAGTTGTTTTATCATACTAACAGTGTTATGCTATAAACGCATTGAATTTCGCCATGGCAGGTAACGTCGTTAGGGCTGGTGGTATTACCGATTTTTCGATATACCAGTGTGAATTCACGCAATGCCATGCGGGTTCGTAATTACATTGTCAACTGTATTTTATTGTTTTTCATACAATTAATATTACAAATTGCACATTCCAACGGTATGATACATAATTTATGAAGTAAACTTAGGGTGTATTGTCTGTGTTGACAAACTCGCACGTGTTACGTGGCGTTGCCAACAACACAGATGTTTGATGTAAGCATCGAAGGAAATTTAGCTGCAATGCATGAATCCCTGTGTTTCTTCTGTGAAGCGAACTAACCTTATATACTTATGCATAAAATCGGTCCCTCTCAGCTAAATTAATATAGATAGTATTGCCTTTACAGTGGCAAGCTAGCAAGCATCCCTGTGTTTTCCTGTCTGTTTATTATAGTTTATACGAGTATTAGGAATGGAAGTGTGGCGTTGCTGATTTGCCCACAGCTTACTGTGAACTACAGTCGACGTTCATTGCTAGGGATAGCTGCTACATTATGCGAAGGATGTGCTTTGCCTTGTCTGTTCTGTAGTGATCTTGATGTCTCTGTGCGCACTTACTGTACGTCGCTTTGGATAAAAGCGTCTGCTAAATAAATGTAATGTAATGCAAGCAAAATTACAGGTAACAAGCAGCTAGCTATCTATTTGTGTCTGAGATGAGCTACTAAAACGATTTTTTTGAGTGTGAAATGGCTTCTGGAAGTGTTTAGTAAAGTCATTGTTCCACCTGAGTAAATTGTTCTGTATGCAGTACAGAAGGCTGTGCAGGTAAACAAAATGGTAATTTATGCATGGTATGAGGGAGAGAACATGATAACATGAGGGAGTACTTGTTGATTATTATTATTGTTGATTGTTGTTGTATAAGGGGGACTAATGGGTATATCAACATGGTGGACAATTCCATGGACAGGGTTAGTGGGATTTGTAATGATGCAGATTGCTCTCCTGAGGGAATGTGTAGTCTAAATGGCTTCTGTATGAATGGTTAAATAATCTCTCCTCAACCTCCACCCCGATGTTTTGATCCTTTACCTTTTTTTGTTTTTAGTTCATTTTTTTTAGCTTTTTGGACCCTGCCATTTTGTACTTTCTTTGTGTAAATACGGTAACTTCAGCAATTAGAGGCAAGGATCTTTTTATTTGTTACAGCAGGGGTGTTTTTATTTTTTATCTAGGAAACTGGTGGACTTTTGATTTTTTATCCACTGCACTTTTAGTAGTACACCTTAGTGCACTTGTATATAGTTGATATATGTTTGTCATGTATAAAGTTTTGCCTCCTAAAACCCAACCGCAACGTCCCTGTCATAGGAGGTGGCAACAGAATAAAGGACATGACTGGCAAGCATTAATGTGTAGGGAAGTTTCATACTATTCCCATTATTCATTTGAAAACCTGTTTGCACATTCCTGGACTCATTTCTGGCTAATGGGGCTCTGGTGAAATACACAAGATTCACTGTGCTGCTACATGGGTTTTGACAGCTTTTTGTAACCTTGGGTAGTTAGTTGTGTAATATGCAGAACACCAAGAACACGTCTAAAAATGAACTTTTATTGCCAATATTGACAAATTATCTCATTTTATTGTAAAAACCTAAAAAATAAATCATATTGAGACCTTTCTGGAACATTGCCATTTTTGGCACATTTGGCACCATTTGGCACCATTTGGCACCATTTGGATAACGAAAAAGGTTCACCTGAAAAAACCCCTGTAAAATTTGAATGGTTTGAGATATTGACACCAGATTGTTACCAGAGGTAGGCAGCATATTGATGAATCAGATAGAGGAGTCATTTCCTTGATTGCATTTGTAGCTCCCCAGGTAAAAATTCTTAAACTTGAATGTAGGTACCCGTTTTTTAGTTTTTTTATATTTTCTGTACATAAATTGTTGTAGTTAAGTATCAAAAACTGGATTTCTATGAGTTCTCACTGCTTAGTCGTAATACTGCAGGTGTCTGCTTTAATAAAAGCCATGAACCATATTTGTACCATTTATAGTTTTTGAGATAACCACCTTTGTTTGTCACTAGTGAAAACAGGCAAAATTTGGCCTATTTTGCCCTCGGTAGGAAGAGGTTAAGCGGAAATCCCAGTTTTACCCACACTCCAAAATCTGCCACTGCTGGCTCACCATGCTCCAAATACATTGTATACTTGGGACCTACAAATTTAGTCCTCTGACCCCTTTTTTGAGTGATTGGTTCCCATGGTTCTGAATTTATTTATTTATTTATTTATTCTTAATTTAGCCTGATGCGGGCGACGGTTTTTTGGTTGAATGCGCAAATTGCCCTCTAAACGTGCTTTGGCTCGATTTGTTTCCCAATTACTTTTTTGCGCACCCCACTGAAATATCATCCGCCCACTATACCAAATTTCCTGCACGTACACGTTATGAGGTGTAAAGGTGTTCCGACTTCGAAAATGTCTTTCAAAAATTAAACCTCTTTCTTGTCTTAGAAAATGATACCACGTCATGGATCAGGCACTGCGACGGAATTAGGATCCAGGTAGTAACAATCCTGGTATCGCGCGAGCGCCCTTTTTCTTAACCAACTCCTTTTATTAGTGGAATATATGCGACGCAATGTTCCACCTCTGTGAGTTTCGATTAGATAATATTCTTGACTCTGTGCCCCGTCGGGTGCACCGACAGTACTTTCTCTTACTTCTATTTCAGATTCAGACAATACGTGGAAGATAGTCATATCTTCCTCGTTTTAGGGTTCAAAATATTCCTTTACTAAAAACAACACTAATACGAGTACTATTCGCGCCTCGTAGTGAGCAATATTAATTACTATATTTAAGAACGTAGCGTCTGGTGTTTGAACTTCTATTCCTAATTCAATTGCTTCTAACATTAACACTCTAAATTGCAATAAATATATGGCAATTACCAAATTTACTATATTATTATTCCTACATAATACCAGCAATATTATGAACACAAAAGATAATAATGATGCTTCTACTAAAATCCTGATTGACCCTATCCTTTTTGGGTAACGTTACCTCTAGAACACTGGGACCTAAGTCCCTGCTCTCCTCCTAAGGTACCTCTAAAACACCGGGGACCGAAACCTCTGATGTGAGGCTCGTCAGCCTACTTTTTCCTAATACTCAGTTGTTGTGCTCACCTTCTGTTTGACTTCCTAAATCTTTCGGATCCCTTATCAGTCACTCCCAGGGCGACAGCTTTCCGCCGGCGGGCTTGTGCTGCGTCCGAACGGCGAACTGGTTACAGTCGTCAATCAGGTTCAGCTCCTCAAGACTGGGTCTTGGCAGTGTACACTGACTCCTTTCCCTTTGGTCAGAAACTTCGCTCCTACTTAGGGAGAAAGACTGAGTTAGAGATCCTGCCGACTACGCCAAGTTTGTCGTGGAAATTTATGTAAATACCACCGAGTGTCAAACAGAAAGAGTCTCCAGATAACAATCCAGCACAACAAGTTAAGAGTATTCCTTAAGACTTTATTATTCTTGCAAGTCAAACAAAGAATGGGGCTAGAGTGCTTACCAGCTCTCTTCCCAAAGTCAGAAGGACAAACATGTCCATTTTTATATCATCCTACACAATATGTAGCAGTCATTACATCATCTTACACAATATGTCATTAATCATCCTACACAATGTGACAGTCATAAACAATCCATACATGTTAGTTTTCCCGAGTCCAATTATCTGAGCACCCTTAATTTCTCAACACAATGATGACACTGGGCCAAAAATGCCAACACCCTTGATGGACCATGAGACATCCTCTGTTTTGTTGGCCTTAGCAGTTTTGCAGAACTGCCTGTGCATCTGGGTATTCCGCAGATCGCATATCATTCTCACACCTGGTAGTTCAGACTTTACTCCCCCCCTCCTATCGCCTGGATGCATTCTCAAGAAGTCGTCTCCTTCCTGCCTTTGGTCTCAAGTTTACTCATCAGTGAACGCTGCAATTCTGGCACAAAGAACAGACCCTCCCCAGGATGTCCTCTCATGGGAGGCTGACCACATTCAGGCACACTTGCTCAAGGACAGTCACATTTTCTTAAGGACAGGCACATTTCTTTAAGGACAGGCACATACCGGAATGATGAGGTATACATTCCCTCACAGGGCAAACAGTTACAGTTATACATTTTTAAAAGCTACAAAGCATGCATATACATGTGTACTGATACATTTCATAATACATTTGTATACAGTTGTATTGATACATTTCCAATAATACATTCGTACTGATACAGTTGTACTGATACATTTCCAATAATAATACCTTTAATATTGTCTTTAATATTGCTGTTCAAGCTTATAAACCATCAGAGACAAAATCTCCTTTCACACTACTCATACTTCATATTATTATTAGTTGGGCTGCTGTAGGCAGCCCAAGTATTGTTCCTACTCATACTTCAGATTATTAGTTGGGCTGCTGTAGGCATCCCAATTATTGTACCTACTCATACTTTATATTATTATTATTAGTTGGGCTGCTGTAGGCAGGCCAAGTATTGTTCCTACTCATACTTCATATTATTAGTTGGGCTGCTGTAGGCAGCCCAAGTATTGTTTCTACTCATACTTCATATTATTAGTTGGGCTGCTGTAGGCAGCCCAAGTATTGTTCCTACTCATACTTCATATTATTATTATTATTAGTTGGGCTGCTGTAGGCAGCCCAAGTATTGTTCCTACTCATACTTCATATTATTATTATTAGTTGGGCTGCTGTAGGCAGCCCAAGTATTGTTCCTACTCACACTTCATATTATTAGTTGGGCTGCTGTAGGCAGCCCAAGTATTGTTCCTACTCATACTTCATATTATTATTATTAGTTGGGCTGCTGTAGGCATCCCAAGTATTGTACCTACTCAGACTTTATATTATTATTATTAGTTGGGCTGCTGTAGGCAGCCCAAGTATTGTTCCTACTCATACTTCATATTATTATTATTATTATTATTATTATTATTATTAGTTGGGCTGCTGTAGGCAGCCCAAGTATTGTTCCTACTCATACTTCATATTATTATTATTAGTTGGGCTGCTTTAGGCATCCCAAGTATTGTACCTACTCATACTTTATATTATTATTATTTGGGCTGCTGTAGGCAGCCCAAGTATTGTTCCTACTCACACTTCATATCATTAGTTGGGCTGCTGTAGGTAGCCCAAGTATTGTTCCTACTCATATTTCATATTATTAGTTGGGCTGCTGTAGGCAGCCCAAGTATTGTTCCTACTCATACTTCATATTATTAGTTGGGCTGCTGTAGGCAGCCCAAGTATTGTTCCCACTCATACTTCATATTATTATTATTATTATTATTATTATTAGTTGGGCTGCTGTAGGCAGCCCAAGTATTTTTCCTACTCATACTTCAGATTTTTAGTTGGGCTGCTGTAGGCAGCCCAAGTATTGTTCCTACTCACACTTCATATTACATTACATTACATTACATTATAGGCATTTAGCAGACGCTCTAATCCAGAGCGACTTACACATCATGATATATTATTAGTTTGGCTGCTGTACGCAGCCCAAGTATTGTTCCTACTCATACTTCACATTATTATTATTAGTTGGGCTGCTGTAGGCAGCCCAAGTATTGTTCCTACTCATACTTCATATTATTAGTTGGGCTGCTGTAGGCAGCCCAAGTATTGCGCCTACTCATACTTCATATTATTAGTTGGGCTGCTGTAGGCAGCCCAAGTATTGTTCCTACTCATACTTCATATTATTATTAGTTGGGCTGCTGTAGGCAGCCCAAGTATTGTTCCTACTCATACTTCATATTATTATTATTAGTTGGGCTGCTGTAGGCAGCCCAAGTATTGTTCCTACTCATACTTCATATTATTATTAGTTGGGCTGCTGTAGGCAGCCCAAGTATTGTTCCTACTCATACTTCACATTATTAAAGAGAATACCAAACCCGGACTACTTCGCTAGGACTAACCCGAGATAAGGAGGACTGGAGCACACAGAGCTCAGAGCAAAACAAAATATTTTAATACGACTGACGTTTCGACATCAACGACGTCTTCTTCAGAGTCAAAATGGAAATACAGACAAATGCACCGGGAGGTATATAAATACCCTCCCATCAATTACACAAAATAAGGTGCGCATGTGTAGGACTAATAAATCTCGTCATAGATACCACATATACAATGTTATCTTCTTTAACAGGATAAAGAGAAGAACGACAAATGTCATAGGTAAATGAACTAAATAATTGTCTATTGTGAACATGGCATAAAACAATATAAAATGAAAATCAAAAAGCCTGTACACAAGTTACAAAAAACATGAAAGATTCAGCGACTCATTTAACCCATTGGGTTCCACACTATTAAGTGTATGTATCCAGTACGCCTCCCTGCGGAGCAGTTGCTTAATAATATCTCCGCCTCTGGATGATGAAGTGACTCTCTCAATACCCCAAAATTTTAGAGAAGAGACAGAACCATGATTGGCTTCAGCGTAATGTCGCGCAATAGCATAGTCCATATTTTTAGACCGGATTGCGGTCTTATGTTCAGCAATTCTAAGTTTGAGGGCTCTCTTAGTCTGTCTGATGTAGATTTTGGAGCATATACATTTCAGCATGTAGATAACATGGGTAGTGTTGCAGTTAATAAAAGTGGTTATTTTAAATTCCTTGCCCGAACGTGGATGACAGAAGACTTTAATGTCATTAGAGTTAGAGCAATGGACACAGTGTCCACAGTGATAGAACCCTCTAGGGGGCGTAGGTAGCCAGGAGGGTTTTGTCTGCGGACTATTCACCATGCTGTGAACCACCTTATCTTTTAAGTTGTGTGGCCTTCTAAAGCACACTCGCGGAGGTTCGGAAGTAAATTTATTTAAAAGAGGGTCACTCTGGAGAATGGGCCAGTGTTTACGGACAATGTTTTTAACTCTTCCAGCGACCGGACTGAACTCAGTGGAAAAGCAAATACGAGGAAGGGTAGCACGCTTAGGCTTTTTACAGAGGAGGGACTTCCTATCAGTATGGCGGGCTCGGTCAATAGCGGCAGTAACGTCAACAATACTGTAGCCTCTTTGAAGAAATCTGCTACGCATCTGACAGATGTTGCTTTCAAATTTTGCATCCGTGCTACAGTTGCGTCTCAAGCACAAGAACTGTCCAATCGGTATATTACGTATCAGTGGACGGGGGTGATTGCTATCCGCTCTTAACAGAGTATTTCTGCTTAAGGGTTTACGGAAGATGGTAGATTCAAGTTTACCGTCATCACCTTTAAAAATAGTCAGGTCTAGAAAATTAATGGATCTCACGTCATGTTCCTCTGTAAAAGACAAATGACGATCTCTAGAATTCACATACCTCAAGAAATCTTCAAATTCGAGTACAGTACCATCCCACACGAGCAGTATGTCGTCAATGTATCTACGCCACAGGGAGATTTTGGAGAGAAAGGGATTAATGGAATTATGGATAAATTTCTCTTCCCAGTGACCCATGAACAGATTAGCATAATTCGGTGCAAAAGCTGCTCCCATTGCTGTACCCTGAGTCTGTAAATAATAACAGCCATTGTATTGGAAATAGTTCATGGTGAGTGCCATCTCCGTAAGGGTGATAAGGAAACTTGAAGGGGGTAATAGGTCTTCCGGGCGTGTGGAGAGGTAGTATGACAGAGCTTCCAGACCTCCTTTATGGGGAATGTTGGTGTACAAACTCTGTACATCTAACGACGCTAAAATAGTAGCTGAATTCACACGAACACCTTCAATAACCCTAAGAAGATCAGACGTATCACCTATATACGAAGGCAGGGTAGGAACCAATTTCTTAATAAAAAAGTCAACATATTGTGAGAGAGGTTCTGTAAGGCTACCATTGCCTGACACTATAGGGCGCAGTGGAGGATCAGATACAGACTTGTGAATTTTTGGGAGACCATACAAAATCGGGCATATGGGGTATTTAGTACTTAAAAAATCCCTTTCATTTTTAGTGATCCAACCCGTAGACAAGGCATTTTCTATGGCAGAGTCAATTTCACATTTTATGCGCTCTGTTGTATTAGCGCAAAGAGGTGAGTAGAATTGTTCATTCAAAAGTTTTTTTTTATACTCTTATCGTATTGTTCAAACGCTAGAACAACTACTGCTCGGCCTTTGTCGGCGCTGCGAATGA
Organism: Synaphobranchus kaupii; assembly: GCA_029718625.1. Classification (NCBI taxonomy): domain Eukaryota; kingdom Metazoa; phylum Chordata; class Actinopteri; order Anguilliformes; family Synaphobranchidae; genus Synaphobranchus; species Synaphobranchus kaupii. The sequence continues at coordinate 10,777,317 of CM056389.1, forward strand.
CCAAGTTTGAATTAAGTTGTAGATCTTTCAAGGCTTTGCGTTCTTAAAAGATAAGGTGGTTCACAGCATGGTGAGTAGTCCGCAGACAAAACCCTCCTGGCTACCTACGCCCCCTAGAGGGTTCTATCGCTGTGGACACTGTGTCCATTGCTCTAACTCTAATGACATTAAAGTCTTCTGTCATCCACGTTCGGGCAAGGAATTTAAAATAACCACTTTTATTAACTGCAACACTACCCATGTTATCTACATGCTGAAATGTATATGCTCCAAAATCTACATCGGACAGACTAAGAGAGCCCTCAAACTTAGAATTGCTGAACATAAGACCACGATCCGGTCTAAAAATATGGACTATGCTATTGCGCGACATTACGCTGAAGCCAATCATGGTTCTGTCTCTTCTCTAAAATTTTGGGGTATTGAGAGAGTCACTTCATCATCCAGAGGCGGAGATATTATTAAGCAACTGCTCCGCAGGGAGGCGTACTGGATACATACACTTAATAGTGTGGAACCCAATGGGTTAAATGAGTCGCTGAATCTTTCATGTTTTTTGTAACTTGTGTACAGGCTTTTTGATTTTCATTTTATATTGTTTTATGCCATGTTCACAATAGACAATTATTTAGTTCATTTACCTATGACATTTGTCGTTCTTCTCTTTATCCTGGTAAAGAAGATAACATTGTATATGTGGTATCTATGACGAGATTTATTAGTCCTACACATGCGCACCTTATTTTGTGTAATTGATGGGAGGGTATTTATATACCTCCCGGTGCATTTGTCTGTATTTCCATTTTGACTCTGAAGAAGACGTCGTTGACGTCGAAACGTCAGTCGTATTAAAATATTTTCTTTTGCTCTGAGCTCTGTGTGCTCCAGTCCTCCTTATCTCGGGTTAGTCCTAGCGAAGTAGTCCGGGTTTGGTATTCTCTTTATTCACTGGTCCTTCTGTTGAGCACCTATAGTTCCTTGTCTATATAGCTGGCTTGTAGCGCGTTTGGGATCACCCCCTTTTTACTTCAGATTATTAGTTGGGCTGCTGTAGGCAGCCCAAGTATTGTTCCTACCCATACTTCATATTATTATTATTATTATTAGTTGGGCTGCTGTAGGCAGCCCAAGTATTGTTCCTACTCATACTTCATATTATTAGTTGGGCTGCTGTAGGCAGCCCAAGTATTGTGCCTACTCATACATACTTCATATTATTAGTTGGGCTGCTTTAGGCAGCCCAAGTATTGTTCCTACTCATACTTCATATTATTATTATTAGTTGGGCTGCTGTAGGCAGGCCAATTATTGTTCCTACTCATACTTCATATTATTATTAGTTGGGCTGCTGTAGGCAGCCCAAGTATTGTTCCTAATCATACTTCATATTATTAGTTGGGCTGCTGTAGGCAGCCCAAGTATTGTTCCTACTCATATTTCATATTATTCTTATTATTATTACTTGGGCTGCTGTAGGCAGCCCAAGTATTGTTCCTGCTCATACTTCATATTATTATTATTAGTTGGGCTGCAGTAGGCAGCCCAAGTATTGTTCCTACTCATACTTCATATTATTATTATTATTAGTTGGGCTGCTGTAGGCAGCCCAAGTATTGTTCCTACTCATACTTCATATTATTATTATTAGTTGGGCTGCTGTAGGGAGCCCAAGTATTGTTCCTACTCATACTTCATATTATTAGTTTGGCTGCTGTAGGCAGCCCAAATATTGTTCCTACTCATACTTCCTTTTATTATTATTAGTTGGGCTGCTGTAGGCAGCCCAAGTATTGTTCCTACTCATACTTCATATTATTATTATTAGTTGGGCTGCTGTAGGCAGCCCAAGTATTGTTCCTACTCATACTTCATATTATTATTAGTTGGGCTGCTGTAGGCAGCCCAAGTATTGTTCCTACCCATACTTCATATTATTATTATTATTAGTTGGGTTGCTGTAGGCAGCCCAAGTATTGTGCCTACTCATACTTCATATTATTAGTTGGGCTGCTGTAGACAGCCCAAGTATTGTGCCTACTCATACTTCATATTATTAGTTGGGCTGCTGTAGGCAGCCCAAGTATTGTACCTACTCATACTTCATATTATTATTATTAGTTGGGCTGCTGTAGGCAGCCCAAATATTGTTCCTACTCACACTTCATATTATTAGTTTGGCTGCTGTAGGCATCCCAAGTATTGTACCTACTCATACTTTATATTATTATTATTAGTTGGGCTGCTGTAGGCATCCCAAGTATTGTTCCTACTCATACTTTATATTATTATTATTAGTTGGGCTGCTGTAGGCAGCCCAAGTATTGTTCCTACTCATACTTCATATTATTATTATTAGTTGGGCTGCTGTAGGCAGCCCAAGTATTGTTCCTACTCATACTTCATATTATTATTATTAGTTGGGCTGCTGTAGGCAGCCCAAGTATTGTTCCTACTCACACTTCATATTATTAGTTGGGCTGCTGTAGGCAGCCCAAGTATTGAACCTACTCATACTTCATATTATTATTATTAGTTGGGCTGCTGTAGGCATCCCAAGTATTGTACCTACTCATACTTTATATTATTATTATTAGTTGGGCTGCTGTAGGCATCCCAAGTATTGTTCCTACTCATACTTTATATTATTATTATTAGTTGGGCTGCTGTAGGCAGCCCAAGTATTGTTCCTACTCATACTTCATATTATTATTATTAGTTGGGCTGCTGTAGGCAGCCCAAGTATTGTTCCTACTCATACTTCATATTATTATTATTAGTTGGGCTGCTGTAGGCATCCCAAGTATTGTTCCTACTCATACTTCATATTATTATTATTAGTTGGGCTGCTGTAGGCATCCCAAGTATTGTACCTACTCATACTTTATATTATTATTATTTCTGCTGCTGTAGGCAGCCCAAGTATTGTTCCTACTCATACTTCATATCATTAGTTGGGCTGCTGTAGGTAGCCCAAGTATTGTTCCTACTCATATTTCATATTATTAGTTGGGCTGCTGTAGGCAGCCCAAGTATTGTTCCTACTCACACTTCATATTACATTACATTACATTACATTATAGGCATTTAGCAGACGCTCTTATCCAGAGCGACTTACACATCATTATATATTATTAGTTGGGCTGCTGTAGGCAGCCCAAGTATTGTTCCTACTCATACTTCATATTATTATTATTATTAGTTGGGCTGCTGTAGGCAGGCCAAGTATTCTTCCTACCCATACTTCATATTATTATTATTATTAGTTGGGTTGCTGTAGGCAGCCCAAGTATTGTTCCTACTCATACTTCATATTATTAGTTTGGCTGCTGTAGGCAGCCCAAATATTGTTCCTACTCATACTTCCTATTATTATTATTAGTTGGGCTGCTGTAGGCAGCCCAAGTATTGTTCCTACTCATACTTCATATTATTATTATTAGTTGGGCTGCTGTAGGCAGCCCAAGTATTGTTCCTACTCATACTTCATATTATTATTAGTTGGGCTGCTGTAGGCAGCCCAAGTATTGTTCCTACCCATACTTCATATTATTATTATTATTAGTTGGGTTGCTGTAGGCAGCCCAAGTATTGTGCCAACTCATACTTCATATTATTAGTTGGGCTGCTGTAGGCAGCCCAAGTATTGTGCCTACTCATACTTCATATTATTAGTTGGGCTGCTGTAGGCAGCCCAAGTATTGTTCCTACTCATACTTCATATTATTATTATTAGTTGGGCTGCTGTAGGCAGCCCAAATATTGTTCCTACTCACACTTCATATTATTAGTTTGGCTGCTGTAGGCATCCCAAGTATTGTACCTACTCATACTTTATATTATTATTATTAGTTGGGCTGCTGTAGGCATCCCAAGTATTGTTCCTACTCATACTTTATATTATTATTATTAGTTGGGCTGCTGTAGGCAGCCCAAGTATTGTTCCTACTCATACTTCATATTATTATTAGTTGGGCTGCTGTAGGCAGCCCAAGTATTTTTCCTACTCATACTTCAGATTTTTAGTTGGGCTGCTGTAGGCAGCCCAAGTATTGTTCCTACTCACACTTCATATTACATTACATTACATTACATTACATTATAGGCATTTAGCAGACGCTCTAATCCAGAGCGACTTACACATCATTATATATTATTAGTTTGGCTGCTGTACGCAGCCCAAGTATTGTTCCTACTCATACTTCACATTATTATTATTAGTTGGGCTGCTGTAGGCAGCCCAAGTATTGTTCCTACTCATACTTCATATTATTAGTTGGGCTGCTGTAGGCAGCCCAAGTATTGCGCCTACTCATACTTCATATTATTAGTTGGGCTTCTGTAGGCAGCCCAAGTATTGTTCCTACTCATACTTCATATTATTATTAGTTGGGCTGCTGTAGGCAGCCCAAGTATTGTTCCTACTCATACTTCATATTATTATTATTAGTTGGGCTGCTGTAGGCAGCCCAAGTATTGTTCCTACTCATACTTCATATTATTATTAGTTGGGCTGCTGTAGGCAGCCCAAGTATTGTTCCTACTCATACTTCACATTATTAAAGAGAATACCAAACCCGGACTACTTCGCTAGGACTAACCCGAGATAAGGAGGACTGGAGCACACAGAGCTCAGAGCAAAACAAAATATTTTAATACGACTGACGTTTCGACATCAACGACGTCTTCTTCAGAGTCAAAATGGAAATACAGACAAATGCACCGGGAGGTATATAAATACCCTCCCATCAATTACACAAAATAAGGTGCGCATGTGTAGGACTAATAAATCTCGTCATAGATACCACATATACAATGTTATCTTCTTTAACAGGATAAAGAGAAGAACGACAAATGTCATAGGTAAATGAACTAAATAATTGTCTATTGTGAACATGGCATAAAACAATATAAAATTAAAATCAAAAAGCCTGTACACAAGTTACAAAAAACATGAAAGATTCAGCGACTCATTTAACCCATTGGGTTCCACACTATTAAGTGTATGTATCCAGTACGCCTCCCTGCGGAGCAGTTGCTTAATAATATCTCCGCCTCTGGATGATGAAGTGACTCTCTCAATACCCCAAAATTTTAGAGAAGAGACAGAACCATGATTGGCTTCAGCGTAATGTCGCGCAATAGCATAGTCCATATTTTTAGACCGGATCGCGGTCTTATGTTCAGCAATTCTAAGTTTGAGGGCTCTCTTAGTATGTCTGATGTAGATTTTGGAGCATATACATTTCAGCATGTAGATAACATGGGTAGTGTTGCAGTTAATAAAAGTGGTTATTTTAAATTCCTTGCCCGAACGTGGATGACAGAAGACTTTAATGTCATTAGAGTTAGAGCAATGGACACAGTGTCCACAGTGATAGAACCCTCTAGGGGGCGTAGGTAGCCAGGAGGGTTTTGTCTGCGGACTACTCACCATGCTGTGAACCACCTTATCTTTTAAGTTGTGTGGCCTTCTAAAGCACACTCGCGGAGGTTCGGAAGTAAATTTATTTAAAAGAGGGTCACTCTGGAGAATGGGCCAGTGTTCACGGACAATGTTTTTAACTCTTCCAGCGACCGGACTGAACTCAGTGGAAAAGCAAATACGAGGAAGGGTAGCACGCTTAGGCTTTTTACAGAGGAGGGACTTCCTATCAGTATGGCGGGCTCGGTCAATAGCGGCAGTAACGTCAACAATACTGTAGCCTCTTTGAAGAAATCTGCTACGCATCTGACAGATGTTGCTTTCAAATTTTGCATCCGTGCTACAGTTGCGTCTCAAGCGCAAGAACTGTCCAATCGGTATATTACGTATCAGTGGACGGGGGTGATTGCTATCCGCTCTTAACCCTATTTACTTTGGCCTATTTTATACAATTTTCGCCTAGTTTTTACTAGTGTCAATTAAGTGCCAATATCTCAAAAACTATTCACTGCACATCCATGGTTGAAAGTTTCAATGAAAGAAGAGGCTTGTACCATTCAGAAATTTGCATCAGAATAAATTTATGTAAAAATGGTCACATACAGTTTATACATAATACACATAAAAAAACAAAAAAAAGTACAAAACGCCTTGTGTTTTTACAGTTTAGCACTGAATATTTCAACTTCAAAGTACTGGAGCAAGCCAGACTTCCTTACACTAGTGCACTGATATGTTGTCCACTTGGGTATAGAATTTGGTAAAGATATCTACAGGCTTTCCTTATGCATTGGTATTTTTACCAAAACGGGGCCCTGGTGTCCCAAAACGTTTCCAAACGTCGCCAAATATAAAACATGTGCATATCTTTCTGTCTAGGCATGTCAATCATCAGAAAACTTTATTTTTCTTTTAAAACATTTTTTGTAATACAGAATGTGAAGAAAATTAACCTACACATGTTTTGTGTTTATGTGTATGAGGGTATTCTCTTACAAAGCGTGCCCAAAAGTGCCCAAATACCTCTCCGAAAAGGATTACTTACCCTAATGTTATCCAACCAATCTGCTTTACATTTAAAATGGCACTGTACTTCAAAGTTAGATTTACCAGAGCCCCATAAGCCAGCAGAATAACAGGTTTATCTATAACAAGCCTTCAACTTGACTTTTTACAGCAAAAGTAATGAATTATACATCACTATTTGGCAAACCTGTCTGTTACCACCTCCTACGACAGAGGTGTTAGGTGGGGGAGGGGTGTCTTCACTGTCCTCCCTGAAAAAGACAGATTCAAGTACATTACTAAGTAGAATCACTAAAAAATGAGAACAGAAATTATCTCAAAAAGACATATGGCAAGTATTACAATTAAGTGGAAAAAAATTTTTATTTTATAAAAAAAAAAAAATATATATATATATATACACACACACACACACACACACATATATATATATATATTATATATACGTATATACATTAAAAAATCTTACATCCACAGTACGTCTGATATTAGCTCCAACATAATTAGCAATCGTAGCTAACTAGGATTTATGAATTCGTTTGTCAGCTTGCACGAACTAAATTACATTATTATAATACTGTAATGTCTTGACTGAACCGTGAAATAAAGTACTGAGAATGAGAACTCGTTTCATGCGTAAATTCAACAACTAGCCCTGTGTTGGTTGCTGCACAAAGAAACTGCGAATTAACGCTAGAAAACAAACAAACAGCAGGCGCTACTTAGCAGCCTGTGACACCATAGAAACTAGCGAACTCCTGCGAGAATCCATTTATCACCAAACTAAAAATACTCTAGACAATAGCGCTCCATACTGTTGATGATTATGATGATGATAATAACAAGAATAATAATAATAATAATAATTTGTATTATATATTTTAAAAAAACACTTACATGTCCAGGCACGGGTCCATGCCAGAGTCATTGCTCTGCCAGAACACAGACTTCTTCGCCTCTGGGACACTTCTTCACCTCCAAAACCTGAGCAACCGTGAAATAAGCGCTCTTCTTTCCACCGTTGATTGCCACGTTCGCGTATAAATGTATAAAATAATCGTAAACTTTGAAGCAGCAAAGACATCACCAGCGCAATTGCACCAATACAGCTGCCCGCGTCTGCGTACAGAGAAAGACTGGTCTGTGACGTTTTTTCAGCTCACAAAAAAGCTACACATTGCTAAATACATCGGGATAGACTACAAACTTACTTGTAACAGCAATCCAGCCCATCCCTTACAGGATAAACTCAGTCAAAATGGCCACAGGCGTCATCTGATGCTGTCGACAGTCCAGGAGCGCACAGCCGATTGCCCTATGGGCTGTCTTTACGCGTGGATACAGCGCCGTTCACAGTCGCTTGAATATGACATATTTTACTTCGTTTGAAAGGGCAGGAACCCCCGTAGAAGATAATCTACGTGTTTTACGTTAGATCATTCCTGTAGCAGTCTAGTAATGCTTTTACGCAACGGTAGTAACGTAGTACAAACGCAAAAGCGAAGGCTACGCACTGTGGAAATTGAGACTTTCCTGGATAATGGATAAATGGGTTACGAAAAAACGTTGAGGATTCTTCAGAAAAGGGTTATAACTGCATAACCAGGTATCGTATTTGGTTGCTTAAACATGTTTATCAAGAGAATTTGTAGAAAATAAAATGTATTTATACAAAACCGGAAGTATATCGGTTGTATGCATACTGAAGTGAGCACGGGAAAAAAACACCTAATGTTTATTTATACAACTTTTCAATAATATACAATTGTTCCTGAATCGGATCTTGATTTTTTAGCGTGTTGAAATGGTACCAAGAGCTTTTGTGATACGCATTTTATTGCCTGTGATTGCGGCGAGGTGAAGGCTGTAAACAAATAAAAAAAAGTGGGTTGGGCTATTAGCACCCTGCTGCTTTATGGCTCTGTAGTGTAACCTGAGAGCTGATAAGCATATAAACGAATGTGCTCGCAGGCTGTGACTGTTTTTAACAATTTTGCGTCGAAAGTTCCGTGTTTTATTAACGTTATAATTTAGAATTTAAGAGAAATATGAACACTATAAAAAATTGGACCGCATGCGTCCCACCACTAGGGGGCCAAAGCCTATAGAGTTAACAGAGTATTTCTGCTTAAGGGTTTACGGAAGATGGTAGATTCAAGTTTACCGTCATCACCTTTAAAAATAGTCAGGTCTAGAAAATTAATGGATCTCACGTCATGTTCCTCTGTAAAAGACAAATGACGATCTCTAGAATTCACATACCTCAAGAAATCTTCAAATTCGAGTACAGTACCATCCCACACGAGCAGTATGTCGTCAATGTATCTACGCCACAGGGAGATTTTGGAGAGAAAGGGATTAATGGAATTATGGATAAATTTCTCTTCCCAGTGACCCATGAACAGATTAGCATAATTCTGTAATGTTCCGCTCCCTTCCTGTCCGTTTTCCGTGTTTTCCTGTTTTCCCTCCGTGTCATGTTGGATCCCTTTGTCCGTGTTTTCCCCTCTGCCGCGGACTAGGCATGTCCTTCCCTGTCTTGTTCGTCTGGTTGTTTTGGTTTACTTCCGCCTTTCACTCCCTCCCCCTCGTTGCATGCATTTCCTCACCTGGTGTCTTGTAATCACTCCCGGTTTATGTTCACACCTGTTTCGTATTTTGTCACATTAGTTAGCCCTATATAGTCTTTCGGCTGGCTGCCAGTCGGCGCCAGTTCGTTAACTATCATCACTTGGTGTAGTGCTTGAGTCGTTAACTGGTCTCCCCGTGTAAACTATTCGCGTGTTTGTGGAATGTGTTTCCCATACAGCGTATAGTCCCTTGCAAACTACAGTCTGGTAGTTTACCTCCCGCACAATTCCTGTAATTATTGTATTGGCTAACTTGTTTCCCTTCTCCTCCATCCAACCCTGCTCCCTATCTCCCGTGGCAGTGTTTGTTTTCCCCGTGTTTGTTTGTGTGTGTTGCGGTACCTCCACCTCCAGCGCGTGTAGGCTCCGGGGTGATTCGCTACCTGGCTACCCTCCAGTTGTTCCTGTCCGACCGAGGAAACCACCCAGTTCTTCGGCGCCGGCTCCTGGAGCTCTGGAGACGGTCAGCTACCTCCGGACCTACCGCAGCTACGCCACACCACTCTGCCCTGCCGTGATTCCGCAAAACCTCCCGACTTCCAAACCCATCACCTCCGTGAGAACCTCCCGGTCTTTCCCGTGCCTTCCCTTGCACTAACCCTCCTCTGTTTTTGTTTTTCTATACCGGTGCAGTCAGCCCGGTCCAGTCCTGCCCTGCCGTAGTGAGTCGTTCCCCTGCCAGTTCCAGTCCAGTCCCGGCGTGAGTGTTACAGGCACTCGCTCAAGTCCAGTTCCGGTTTGGGACATTCCGTTCCAGTACCTGTACCCGTGTGGACCTCCCGGTCCAGTCCAGTCCAGTCCAGTTCCGGTTTGGGACAATTCCGTTCCAGTACCTGATTCCCGTGTGGACCTCCCGGTCCAGTTCCAGTCCAGTCCAGTTCCGGTTTGGGACATTCCGTTCCAGTACCTGTACCCGTGTGGACCTCCCGGTCCAGTTCAGTCCAGTCCAGTTCCGGTTTGGGACAATTCCGTTCCAGTACCTGTTTCCCGTGTGGACCACCCGGTCCAGTTCCAGTCCAGTCCAGTTCCGGTTTGGAACAGCCCGTTCCAGAACCTCCAGTCCAGCTCCGGCTTGGAGCAGCCCGTCCCGGGCTTCCAGGCGCAAGATCTCCTAATTCTGTGTGTGTCTTGCCTTTCCTGTACAGTGTTGGGACTACCCCAACACTTAAATTATTAAATACCATCTTTTGTGAATTCTGTCTCCTGGTCGTTGCACTTGGGTTCGTCCCGTACACAGATACGTAACAGAACGAACTGGCCAAAAACATGGACCCAGCCGACCTGGAGCAGATTCGGCACGCCTTCTCCTGCCAAACTGCGGTCAGCGACCAACAGGGCCGTCGTCTGGACGACGTGTTGGAAGTACTGAAGGGCATCACGGAACAAGTTACTCAGCTGTCTCTTCACCAGCCGCTTCCGCGTATTCCAGTGGGCCCTACACCGCCCGCTCCGGACCCCCCGGCGGACCCTCCTGTGTCCGCTTCATTTCGGGAGCCGCGCGTTCAACATCCGGAGCTATTCCGCGGGGAATTGGGGAAATGTCGCGAATTTCTGATGAAATGCGACATTGTCTTCCGGATGCAGCCCTCCTCCTTCGCCTCCGACCCATGTAAGATCGCGTTCATCATGAGCAGCCTGGGAGGAGGTGCCCTGGAGTGGGCTACATCCATCTGGGATAGCCAAGCCGCGCTCTGCAACAACTTCGCTGCCTTCACCGCCGAGATGCGGCGCGTGTTTGACCACCCTACCTGTGGGCGAGATGCAACTCAGCGCCTACTTCAAGTCCGTCAGGGGGGTCGCAGCGTCGCAGAGATGGCCATCCAATTCCGTACCCTCGCCGCGGAGTCCGGATGGAACGACACCGCCCTTCAGGGGGCTTTCCGCCAGGCACTCAGCGAGGAGCTCAAAGACCAACTAGCCACCCGTGAGGAATCCACCTCCCTCAATAGCCTGATTAGCCTGGCCATAGCAGTCGACAACCGTCTTCGTATCCGGGCCCGTGAGCGTGGGGGGAATCCCGGTCACCTTCCTCATATTCGCTCTCACCCATCTGTTTCTGGATTCAGGGCGGCGTCTGGGGTCTCCGAAGAGGAGCCCATGCAACTGGGCAGAGTTGCGGTCAACTCTGCGGAGCGCCAACGCCGTCAGCGATCCAGGTCGTGCTTCTACTGTGGCAAACCTGGCCATCAGATCGCCTCGTGTCCAATCCGCCCAAAAGAATAGGCTCGCCAGTTAAACTAGGCGTACTGACGAGCCCTATCATTCCCTGCCATGCAGCCCAGAATCGCCTAGTCTTCAAGGCCACTCTCCTGTGGAGCGACAAGTCCTTAGTTTCGTCGGCTCTCATCGACTCTGGAGCCGACGCCAACTTTATGGACACCACCTTCGCCCAGAGGGCCGGCATACCTACGGAGCTTCTTCCATCACCCATTACTGCCTTCGCCTTAGACGGTCGGAGCTTGGGATTAGTGACCCACTCCACCGTGTCCTTACAGCTTGTCCTCTCTGGCAATCACCGGGAGAGCATTCAACTCCTCCTCATCAACTCCACACAGTCAACCATAGTTTTAGGTCAGACCTGGCTCCGTCTCCATAACCCACACATTGACTGGCAGGGCGGACGCATCCTGGCGTGGAGTGGCCACTGCCTGGCAAGCTGTCTCCGCTCCGCGCTTCCCCCTCCGGGGTCTAAGAATCCCAGCACCAACCTACCCGAACCCGATATGTCCACCGTTCCCAAGCAGTATCACGACCTCAGTCGCACCTTCTCGAAAGCACGTGCTCTGTCCCTACCTCCTCATCGCCCGTACGACTGTTGTATCGATCTGCTGGCGGGAGCCAAACTTCCGTCCGGCCGTCTCTACAGTCTGTCGGGACCAGAGAAACTCGCCATGGAGGAATATATCCATGAGTCCCTCGCCTCGGGCATCATCCGTCCCTCCTCTTCTCCGGTTGGTGCTGGGTTCTTTTTCGTGGGGAAAAAGGACGGCTCACTACGGCCCTGCATCGACTACCGGGGACTCAATTCCATCACTATCCGCAACAAGTATCCTCTCCCCCTCATTAACACTGTTTTTGAACCCCTCTCGCAGGCCGTCATTTTCACGAAACTCGACCTCCGTAATGCGTACCACCTGGTGCGCATACGGGAGGGGGATGAGTGGAAGACTGCCTTCAATACCCCGTTGGGCCACTATGAATACCTGGTGGTCCCTTTCGGCCTTACTAACGCCCCGGCAGTCTTCCAGGGCATGGTTAATGACGTCCTGCGAGACCTGTTGGGTAAGACCGTTTTTGTTTACATTGACGACATTTTAATTTTTTCCAAGTCCCCTCAGGAGCACATTCTCCATGTCCGGGAGGTTCTCCAGCGGCTCCTCGAGAACCAGCTCTTCGTGAAGGCGGAGAAATGCTCATTCCACGTCTCTTCAGTCCCGTTCCTCGGCTTCATTATCGAGGAGGGCAGTATCCGGGCGGATCCGGTCAAAGTCAAGGCGGTGACGGAATGGCCCCAACCCACCTCTCGTAAGCTGTTACAACAGTTCCTTGGTTTTGCTAATTTTTATCGTCGTTTTATCCGAAATTACAGTGTCATTGCTGCCCCCCTTACAAAACTTACCTCCACCACTTTTTCTTTCTGTTGGAATCCCGAAGCTCAGCGTGCTTTTGAGCAACTCAAAACGCGGTTTTCCTCAGCCCCTATCCTTTGCCACCCTGATCCCTCCCGTCAGTTTACGATCGAGGTGGACGCCTCCGACACCGGCGTGGGGGCCATTCTGTCCCAACGTGCCGCCTTAGACAACAAGCTCCATCCCTGTGCCTTTTTCTCCCGGAGGCTGTCCTCCGCTGAGCAGAATTATGATGTCGGGGATCGGGAACTTCTTGCCATTAAGCTGGCTCTTGAGGAGTGGCGCCACTGGCTGGAGGGGGCAGGTACCCCCTTTGTTGTTTTGACTGACCACCAAAATTTAATTTATTTAAGATCTGCCAAGAGGCTGAATGCCAGACAGGCTAGGTGGTCACTTTTCTTTGCCCGGTTTAATTTTTCTTTGTCCTATCGCCCCGGTTCCCGCAATATTAAGGCAGATGCCTTATCCCGTGTGTTTTCCCTTCCCTCCAGTCCTGCTGACCCCGAAACCATTCTCCCAGCGTCCTGTATGGTGGCTGCGGTCTCCTGGAGGATTGAGGAGATCGTGAGGTCCGCCCAGACCTCCCACCCTGACCCCCGTAATAACCCTAACCCTGCCCTGTTTGTTCCCGACTCCGTCCGCTCCCAGGTCCTTGAGTGGGTTCACGCCTCCTGCCTGGCGTGTCACCCAGGTGTTGCCAGGACGACCGCCCTCGTCAGGAGGAGCTTTTGGTGGCCCACCCTCAAGGAGGATACCCGTGCCTTTGTTCTGGCCTGCTCTGTATGCGCCAGGAGCAAGGCTTCCCACCAGCCTCCCTCTGGTCATCTCCTTCCCCTCCCTGTCCCGGGCCGTCCTTGGAGCCACATTGGGGTGGACTTCGTAACCGGTCTGCCGTTGTCAGATGGCAACTCTGTCATTTTGACAATTGTGGATCGGTTCTCCAAGGCGGCTCACTTTATCCCCCTCCCCAAGCTCCCGTCCGCCCTCGAAACGGCGGAGCTCCTGGTGGTACATGTGGTCAGGCTGCACGGGATCCCTTCCGATATCGTGTCGGATCGTGGGCCCCAATTCTCCTCCCAGGTCTGGAAGGCGTTCTGTGTAGCCCTGGGGGCCTCGGCCAGTCTTTCGTCTGGCTTCCATCCCCAGTCGAACGGCCAGGCAGAGAGGGCGAACCAGGACCTGGGGGCCGCCCTGCGGTGCGTCACGGCTCGCAACCCCGCCTCCTGGAGCCGTTTCCTTCCCTGGGTGGAGTACTCCCACAACTCCCTTAAGAGTACCTCCACCGGGTTATCCCCTTTCGAGTGTTCGTTAGGGTACCAACCCCCTCTCCTGTCGGTCCAGGAGGCCGAGGTAGCAGTCCCCTCTGTCAGGGCCCACATCCTCAAATGCAAGCGCATTTGGAGGCTTACACGCACCGCACTCCTACGTTCCAATTCCCGGTCCCAGCGTCTGGCGGACCTGCACAGGACCGCAGCCCCCAAATACAGGGCCGGTCAGCAGGTCTGGTTGTCCACGTCTAACATTTCCCTTCCCTCCTCCTCTAAAAAACTTCGGCCCCGGTTCATTGGTCCCTTCCCTGTTGTACGTCTTGTTAACCCTGTTTCTGTCAAGCTCTCCCTCCCTGCCTCCCTCAAAGTTTACCCCGTTTTTCATGTCTCCCAAGTCAAGCCTGTCGCCTCCAGCCCCCTCAGTGCCCCTACCCTCCCTCCTCCTCCTGTCCGGGTCATCAACAACGCCCCGGCCTATACGGTGGACCGCATCATTGACATCCGCCGTAAGGGTCGGGGCTTCCAATACCTCGTGGACTGGGAGGGGTATGGCCCTGAGGAGCGGTCATGGCTCCACAAGGGCCTCATCCTGGATCAAACGTTAATCCAGGATTTCCACAGTCGCTTCCCATTCAAGACCAGGCCGCCAGGTACGCCAGGTGGCGTACGTTGAGGGGGGGGTACTGTAATGTTCCGCTCCCTTCCTGTCCGTTTTCCGTGTTTTCCTGTTTTCCCTCCGTGTCATGTTGGATCCCTTTGTCCGTGTTTTCCCCTCTGCCGCGGACTAGGCATGTCCTTCCCTGTCTTGTTCGTCTGGTTGTTTTGGTTTACTTCCGCCTTTCACTCCCTCCCCCTCGTTGCATGCATTTCCTCACCTGGTGTCTTGTAATCACTCCCGGTTTATGTTCACACCTGTTTCGTATTTTGTCACATTAGTTAGCCCTATATAGTCTTTCGGCTGGCTGCCAGTCGGCGCCAGTTCGTTAACTATCATCACTTGGTGTAGTGCTTGAGTCGTTAACTGGTCTCCCCGTGTAAACTATTCGCGTGTTTGTGGAATGTGTTTCCCATACAGCGTATAGTCCCTTGCAAACTACAGTCTGGTAGTTTACCTCCCACACAATTCCTGTAATTATTGTATTGGCTAACTTGTTTCCCTTCTCCTCCATCCAACCCTGCTCCCTATCTCCCGTGGCAGTGTTTGTTTTCCCCGTGTTTGTTTGTGTGTGTTGCGGTACCTCCACCTCCAGCGCGTGTAGGCTCCGGGGTGATTCGCTACCTGGCTACCCTCCAGTTGTTCCTGTCCGACCGAGGAAACCACCCAGTTCTTCGGCGCCGGCTCCTGGAGCTCTGGAGACGGTCAGCTACCTCCGGACCTACCGCAGCTACGCCACACCACTCTGCCCTGCCGTGATTCCGCAAAACCTCCCGACTTCCAAACCCATCACCTCCGTGAGAACCTCCCGGTCTTTCCCGTGCCTTCCCTTGCACTAACCCTCCTCTGTTTTTGTTTTTCTATACCGGTGCAGTCAGCCCGGTCCAGTCCTGCCCTGCCGTAGTGAGTCGTTCCCCTGCCAGTTCCAGTCCAGTCCCGGCGTGAGTGTTACAGGCACTCGCTCAAGTCCAGTTCCGGTTTGGGACATTCCGTTCCAGTACCTGTACCCGTGTGGACCTCCCGGTCCAGTCCAGTCCAGTCCAGTTCCGGTTTGGGACAATTCCGTTCCAGTACCTGATTCCCGTGTGGACCTCCCGGTCCAGTTCCAGTCCAGTCCAGTTCCGGTTTGGGACATTCCGTTCCAGTACCTGTACCCGTGTGGACCTCCCGGTCCAGTTCAGTCCAGTCCAGTTCCGGTTTGGGACAATTCCGTTCCAGTACCTGTTTCCCGTGTGGACCACCCGGTCCAGTTCCAGTCCAGTCCAGTTCCGGTTTGGAACAGCCCGTTCCAGAACCTCCAGTCCAGCTCCGGCTTGGAGCAGCCCGTCCCGGGCTTCCAGGCGCAAGATCTCCTAATTCTGTGTGTGTCTTGCCTTTCCTGTACAGTGTTGGGACTACCCCAACACTTAAATTATTAAATACCATCTTTTGTGAATTCTGTCTCCTGGTCGTTGCACTTGGGTTCGTCCCGTACACAGATACGTAACAAATTCGGTGCAAAAGCTGCTCCCATTGCTGTACCCTGAGTCTGTAAATAATAACAGCCATTGTATTGGAAATAGTTCATGGTGAGTGCCATCTCCGTAAGGGTGATAAGGAAACTTGAAGGGGGTAATAGGTCTTCCGGGCGTGTGGAGAGGTAGTATGACAGAGCTTCCAGACCTCCTTTATGGGGAGTGTTGGTGTACAAACTCTGTACATCTAACGACGCTAAAATAGTAGCTGAATTCACACGAACACCTTCAATAACCCTAAGAAGATCAGACGTATCACCTATATACGAAGGCAGGGTAGGAACCAATTTCTTAATAAAAAAGTCAACATATTGTGAGAGAGGTTCTGTAAGGCTACCATTGCCTGACACTATAGGGCGCAGTGGAGGATCAGATACAGACTTGTGAATTTTTGGGAGACCATACAAAATCGGGCATATGGGGTATTTAGTACTTAAAAAATCCCTTTCATTTTTAGTGATCCAACCCGTAGACAAGGCATTTTCTATGGCAGAGTCAATTTCACATTTTATGCGCTCTGTTGGATTAGCGCAAAGAGGTGAGTAGAATTGTTCATTCAAAAGTTTTTTTTTATACTCTTATCGTATTGTTCAAACGCTAGAACAACTACTGCTCGGCCTTTGTCGGCGCTGCGAATGACCAAGTTTGAATTAAGTTGTAGATCTTTCAAGGCTTTGCGTTCTTAAAAGATAAGGTGGTTCACAGCATGGTGAGTAGTCCGCAGACAAAACCCTCCTGGCTACCTACGCCCCCTAGAGGGTTCTATCGCTGTGGACACTGTGTCCATTGCTCTAACTCTAATGACATTAAAGTCTTCTGTCATCCACGTTCGGGCAAGGAATTTAAAATAACCACTTTTATTAACTGCAACACTACCCATGTTATCTACATGCTGAAATGTATATGCTCCAAAATCTACATCGGACAGACTAAGAGAGCCCTCAAACTTAGAATTGCTGAACATAAGACCGCGATCCGGTCTAAAAATATGGACTATGCTATTGCGCGACATTACGCTGAAGCCAATCATGGTTCTGTCTCTTCTCTAAAATTTTGGGGTATTGAGAGAGTCACTTCATCATCCAGAGGCGGAGATATTATTAAGCAACTGCTCCGCAGGGAGGCGTACTGGATACATACACTTAATAGTGTGGAACCCAATGGGTTAAATGAGTCGCTGAATCTTTCATGTTTTTTGTAACTTGTGTACAGGCTTTTTGATTTTCATTTTATATTGTTTTATGCCATGTTCACAATAGACAATTATTTAGTTCATTTACCTATGACATTTGTCGTTCTTCTCTTTATCCTGTTAAAGAAGATAACATTGTATATGTGGTATCTATGACGAGATTTATTAGTCCTACACATGCGCACCTTATTTTGTGTAATTGATGGGAGGGTATTTATATACCTCCCGGTGCATTTGTCTGTATTTCCATTTTGACTCTGAAGAAGACGTCGTTGACGTCGAAACGTCAGTCGTATTAAAATATTTTCTTTTGCTCTGAGCTCTGTGTGCTCCAGTCCTCCTTATCTCGGGTTAGTCCTAGCGAAGTAGTCCGGGTTTGGTATTCTCTTTATTCACTGGTCCTTCTGTTGAGCACCTATAGTTCCTTGTCTATATAGCTGGCTTGTAGCGCGTTTGGGATCACCCCCTTTTTACTTCAGATTATTAGTTGGGCTGCTGTAGGCAGCCCAAGTATTGTTCCTACCCATACTTCATATTATTATTATTATTATTAGTTGGGCTGCTGTAGGCAGCGCAAGTATTGTTCCTACTCATACTTCATATTATTATTATTAGTTGGGCTGCTGTAGGCATCCCAAGTATTGTACCTACTCATACTTTATATTATTATTATTTCTGCTGCTGTAGGCAGCCCAAGTATTGTTCCTACTCATACTTCATATCATTAGTTGGGCTGCTGTAGGTAGCCCAAGTATTGTTCCTACTCATATTTCATATTATTAGTTGGGCTGCTGTAGGCAGCCCAAGTATTGTTCCTACTCACACTTCATATTACATTACATTACATTACATTATAGGCATTTAGCAGACGCTCTTATCCAGAGCGACTTACACATCATTATATATTATTAGTTGGGCTGCTGTAGGCAGCCCAAGTATTGTTCCTACTCATACTTCATATTATTATTATTATTAGTTGGGCTGCTGTAGGCAGGCCAAGTATTGTTCCTACCCATACTTCATATTATTATTATTATTAGTTGGGTTGCTGTAGGCAGCCCAAGTATTGTTCCTACTCATACTTCATATTATTAGTTTGGCTGCTGTAGGCAGCCCAAATATTGTTCCTACTCATACTTCCTATTATTATTATTAGTTGGGCTGCTGTAGGCAGCCCAAGTATTGTTCCTACTCATACTTCATATTATTATTATTAGTTGGGCTGCTGTAGGCAGCCCAAGTATTGTTCCTACTCATACTTCATATTATTATTAGTTGGGCTGCTGTAGGCAGCCCAAGTATTGTTCCTACCCATACTTCATATTATTATTATTATTAGTTGGGTTGCTGTAGGCAGCCCAAGTATTGTGCCAACTCATACTTCATATTATTAGTTGGGCTGCTGTAGGCAGCCCAAGTATTGTGCCTACTCATACTTCATATTATTAGTTGGGCTGCTGTAGGCAGCCCAAGTATTGTTCCTACTCATACTTCATATTATTATTATTAGTTGGGCTGCTGTAGGCAGCCCAAATATTGTTCCTACTCACACTTCATATTATTAGTTTGGCTGCTGTAGGCATCCCAAGTATTGTACCTACTCATACTTTATATTATTATTATTAGTTGGGCTGCTGTAGGCATCCCAAGTATTGTTCCTACTCATACTTTATATTATTATTATTAGTTGGGCTGCTGTAGGCAGCCCAATTATTGTTCCTACTCATACTTCATATTATTATTATTAGTTGGGCTGCTGTAGGCAGCCCAAGTATTGTTCCTACTCATACTTCATATTATTAGTTGGGCTGCTGTAGGCAGCCCAAATATTGTTCCTACTCATACTTCATATTATTATTATTATTAGTTGGGCTGCTGTAGGCAGCCCAAGTATTGTTCCTACTCATACTTCATATTATTATTATTAGTTGGGCTGCTGTAGGCAGCCCAAGTATTGTTCCTACTCACACTTCATATTATTAGTTGAGCTGCTGTAGGCAGCCCAAGTATTGAACCTACTCATACTTCATATTATTATTATTAGTTGGGCTGCTGTAGGCATCCCAAGTATTGTACCTACTCATACTTTATATTATTATTATTATTAGTTGGGCTGCTGTAGGCATCCCAAGTATTGTTCCTACTCATACTTTATATTATTATTATTAGTTGGGCTGCTGTAGGCAGCCCAAGTATTGTTCCTACTCATACTTTATATTATTATTATTAGTTGGGCTGCTGTAGGCATCCCAAGTATTGTACCTACTCATACTTTATATTATTATTATTTCTGCTGCTGTAGGCAGCCCAAGTATTGTTCCTACTCATACTTCATATCATTAGTTGGGCTGCTGTAGGTAGCCCAAGTATTGTTCCTACTCATATTTCATATTATTAGTTGGGCTGCTGTAGGCAGCCCAAGTATTGTTCCTACTCACACTTCATATTACATTACATTACATTACATTATAGGCATTTAGCAGACGCTCTTATCCAGAGCGACTTACACATCATTATATATTATTAGTTGGGCTGCTGTAGGCAGCCCAAGTATTGTTCCTACTCATACTTCATATTATTATTATTATTAGTTGGGCTGCTGTAGGCAGGCCAAGTATTGTTCCTACTCATACTTCATATTATTAGTTGGGCTGCTGTAGGCAGCCCAAGTATTGTTTCTACTCATACTTCATATTATTATTATTAGTTGGGCTGCTGTAGGCAGCCCAAGTATTGTTCCTACTCATACTTCATATTATTATTAGTTGGGCTGCTGTAGGCAGCCCATGTATTGTTCCTACTCATACTTCATATTATTAGTTGGGCTGCTGTAGGCAGCCCAAGTATTGTTCCCACTCATACTTCATATTATTATTATTATTATTAGTTGGGCTGCTGTAGGCAGCCCAAGTATTGTTCCTACTCATACTTCATATTATTATTAGTTGGGCTGCTGTAGGCAGCCCAAGTATTGTTCCTACTCATACTTCATATTATTATTATTAGTTGGGCTGCTGTAGGCAGCCCAAGTATTGTTCCTACTCATACTTCAGATTATTAGTTGGGCTGCTGTAGGCAGCCCAAGTATTGTTCCTACCCATACTTCATATTATTATTATTATTAGTTGGGCTGCTGTAGGCAGCCCAAGTATTTTTCCTACTCATACTTCATATTATTATATTGCTGCTGTATACTGCTGTAGGCAGCCCAAGTATTGTTCCTACTCATACTTCATATTATTGTGCCTACTCATACTTCATATTATTAGTTGGGCTGCTGTAGGCAGCCCAAGTATTGTTCCTACTCATACTTCATATTATTATTATTATTATTATTAGTTGGGCTGCTGTAGGCAGCCCAAGTATTGTTCCTACTCATACTTTATATTATTATTATTATTTGGGCTGCTGTAGGCAGGCCAATTATTGTTCCTACTCATACTTCATATTATTATTAGTTGGGCTGCTGTAGGCAGCCCAAGTATTGTTCCTACTCACACTTCATATTATTATTATTAGTTGGGCTGCTGTAGGCAGCCCAAATATTGTTCCTACTCATACTTCATATTATTATTATTATTAGTTGGGCTGCTGTAGGCAGCCCAAGTATTGTTCCTACTCATACTTCATATTATTATTATTAGTTGGGCTGCTGTAGGCAGCCCAAGTATTGTTCCTACTCATACTTCATATTATTATTATTAGTTGGGCTGCTGTAGGCATCCCAATTATTGTACCTACTCATACTTTATATTATTATTATTAGTTGGGCTGCTGTAGGCAGGCCAAGTATTGTTCCTACTCATACTTCATATAATTATTATTAGTTGGGCTGCTGTAGGCATCACAAGTATTGTACCTACTCATACTTTATATTATTATTATTTCTGCTGCTGTAGGCAGCCCAAGTATTGTTCCTACTCATACTTCATATCATTAGTTGGGCTGCTGTAGGTAGCCAAAGTATTGTTCCTACTCATATTTCATATTATTAGTTGGGCTGCTGTAGGCAGCCCAAGTATTGTTCCTACTCACACTTCATATTACATTACATTACATTACATTATAGGCATTTAGCAGACGCTCTTATCCAGAGCGACTTACACATCATTATATATTATTAGTTGGGCTGCTGTAGGCAGCCCAAGTATTGTTCCTACTCATACTTCATATTATTATTATTAGTTGGGCTGCTGTAGGTAGCCCAAGTATTGTTCCTACTCATATTTCATATTATTAGTTGGGCTGCTGTAGGCAGCCCAAGTATTGTTCCTACTCATACTTCATATTATTATTATTAGTTGGGCTGCTGTAGGCAGCCCAAGTATTGTTCCTACTCACACTTCATATTATTAGTTGAGCTGCTGTAGGCAGCCCAAGTATTGAACCTACTCATACTTCATATTATTATTATTAGTTGGGCTGCTGTAGGCATCCCAAGTATTGTACCTACTCATACTTTATATTATTATTATTATTAGTTGGGCTGCTGTAGGCATCCCAAGTATTGTTCCTACTCATACTTTATATTATTATTATTAGTTGGGCTGCTGTAGGCAGCCCAAGTATTGTTCCTACTCATACTTTATATTATTATTATTAGTTGGGCTGCTGTAGGCATCCCAAGTATTGTACCTACTCATACTTTATATTATTATTATTTCTGCTGCTGTAGGCAGCCCAAGTATTGTTCCTACTCATACTTCATATCATTAGTTGGGCTGCTGTAGGTAGCCCAAGTATTGTTCCTACTCATATTTCATATTATTAGTTGGGCTGCTGTAGGCAGCCCAAGTATTGTTCCTACTCACACTTCATATTACATTACATTACATTACATTATAGGCATTTAGCAGACGCTCTTATCCAGAGCGACTTACACATCATTATATATTATTAGTTGGGCTGCTGTAGGCAGCCCAAGTATTGTTCCTACTCATACTTCATATTATTATTATTATTAGTTGGGCTGCTGTAGGCAGGCCAAGTATTGTTCCTACTCATACTTCATATTATTAGTTGGGCTGCTGTAGGCAGCCCAAGTATTGTTTCTACTCATACTTCATATTATTATTATTAGTTGGGCTGCTGTAGGCAGCCCAAGTATTGTTCCTACTCATACTTCATATTATTATTAGTTGGGCTGCTGTAGGCAGCCCAAGTATTGTTCCTACTCATACTTCATATTATTAGTTGGGCTGCTGTAGGCAGCCCAAGTATTGTTCCCACTCATACTTCATATTATTATTATTATTATTAGTTGGGCTGCTGTAGGCAGCCCAAGTATTGTTCCTACTCATACTTCATATTATTATTAGTTGGGCTGCTGTAGGCAGCCCAAGTATTGTTCCTACTCATACTTCATATTATTATTATTAGTTGGGCTGCTGTAGGCAGCCCAAGTATTGTTCCTACTCATACTTCAGATTATTAGTTGGGCTGCTGTAGGCAGCCCAAGTATTGTTCCTACCCATACTTCATATTATTATTATTATTAGTTGGGCTGCTGTAGGCAGCCCAAGTATTTTTCCTACTCATACTTCATATTATTATATTGCTGCTGTATACTGCTGTAGGCAGCCCAAGTATTGTACCTACTCATACTTCATATTATTGTGCCTACTCATACTTCATATTATTAGTTGGGCTGCTGTAGGCAGCCCAAGTATTGTTCCTACTCATACTTCATATTATTATTATTATTATTATTAGTTGGGCTGCTGTAGGCAGCCCAAGTATTGTTCCTACTCATACTTTATATTATTATTATTATTTGGGCTGCTGTAGGCAGGCCAATTATTGTTCCTACTCATACTTCATATTATTATTAGTTGGGCTGCTGTAGGCAGCCCAAGTATTGTTCCTACTCACACTTCATATTATTATTATTAGTTGGGCTGCTGTAGGCAGCCCAAATATTGTTCCTACTCATACTTCATATTATTATTATTATTAGTTGGGCTGCTGTAGGCAGCCCAAGTATTGTTCCTACTCATACTTCATATTATTATTATTAGTTGGGCTGCTGTAGGCAGCCCAAGTATTGTTCCTACTCATACTTCATATTATTATTATTAGTTGGGCTGCTGTAGGCATCCCAATTATTGTACCTACTCATACTTTATATTATTATTATTAGTTGGGCTGCTGTAGGCAGGCCAAGTATTGTTCCTACTCATACTTCATATAATTATTATTAGTTGGGCTGCTGTAGGCATCCCAAGTATTGTACCTACTCATACTTTATATTATTATTATTTCTGCTGCTGTAGGCAGCCCAAGTATTGTTCCTACTCATACTTCATATCATTAGTTGGGCTGCTGTAGGTAGCCCAAGTATTGTTCCTACTCATATTTCATATTATTAGTTGGGCTGCTGTAGGCAGCCCAAGTATTGTTCCTACTCACACTTCATATTACATTACATTACATTACATTATAGGCATTTAGCAGACGCTCTTATCCAGAGCGACTTACACATCATTATATATTATTAGTTGGGCTGCTGTAGGCAGCCCAAGTATTGTTCCTACTCATACTTCATATTATTATTATTAGTTGGGCTGCTGTAGGTAGCCCAAGTATTGTTCCTACTCATATTTCATATTATTAGTTGGGCTGCTGTAGGCAGCCCAAGTATTGTTCCTACTCACACTTCATATTACATTACATTACATTACATTATAGGCATTTAGCAGACGCTCTTATCCAGAGCGACTTACACATCATTATATATTATTAGTTGGGCTGCTGTAGGCAGCCCAAGTATTGTTCCTACTCATACTTCATATTATTATTATTAGTTGGGCTGCTGTAGGCAGCCCAAGTATTGTTCCTACTCATACTTTATATTATTATTATTAGTTGGGCTGCTGTAGGCAGGCCAATTATTGTTCCTACTCATACTTCATATTATTATTAGTTGGGCTGCTGTAGGCAGCCCAAGTATTGTTCCTACTCACACTTCATATTATTATTATTAGTTGGGCTGCTGTAGGCAGCCCAAATATTGTTCCTACTCATACTTCATATTATTATTATTAATTGGGCTGCTGTAGGCAGCCCAAGTATTGTCCCTACTCATACTTCATATTATTATTATTAGTTGGGCTGCTGTAGGCAGCCCAATTATTGTACCTACTCATACTTTATATTATTATTATTAGTTGGGCTGCTGTAGGCAGGCCAAGTATTGTTCCTACTCATACTTCATATTATTATTATTAGTTGGGCTGCTGTAGGCATCCCAAGTATTGTACCTACTCATACTTTATATTATTATTATTTCTGCTGCTGTAGGCAGCCCAAGTATTGTTCCTACTCATACTTCATATCATTAGTTGGGTTGCTGTAGGTAGCCCAAGTATTGTTCCTACTCACACTTCATATTACATTACATTACATTACATTATAGGCATTTAGCAGACGCTCTTATCCAGAGCGACTTACACATCATTATATATTATTAGTTGGGCTGCTGTAGGCAGCCCAAGTATTGTTCCTACTCACACTTCATATTACATTACATTACATTACATTATAGGCATTTAGCAGACGCTCTTATCCAGAGCGACTTACACATCATTATATATTATTAGTTGGGCTGCTGTAGGCAGCCCAAGTATTGTTCCTACTCATACTTCATATAATTATTATTAGTTGGGCTGCTGTAGGCATCCCAAGTATTGTACCTACTCATACTTTATATTATTATTATTTCTGCTGCTGTAGGCAGCCCAAGTATTGTTCCTACTCATACTTCATATCATTAGTTGGGCTGCTGTAGGTAGCCCAAGTATTGTTCCTACTCATATTTCATATTATTAGTTGGGCTGCTGTAGGCAGCCCAAGTATTGTTCCTACTCACACTTCATATTACATTACATTACATTACATTATAGGCATTTAGCAGACGCTCTTATCCAGAGCGACTTACACATCATTATATATTATTAGTTGGGCTGCTGTAGGCAGCCCAAGTATTGTTCCTACTCATACTTCATATTATTATTATTAGTTGGGCTGCTGTAGGTAGCCCAAGTATTGTTCCTACTCATATTTCATATTATTAGTTGGGCTGCTGTAGGCAGCCCAAGTATTGTTCCTACTCACACTTCATATTACATTACATTACATTACATTATAGGCATTTAGCAGACGCTCTTATCCAGAGCGACTTACACATCATTATATATTATTAGTTGGGCTGCTGTAGGCAGCCCAAGTATTGTTCCTACTCATACTTCATATTATTATTATTAGTTGGGCTGCTGTAGGCAGCCCAAGTATTGTTCCTACTCATACTTTATATTATTATTATTAGTTGGGCTGCTGTAGGCAGGCCAATTATTGTTCCTACTCATACTTCATATTATTATTAGTTGGGCTGCTGTAGGCAGCCCAAGTATTGTTCCTACTCACACTTCATATTATTATTATTAGTTGGGCTGCTGTAGGCAGGCCAATTATTGTTCCTACTCATACTTCATATTATTATTAGTTGGGCTGCTGTAGGCAGCCCAAGTATTGTTCCTACTCATACTTCATATCATTAGTTGGGTTGCTGTAGGTAGCCCAAGTATTGTTCCTACTCACACTTCATATTACATTACATTACATTACATTATAGGCATTTAGCAGACGCTCTTATCCAGAGCGACTTACACATCATTATATATTATTAGTTGGGCTGCTGTAGGCAGCCCAAGTATTGTTCCTACTCACACTTCATATTACATTACATTACATTACATTATAGGCATTTAGCAGACGCTCTTATCCAGAGCGACTTACACATCATTATATATTATTAGTTGGGCTGCTGTAGGCAGCCCAAGTATTGTTCCTACTCATACTTCATATAATTATTATTAGTTGGGCTGCTGTAGGCATCCCAAGTATTGTACCTACTCATACTTTATATTATTATTATTTCTGCTGCTGTAGGCAGCCCAAGTATTGTTCCTACTCATACTTCATATCATTAGTTGGGCTGCTGTAGGTAGCCCAAGTATTGTTCCTACTCATATTTCATATTATTAGTTGGGCTGCTGTAGGCAGCCCAAGTATTGTTCCTACTCACACTTCATATTACATTACATTACATTACATTATAGGCATTTAGCAGACGCTCTTATCCAGAGCGACTTACACATCATTATATATTATTAGTTGGGCTGCTGTAGGCAGCCCAAGTATTGTTCCTACTCATACTTCATATTATTATTATTAGTTGGGCTGCTGTAGGTAGCCCAAGTATTGTTCCTACTCATATTTCATATTATTAGTTGGGCTGCTGTAGGCAGCCCAAGTATTGTTCCTACTCACACTTCATATTACATTACATTACATTACATTATAGGCATTTAGCAGACGCTCTTATCCAGAGCGACTTACACATCATTATATATTATTAGTTGGGCTGCTGTAGGCAGCCCAAGTATTGTTCCTACTCATACTTCATATTATTATTATTAGTTGGGCTGCTGTAGGCAGCCCAAGTATTGTTCCTACTCATACTTTATATTATTATTATTAGTTGGGCTGCTGTAGGCAGGCCAATTATTGTTCCTACTCATACTTCATATTATTATTAGTTGGGCTGCTGTAGGCAGCCCAAGTATTGTTCCTACTCACACTTCATATTATTATTATTAGTTGGGCTGCTGTAGGCAGCCCAAATATTGTTCCTACTCATACTTCATATTATTATTATTATTAATTGGGCTGCTGTAGGCAGCCCAAGTATTGTTCCTACTCATACTTCATATTATTATTATTAGTTGGGCTGCTGTAGGCAGCCCAATTATTGTACCTACTCATACTTTATATTATTATTATTAGTTGGGCTGCTGTAGGCAGGCCAAGTATTGTTCCTACTCATACTTCATATTATTATTATTAGTTGGGCTGCTGTAGGCATCACAAGTATTGTACCTACTCATACTTTATATTATTATTATTTCTGCTGCTGTAGGCAGCCCAAGTATTGTTCCTACTCATACTTCATATCATTAGTTGGGTTGCTGTAGGTAGCCCAAGTATTGTTCCTACTCACACTTCATATTACATTACATTACATTACATTATAGGCATTTAGCAGACGCTCTTATCCAGAGCGACTTACACATCATTATATATTATTAGTTGGGCTGCTGTAGGCAGCCCAAGTATTGTTCCTACTCACACTTCATATTACATTACATTACATTACATTATAGGCATTTAGCAGACGCTCTTATCCAGAGCGACTTACACATCATTATATATTATTAGTTGGGCTGCTGTAGGCAGCCCAAGTATTGTTCCTACTCATACTTCATATTATTATTATTAGTTGGGCTGCTGTAGGTAGCCCAAGTATTGTTCCTACTCATATTTCATATTATTAGTTGGGCTGCTGTAGGCAGCCCAAGTATTGTTCCTACTCACACTTCATATTACATTACATTACATTACATTATAGGCATTTAGCAGACGCTCTTATCCAGAGCGACTTACACATCATTATATATTATTAGTTGGGCTGCTGTAGGCAGCCCAAGTATTGTTCCTACTCATACTTCATATTATTATTATTAGTTGGGCTGCTGTAGGCAGCCCAAGTATTGTTCCTACTCATACTTTATATTATTATTATTAGTTGGGCTGCTGTAGGCAGGCCAATTATTGTTCCTACTCATACTTCATATTATTATTAGTTGGGCTGCTGTAGGCAGCCCAAGTATTGTTCCTACTCACACTTCATATTATTATTATTAGTTGGGCTGCTGTAGGCAGCCCAAATATTGTTCCTACTCATACTTCATATTATTATTATTATTAATTGGGCTGCTGTAGGCAGCCCAAGTATTGTTCCTACTCATACTTCATATTATTATTATTAGTTGGGCTGCTGTAGGCAGGCCAAGTATTGTTCCTACTCATACTTCATATTATTATTATTAGTTGGGCTGCTGTAGGCATCCCAAGTATTGTACCTACTCATACTTTATATTATTATTATTTCTGCTGCTGTAGGCAGCCCAAGTATTGTTCCTACTCATACTTCATATCATTAGTTGGGTTGCTGTAGGTAGCCCAAGTATTGTTCCTACTCACACTTCATATTACATTACATTACATTACATTATAGGCATTTAGCAGACGCTCTTATCCAGAGCGACTTACACATCATTATATATTATTAGTTGGGCTGCTGTAGGCAGCCCAAGTATTGTGCCTACTCATACTTCATATTATTAGTTGGGCTGCTGTAGGCAGCCCAAGTATTGTTCCTACTCATACTTCATATTATTATTATTATTATTAGTTGGGCTGCTGTAGGCAGCCCAAGTATTGTTCCTACTCATACTTCATATTATTATTAGTTGGGCTGCTGTAGGCAGCCCAAGTATTGTACCTACTCATACTTTATATTATTATTATTAGTTGGGCTGCTGTAGGCAGGCCAAGTATTGTTCCTACTCATACTTCATATTATTATTATTAGTTGGGCTGCTGTAGGCATCCCAAGTATTGTACCTACTCATACTTTATATTATTATTATTTCTGCTGCTGTAGGCAGCCCAAGTATTGTTCCTACTCATACTTCATATCATTAGTTGGGTTGCTGTAGGTAGCCCAAGTATTGTTCCTACTCACACTTCATATTACATTACATTACATTACATTATAGGCATTTAGCAGACGCTCTTATCCAGAGCGACTTACACATCATTATATATTATTAGTTGGGCTGCTGTAGGCAGCCCAAGTATTGTGCCTACTCATACTTCATATTATTAGTTGGGCTGCTGTAGGCAGCCCAAGTATTGTTCCTACTCATACTTCATATTATTATTATTATTATTAGTTGGGCTGCTGTAGGCAGCCCAAGTATTGTTCCTACTCATACTTCATATTATTATTAGTTGGGCTGCTGTAGGCAGCCCAAGTATTGTTCCTACTCATACTTCATATTATTATTATTAGTTGGGCTGCTGTAGGCAGCCCAAGTATTGTTCCTACTCATACTTCATATTATTATTAGTTGGGCTGCTGTAGGCAGCCCAAGTATTGTTCCTACCCATACTTCATATTATTATTATTAGTTGGGCTGCTGTAGGCATCCCAGTATTGTTCCTACTCATACTTTATATTATTATTAGTTGGGCTACTGTAGGCAGCCCAAGTATTGTTCCTACTCATACTTCATATTCTTATTATTAGTTGGGCTGCTGTAGGCAGCCCAAGTATTGTTCCTACTCATAATTCATATTATTAGTTGGACTGCTGTAGGCAGCCCAAGTATTGTTCGTACTCATACTTCATATTATTATTATTATTATTAGTTGGGCTGCTGTAGGCAGGCCAAATATAGTTCCTACTCATACTTCATATTATTATTATTAGTTGGGCTGCTGTAGGCAGCCCAAGTATTGTTCCTACTCACACTTCATATTATTATTATTAGTTGGGCTGCTGTAGGCATCCCAAGTATTGTTCCTACTCATACTTCATATTATTATTATTAGTTGGGCTGCAGTAGGCAGCGCAAGTATTGTTCCTACTCATACTTCATATTATTATTATTAGTTGGGCTGCAGTAGGCAGCGCAAGTATTGTTCCTACTCATACTTCATATTATTAGTTGGGCTGCTGTAGGCAGCCCAAGTATTGTTCCTACTCATACTTCATATTATTATTATTATTATTAATTGGGCTGCTGTAGGCAGCCCAAATATTGTTCCTACTCATACTTCATATTATTATTATTATTAATTGGGCTGCTGTAGGCAGCCCAAGTATTGTTCCTACTCATACTTCATATTATTATTATTAGTTGGGCTGCTGTAGGCAGCCCAATTATTGTACCTACTCATACTTTATATTATTATTATTAGTTGGGCTGCTGTAGGCAGGCCAAGTATTGTTCCTACTCATACTTCATATTATTATTATTAGTTGGGCTGCTGTAGGCATCCCAAGTATTGTACCTACTCATACTTTATATTATTATTATTTCTGCTGCTGTAGGCAGCCCAAGTATTGTTCCTACTCATACTTCATATCATTAGTTGGGTTGCTGTAGGTAGCCCAAGTATTGTTCCTACTCACACTTCATATTACATTACATTACATTACATTATAGGCATTTAGCAGACGCTCTTATCCAGAGCGACTTACACATCATTATATATTATTAGTTGGGCTGCTGTAGGCAGCCCAAGTATTGTTCCTACTCATACTTCATATTATTATTATTAGTTGGGCTGCTGTAGGCAGGCCAAGTATTGTTCCTACTCATACTTCATATTATTAGTTGGGCTGCTGTAGGCAGCCCAAGTATTGTTCCTACTCATACTTCATATTATTATTAGTTGGGCTGCTGTAGGCAGCCCATGTATTGTTCCTACTCATACTTCATATTATTATTAGTTGGGCTGCTGTAGGCAGCCCAAGTATTGTTCCTACTCATACTTCATATTATTAGTTGGGCTGCTGTAGGCAGCCCAAGTATTGTTCCCACTCATACTTCATATTATTATTATTATTATTAGTTGGGCTGCTGTAGGCAGCCCAAGTATTGTTCCTATTCACACTTCATATTATTATTATTAGTTGGGCTGCTGTAGGCAGCCCAAATATTGTTCCTACTCATACTTCATATTATTATTATTATTAGTTGGGCTGCTGTAGGCAGCCCAAGTATTGTTCCTACTCATACTTCATATTATTATTATTAGTTGGGCTGCTGTAGGCAGCCCAAGTATTGTTCCTACTCATACTTCATATTATTATTATTAGTTGGGCTGCTGTAGGCATCCCAATTATTGTACCTACTCATACTTTATATTATTATTATTAGTTGGGCTGCTGTAGGCAGGCCAAGTATTGTTCCTACTCATACTTCATATTATTATTATTAGTTGGGCTGCTGTAGGCAGCCCAAGTATTGTTCCTACTTATACTTCATATTATTATTAGTTGGGCTGCTGTAGGCAGCCCAAGTATTGTTCCTACTGATACTTCATATTATTAGTTGGGCTGCTGTAGGCAGCCCAAGTATTGTTCCTACTCATACTTCATATTATTATTAGTTGGGCTGTTGTAGGCAGCCCAAGTATTGTTCCTACTCATACTTCAGATTATTAGTTGGGCTGCTGTAGGCAGCCCAAGTATTGTGCCTACTCATACTTCATATTATTAGTTGGGCTGCTGTAGGCAGCCCAAGTATTGTTCTTACTGATACTTCATATTATTAGTTGGGCTGCTGTAGGCAGCCCAAGTATTGTTCCTACTCATACTTCATATTATTATTAGTTGGGCTGTTGTAGGCAGCCCAAGTATTGTTCCTACTCATACTTCAGATTATTAGTTGGGCTGCTGTAGGCAGCCCAAGTATTGTGCCTACTCATACTTCATATTATTAGTTGGGCTGCTGTAGGCAGCCCAAGTATTGTTCCTACTCATACTTCATATTATTATTATTATTATTAGTTGGGATGCTGTAGGCAGCCCAAGTATTGTGCCTACTCATACTTCATATTATTAGTTGGGCTGCTGTAGGCAGCCCAAGTATTGTTCCTACTCATACTTCATATTATTATTAGTTGGGCTGCTGTAGGCAGCCCAAGTATTGTTCCTACTCATACTTCATATTATTATTATTAGTTGGGCTGCTGTAGGCAGCCCAAGTATTGTTCCTACTCATACTTCATATTATTATTAGTTGGGCTGCTGTAGGCAGCCCAAGTATTGTTCCTACCCATACTTCATATTATTATTATTAGTTGGGCTGCTGTAGGCATCCCAGTATTGTTCCTACTCATACTTTATATTATTATTAGTTGGGCTACTGTAGGCAGCCCAAGTATTGTTCCTACTCATACTTCATATTCTTATTATTAGTTGGGCTGCTGTAGGCAGCCCAAGTATTGTTCCTACTCATAATTCATATTATTAGTTGGACTGCTGTAGGCAGCCCAAGTATTGTTCGTACTCATACTTCATATTATTATTATTATTATTAGTTGGGCTGCTGTAGGCAGGCCAAATATTGTTCCTACTCATACTTCATATTATTATTATTAGTTGGGCTGCTGTAGGCAGGCCTATTATTGTTCCTACTCATACTTTATATTATTATTAGTTGGGCTGCTGTAGGCAGCCCAAGTATTGTTCCTACTCACACTTCATATTATTATTATTAGTTGGGCTGCTGTAGGCATCCCAAGTATTGTTCCTACTCATACTTCATATTATTATTATTAGTTGGGCTGCAGTAGGCAGCGCAAGTATTGTTCCTACTCATACTTCATATTATTATTATTAGTTGGGCTGCAGTAGGCAGCGCAAGTATTGTTCCTACTCATACTTCATATTATTAGTTGGGCTGCTGTAGGCAGCCCAAGTATTGTTCCTACTCATACTTCATATTATTATTATTATTATTAATTGGGCTGCTGTAGGCAGCCCAAGTATTGTTCCTACTCATAATTCATATTATTCGTTGGGCTGCTGTAGGCAGCCCAAGTATTGTTCCTACTCATACTTCATATTATTCGTTGGGCTGCTGTAGGCAGCCCAAGTATTGTTCCTACTCATACTTCATATTATTCGTTGGGCTGCTGTAGGCAGCCCAAGTATTGTTCCTACTCACACTTCATATTATTATTATTAGTTGGGCTGCTGTAGGCATCCCAAGTATTGTTCCTACTCATACTTCATATTATTATTATTAGTTGGGCTGCAGTAGGCAGCGCAAGTATTGTTCCTACTCATACTTCATATTATTATTATTAGTTGGGCTGCTGTAGGCAGGCCAATTATTGTTCCTACTCATACTTCATATTATTATTAGTTGGGCTGCTGTAGGCAGCCCAAGTATTGTTCCTACTCACACTTCATATTATTATTATTAGTTGGGCTGCTGTAGGCAGCCCAAGTATTGTACCTACTCATATTTCATATTATTAGTTGGGCTGCTGTAGGCAGCCCAAGTATTGTTCCTACTCATACTTCATATTATTAGTTGGGCTGCTGTAGGCAGCCCAAGTATTTTTCCTACTCATACTTCATATTATTATATTGCTGCTGTATACTGCTGTAGGCAGCCCAAGTATTGTTCCTACTCATACTTCATATTATTGTGCCTACTCATACTTCATATTATTAGTTGGGCTGCTGTAGGCAGCCCAAGTATTGTTCCTACTCATACTTCATATTATTATTATTATTATTAGTTGGGCTGCTGTAGGCAGCCCAAGTATTGTTCCTACTCATACTTTATATTATTATTATTATTTGGGCTGCTGTAGGCAGGCCAATTATTGTTCCTACTCATACTTCATATTATTATTAGTTGGGCTGCTGTAGGCAGCCCAAGTATTGTTCCTACTCACACTTCATATTATTATTATTAGTTGGGCTGCTGTAGGCAGCCCAAATATTGTTCCTACTCATACTTCATATTATTATTATTATTAGTTGGGCTGCTGTAGGCAGCCCAAGTATTGTTCCTACTCATACTTCATATTATTATTATTAGTTGGGCTGCTGTAGGCAGCCCAAGTATTGTTCCTACTCATACTTCATATTATTATTATTAGTTGGGCTGCTGTAGGCATCCCAATTATTGTACCTACTCATACTTTATATCATTATTATTAGTTGGGCTGCTGTAGGCAGGCCAAGTATTGTTCCTACTCATACTTCATATAATTATTATTAGTTGGGCTGCTGTAGGCATCCCAAGTATTGTACCTACTCATACTTTATATTATTATTATTTCTGCTGCTGTAGGCAGCCCAAGTATTGTTCCTACTCATACTTCATATCATTAGTTGGGCTGCTGTAGGTAGCCCAAGTATTGTTCCTACTCATATTTCATATTATTAGTTGGGCTGCTGTAGGCAGCCCAAGTATTGTTCCTACTCACACTTCATATTACATTACATTACATTACATTATAGGCATTTAGCAGACGCTCTTATCCAGAGCGACTTACACATCATTATATATTATTAGTTGGGCTGCTGTAGGCAGCCCAAGTATTGTTCCTACTCATACTTCATATTATTATTATTAGTTGGGCTGCTGTAGGTAGCCCAAGTATTGTTCCTACTCATATTTCATATTATTAGTTGGGCTGCTGTAGGCAGCCCAAGTATTGTTCCTACTCACACTTCATATTACATTACATTACATTACATTATAGGCATTTAGCAGACGCTCTTATCCAGAGCGACTTACACATCATTATATATTATTAGTTGGGCTGCTGTAGGCAGCCCAAGTATTGTTCCTACTCATACTTCATATTATTATTATTAGTTGGGCTGC
Organism: Synaphobranchus kaupii; assembly: GCA_029718625.1. Lineage (NCBI taxonomy): Eukaryota > Metazoa > Chordata > Actinopteri > Anguilliformes > Synaphobranchidae > Synaphobranchus > Synaphobranchus kaupii. The sequence continues at coordinate 10,811,980 of CM056389.1, forward strand.
TGTAGGCAGCCCAAGTATTGTTCCTACTCATACTTTATATTATTATTATTAGTTGGGCTGCTGTAGGCAGGCCAATTATTGTTCCTACTCATACTTCATATTATTATTAGTTGGGCTGCTGTAGGCAGCCCAAGTATTGTTCCTACTCACACTTCATATTATTATTATTAGTTGGGCTGCTGTAGGCAGCCCAAATATTGTTCCTACTCATACTTCATATTATTATTATTATTAATTGGGCTGCTGTAGGCAGCCCAAGTATTGTTCCTACTCATACTTCATATTATTATTATTAGTTGGGCTGCTGTAGGCAGCCCAATTATTGTACCTACTCATACTTTATATTATTATTATTAGTTGGGCTGCTGTAGGCAGGCCAAGTATTGTTCCTACTCATACTTCATATTATTATTATTAGTTGGGCTGCTGTAGGCATCCCAAGTATTGTACCTACTCATACTTTATATTATTATTATTTCTGCTGCTGTAGGCAGCCCAAGTATTGTTCCTACTCATACTTCATATCATTAGTTGGGTTGCTGTAGGTAGCCCAAGTATTGTTCCTACTCACACTTCATATTACATTACATTACATTACATTATAGGCATTTAGCAGACGCTCTTATCCAGAGCGACTTACACATCATTATATATTATTAGTTGGGCTGCTGTAGGCAGCCCAAGTATTGTTCCTACTCACACTTCATATTACATTACATTACATTACATTATAGGCATTTAGCAGACGCTCTTATCCAGAGCGACTTACACATCATTATATATTATTAGTTGGGCTGCTGTAGGCAGCCCAAGTATTGTTCCTACTCATACTTCATATTATTATTATTAGTTGGGCTGCTGTAGGTAGCCCAAGTATTGTTCCTACTCATATTTCATATTATTAGTTGGGCTGCTGTAGGCAGCCCAAGTATTGTTCCTACTCACACTTCATATTACATTACATTACATTACATTATAGGCATTTAGCAGACGCTCTTATCCAGAGCGACTTACACATCATTATATATTATTAGTTGGGCTGCTGTAGGCATCCCAAGTATTGTACCTACTCATACTTTATATTATTATTATTTCTGCTGCTGTAGGCAGCCCAAGTATTGTTCCTACTCATACTTCATATCATTAGTTGGGCTGCTGTAGGTAGCCCAAGTATTGTTCCTACTCATATTTCATATTATTAGTTGGGCTGCTGTAGGCAGCCCAAGTATTGTTCCTACTCACACTTCATATTACATTACATTACATTACATTATAGGCATTTAGCAGACGCTCTTATCCAGAGCGACTTACACATCATTATATATTATTAGTTGGGCTGCTGTAGGCAGCCCAAGTATTGTTCCTACTCATACTTCATATTATTATTATTAGTTGGGCTGCTGTAGGTAGCCCAAGTATTGTTCCTACTCATATTTCATATTATTAGTTGGGCTGCTGTAGGCAGCCCAAGTATTGTTCCTACTCACACTTCATATTACATTACATTACATTACATTATAGGCATTTAGCAGACGCTCTTATCCAGAGCGACTTACACATCATTATATATTATTAGTTGGGCTGCTGTAGGCAGCCCAAGTATTGTTCCTACTCATACTTCATATTATTATTATTAGTTGGGCTGCTGTAGGCAGCCCAAGTATTGTTCCTACTCATACTTTATATTATTATTATTAGTTGGGCTGCTGTAGGCAGGCCAATTATTGTTCCTACTCATACTTCATATTATTATTAGTTGGGCTGCTGTAGGCAGCCCAAGTATTGTTCCTACTCACACTTCATATTATTATTATTAGTTGGGCTGCTGTAGGCAGGCCAAGTATTGTTCCTACTCATACTTCATATTATTATTATTATTAATTGGGCTGCTGTAGGCAGCCCAAGTATTGTTCCTACTCATACTTCATATTATTATTATTAGTTGGGCTGCTGTAGGCAGCCCAATTATTGTACCTACTCATACTTTATATTATTATTATTAGTTGGGCTGCTGTAGGCAGGCCAAGTATTGTTCCTACTCATACTTCATATTATTATTATTAGTTGGGCTGCTGTAGGCATCCCAAGTATTGTACCTACTCATACTTTATATTATTATTATTTCTGCTGCTGTAGGCAGCCCAAGTATTGTTCCTACTCATACTTCATATCATTAGTTGGGTTGCTGTAGGTAGCCCAAGTATTGTTCCTACTCACACTTCATATTACATTACATTACATTACATTATAGGCATTTAGCAGACGCTCTTATCCAGAGCGACTTACACATCATTATATATTATTAGTTGGGCTGCTGTAGGCAGCCCAAGTATTGTTCCTACTCATACTTCATATTATTATTATTAGTTGGGCTGCTGTAGGCAGGCCAAGTATTGTTCCTACTCATACTTCATATTATTAGTTGGGCTGCTGTAGGCAGCCCAAGTATTGTTCCTACTCATACTTCATATTATTATTAGTTGGGCTGCTGTAGGCAGCCCATGTATTGTTCCTACTCATACTTCATATTATTATTAGTTGGGCTGCTGTAGGCAGCCCAAGTATTGTTCCTACTCATACTTCATATTATTAGTTGGGCTGCTGTAGGCAGCCCAAGTATTGTTCCCACTCATACTTCATATTATTATTATTATTATTAGTTGGGCTGCTGTAGGCAGCCCAAGTATTGTTCCTATTCACACTTCATATTATTATTATTAGTTGGGCTGCTGTAGGCAGCCCAAATATTGTTCCTACTCATACTTCATATTATTATTATTATTAGTTGGGCTGCTGTAGGCAGCCCAAGTATTGTTCCTACTCATACTTCATATTATTATTATTAGTTGGGCTGCTGTAGGCAGCCCAAGTATTGTTCCTACTCATACTTCATATTATTATTATTAGTTGGGCTGCTGTAGGCATCCCAATTATTGTACCTACTCATACTTTATATTATTATTATTAGTTGGGCTGCTGTAGGCAGGCCAAGTATTGTTCCTACTCATACTTCATATTATTATTATTAGTTGGGCTGCTGTAGGCAGCCCAAGTATTGTTCCTACTTATACTTCATATTATTATTAGTTGGGCTGCTGTAGGCAGCCCAAGTATTGTTCCTACTGATACTTCATATTATTAGTTGGGCTGCTGTAGGCAGCCCAAGTATTGTTCCTACTCATACTTCATATTATTATTAGTTGGGCTGTTGTAGGCAGCCCAAGTATTGTTCCTACTCATACTTCAGATTATTAGTTGGGCTGCTGTAGGCAGCCCAAGTATTGTGCCTACTCATACTTCATATTATTAGTTGGGCTGCTGTAGGCAGCCCAAGTATTGTTCTTACTGATACTTCATATTATTAGTTGGGCTGCTGTAGGCAGCCCAAGTATTGTTCCTACTCATACTTCATATTATTATTAGTTGGGCTGTTGTAGGCAGCCCAAGTATTGTTCCTACTCATACTTCAGATTATTAGTTGGGCTGCTGTAGGCAGCCCAAGTATTGTGCCTACTCATACTTCATATTATTAGTTGGGCTGCTGTAGGCAGCCCAAGTATTGTTCCTACTCATACTTCATATTATTATTATTATTATTAGTTGGGATGCTGTAGGCAGCCCAAGTATTGTGCCTACTCATACTTCATATTATTAGTTGGGCTGCTGTAGGCAGCCCAAGTATTGTTCCTACTCATACTTCATATTATTATTAGTTGGGCTGCTGTAGGCAGCCCAAGTATTGTTCCTACTCATACTTCATATTATTATTATTAGTTGGGCTGCTGTAGGCAGCCCAAGTATTGTTCCTACTCATACTTCATATTATTATTAGTTGGGCTGCTGTAGGCAGCCCAAGTATTGTTCCTACCCATACTTCATATTATTATTATTAGTTGGGCTGCTGTAGGCATCCCAGTATTGTTCCTACTCATACTTTATATTATTATTAGTTGGGCTACTGTAGGCAGCCCAAGTATTGTTCCTACTCATACTTCATATTCTTATTATTAGTTGGGCTGCTGTAGGCAGCCCAAGTATTGTTCCTACTCATAATTCATATTATTAGTTGGACTGCTGTAGGCAGCCCAAGTATTGTTCGTACTCATACTTCATATTATTATTATTATTATTAGTTGGGCTGCTGTAGGCAGGCCAAATATTGTTCCTACTCATACTTCATATTATTATTATTAGTTGGGCTGCTGTAGGCAGGCCTATTATTGTTCCTACTCATACTTTATATTATTATTAGTTGGGCTGCTGTAGGCAGCCCAAGTATTGTTCCTACTCACACTTCATATTATTATTATTAGTTGGGCTGCTGTAGGCATCCCAAGTATTGTTCCTACTCATACTTCATATTATTATTATTAGTTGGGCTGCAGTAGGCAGCGCAAGTATTGTTCCTACTCATACTTCATATTATTATTATTAGTTGGGCTGCAGTAGGCAGCGCAAGTATTGTTCCTACTCATACTTCATATTATTAGTTGGGCTGCTGTAGGCAGCCCAAGTATTGTTCCTACTCATACTTCATATTATTATTATTATTATTAATTGGGCTGCTGTAGGCAGCCCAAGTATTGTTCCTACTCATAATTCATATTATTCGTTGGGCTGCTGTAGGCAGCCCAAGTATTGTTCCTACTCATACTTCATATTATTCGTTGGGCTGCTGTAGGCAGCCCAAGTATTGTTCCTACTCATACTTCATATTATTCGTTGGGCTGCTGTAGGCAGCCCAAGTATTGTTCCTACTCACACTTCATATTATTATTATTAGTTGGGCTGCTGTAGGCATCCCAAGTATTGTTCCTACTCATACTTCATATTATTATTATTAGTTGGGCTGCAGTAGGCAGCGCAAGTATTGTTCCTACTCATACTTCATATTATTATTATTAGTTGGGCTGCTGTAGGCAGGCCAATTATTGTTCCTACTCATACTTCATATTATTATTAGTTGGGCTGCTGTAGGCAGCCCAAGTATTGTTCCTACTCACACTTCATATTATTATTATTAGTTGGGCTGCTGTAGGCAGCCCAAGTATTGTACCTACTCATATTTCATATTATTAGTTGGGCTGCTGTAGGCAGCCCAAGTATTGTTCCTACTCATACTTCATATTATTAGTTGGGCTGCTGTAGGCAGCCCAAGTATTTTTCCTACTCATACTTCATATTATTATATTGCTGCTGTATACTGCTGTAGGCAGCCCAAGTATTGTTCCTACTCATACTTCATATTATTGTGCCTACTCATACTTCATATTATTAGTTGGGCTGCTGTAGGCAGCCCAAGTATTGTTCCTACTCATACTTCATATTATTATTATTATTATTAGTTGGGCTGCTGTAGGCAGCCCAAGTATTGTTCCTACTCATACTTTATATTATTATTATTATTTGGGCTGCTGTAGGCAGGCCAATTATTGTTCCTACTCATACTTCATATTATTATTAGTTGGGCTGCTGTAGGCAGCCCAAGTATTGTTCCTACTCACACTTCATATTATTATTATTAGTTGGGCTGCTGTAGGCAGCCCAAATATTGTTCCTACTCATACTTCATATTATTATTATTATTAGTTGGGCTGCTGTAGGCAGCCCAAGTATTGTTCCTACTCATACTTCATATTATTATTATTAGTTGGGCTGCTGTAGGCAGCCCAAGTATTGTTCCTACTCATACTTCATATTATTATTATTAGTTGGGCTGCTGTAGGCATCCCAATTATTGTACCTACTCATACTTTATATCATTATTATTAGTTGGGCTGCTGTAGGCAGGCCAAGTATTGTTCCTACTCATACTTCATATAATTATTATTAGTTGGGCTGCTGTAGGCATCCCAAGTATTGTACCTACTCATACTTTATATTATTATTATTTCTGCTGCTGTAGGCAGCCCAAGTATTGTTCCTACTCATACTTCATATCATTAGTTGGGCTGCTGTAGGTAGCCCAAGTATTGTTCCTACTCATATTTCATATTATTAGTTGGGCTGCTGTAGGCAGCCCAAGTATTGTTCCTACTCACACTTCATATTACATTACATTACATTACATTATAGGCATTTAGCAGACGCTCTTATCCAGAGCGACTTACACATCATTATATATTATTAGTTGGGCTGCTGTAGGCAGCCCAAGTATTGTTCCTACTCATACTTCATATTATTATTATTAGTTGGGCTGCTGTAGGTAGCCCAAGTATTGTTCCTACTCATATTTCATATTATTAGTTGGGCTGCTGTAGGCAGCCCAAGTATTGTTCCTACTCACACTTCATATTACATTACATTACATTACATTATAGGCATTTAGCAGACGCTCTTATCCAGAGCGACTTACACATCATTATATATTATTAGTTGGGCTGCTGTAGGCAGCCCAAGTATTGTTCCTACTCATACTTCATATTATTATTATTAGTTGGGCTGCTGTAGGCAGCCCAAGTATTGTTCCTACTCATACTTTATATTATTATTATTAGTTGGGCTGCTGTAGGCAGGCCAATTATTGTTCCTACTCATACTTCATATTATTATTAGTTGGGCTGCTGTAGGCAGCCCAAGTATTGTTCCTACTCACACTTCATATTATTATTATTAGTTGGGCTGCTGTAGGCAGCCCAAATATTGTTCCTACTCATACTTCATATTATTATTATTATTAATTGGGCTGCTGTAGGCAGCCCAAGTATTGTTCCTACTCATACTTCATATTATTATTATTAGTTGGGCTGCTGTAGGCAGCCCAATTATTGTACCTACTCATACTTTATATTATTATTATTAGTTGGGCTGCTGTAGGCAGGCCAAGTATTGTTCCTACTCATACTTCATATTATTATTATTAGTTGGGCTGCTGTAGGCATCCCAAGTATTGTACCTACTCATACTTTATATTATTATTATTTCTGCTGCTGTAGGCAGCCCAAGTATTGTTCCTACTCATACTTCATATCATTAGTTGGGTTGCTGTAGGTAGCCCAAGTATTGTTCCTACTCACACTTCATATTACATTACATTACATTACATTATAGGCATTTAGCAGACGCTCTTATCCAGAGCGACTTACACATCATTATATATTATTAGTTGGGCTGCTGTAGGCAGCCCAAGTATTGTTCCTACTCACACTTCATATTACATTACATTACATTACATTATAGGCATTTAGCAGACGCTCTTATCCAGAGCGACTTACACATCATTATATATTATTAGTTGGGCTGCTGTAGGCAGCCCAAGTATTGTTCCTACTCATACTTCATATTATTATTATTAGTTGGGCTGCTGTAGGTAGCCCAAGTATTGTTCCTACTCATATTTCATATTATTAGTTGGGCTGCTGTAGGCAGCCCAAGTATTGTTCCTACTCACACTTCATATTACATTACATTACATTACATTATAGGCATTTAGCAGACGCTCTTATCCAGAGCGACTTACACATCATTATATATTATTAGTTGGGCTGCTGTAGGCATCCCAAGTATTGTACCTACTCATACTTTATATTATTATTATTTCTGCTGCTGTAGGCAGCCCAAGTATTGTTCCTACTCATACTTCATATCATTAGTTGGGCTGCTGTAGGTAGCCCAAGTATTGTTCCTACTCATATTTCATATTATTAGTTGGGCTGCTGTAGGCAGCCCAAGTATTGTTCCTACTCACACTTCATATTACATTACATTACATTACATTATAGGCATTTAGCAGACGCTCTTATCCAGAGCGACTTACACATCATTATATATTATTAGTTGGGCTGCTGTAGGCAGCCCAAGTATTGTTCCTACTCATACTTCATATTATTATTATTAGTTGGGCTGCTGTAGGTAGCCCAAGTATTGTTCCTACTCATATTTCATATTATTAGTTGGGCTGCTGTAGGCAGCCCAAGTATTGTTCCTACTCACACTTCATATTACATTACATTACATTACATTATAGGCATTTAGCAGACGCTCTTATCCAGAGCGACTTACACATCATTATATATTATTAGTTGGGCTGCTGTAGGCAGCCCAAGTATTGTTCCTACTCATACTTCATATTATTATTATTAGTTGGGCTGCTGTAGGCAGCCCAAGTATTGTTCCTACTCATACTTTATATTATTATTATTAGTTGGGCTGCTGTAGGCAGGCCAATTATTGTTCCTACTCATACTTCATATTATTATTAGTTGGGCTGCTGTAGGCAGCCCAAGTATTGTTCCTACTCACACTTCATATTATTATTATTAGTTGGGCTGCTGTAGGCAGGCCAAGTATTGTTCCTACTCATACTTCATATTATTATTATTATTAATTGGGCTGCTGTAGGCAGCCCAAGTATTGTTCCTACTCATACTTCATATTATTATTATTAGTTGGGCTGCTGTAGGCAGCCCAATTATTGTACCTACTCATACTTTATATTATTATTATTAGTTGGGCTGCTGTAGGCAGGCCAAGTATTGTTCCTACTCATACTTCATATTATTATTATTAGTTGGGCTGCTGTAGGCATCCCAAGTATTGTACCTACTCATACTTTATATTATTATTATTTCTGCTGCTGTAGGCAGCCCAAGTATTGTTCCTACTCATACTTCATATCATTAGTTGGGTTGCTGTAGGTAGCCCAAGTATTGTTCCTACTCACACTTCATATTACATTACATTACATTACATTATAGGCATTTAGCAGACGCTCTTATCCAGAGCGACTTACACATCATTATATATTATTAGTTGGGCTGCTGTAGGCAGCCCAAGTATTGTTCCTACTCACACTTCATATTACATTACATTACATTACATTATAGGCATTTAGCAGACGCTCTTATCCAGAGCGACTTACACATCATTATATATTATTAGTTGGGCTGCTGTAGGCAGCCCAAGTATTGTTCCTACTCATACTTCATATTATTATTATTAGTTGGGCTGCTGTAGGTAGCCCAAGTATTGTTCCTACTCATATTTCATATTATTAGTTGGGCTGCTGTAGGCAGCCCAATTATTGTTCCTACTCACACTTCATATTACATTACATTACATTACATTATAGGCATTTAGCAGACGCTCTTATCCAGAGCGACTTACACATCATTATATATTATTAGTTGGGCTGCTGTAGGCAGCCCAAGTATTGTTCCTACTCATACTTCATATTATTATTATTAGTTGGGCTGCTGTAGGCAGGCCAATTATTGTTCCTACTCATACTTCATATTATTATTAGTTGGGCTGCTGTAGGCAGCCCAAGTATTGTTCCTACTCACACTTCATATTATTATTATTAGTTGGGCTGCTGTAGGCAGCCCAAATATTGTTCCTACTCATACTTCATATTATTATTATTATTAATTGGGCTGCTGTAGGCAGCCCAAGTATTGTTCCTACTCATACTTCATATTATTATTATTAGTTGGGCTGCTGTAGGCAGCCCAATTATTGTACCTACTCATACTTTATATTATTATTATTAGTTGGGCTGCTGTAGGCAGGCCAAGTATTGTTCCTACTCATACTTCATATTATTATTATTAGTTGGGCTGCTGTAGGCATCCCAATTATTGTACCTACTCATACTTTATATTATTATTATTTCTGCTGCTGTAGGCAGCCCAAGTATTGTTCCTACTCATACTTCATATCATTAGTTGGGTTGCTGTAGGTAGCCCAAGTATTGTTCCTACTCACACTTCATATTACATTACATTACATTACATTATAGGCATTTAGCAGACGCTCTTATCCAGAGCGACTTACACATCATTATATATTATTAGTTGGGCTGCTGTAGGCAGCCCAAGTATTGTTCCTACTCATACTTCATATTATTATTATTAGTTGGGCTGCTGTAGGCAGGCCAAGTATTGTTCCTACTCATACTTCATATTATTAGTTGGGCTGCTGTAGGCAGCCCAAGTATTGTTCCTACTCATACTTCATATTATTATTAGTTGGGCTGCTGTAGGCAGCCCATGTATTGTTCCTACTCATACTTCATATTATTATTAGTTGGGCTGCTGTAGGCAGCCCAAGTATTGTTCCTACTCATACTTCATATTATTAGTTGGGCTGCTGTAGGCAGCCCAAGTATTGTTCCCACTCATACTTCATATTATTATTATTATTATTAGTTGGGCTGCTGTAGGCAGCCCAAGTATTGTTCCTACTCACACTTCATATTATTATTATTAGTTGGGCTGCTGTAGGCAGCCCAAATATTGTTCCTACTCATACTTCATATTATTATTATTATTAGTTGGGCTGCTGTAGGCAGCCCAAGTATTGTTCCTACTCATACTTCATATTATTATTATTAGTTGGGCTGCTGTAGGCAGCCCAAGTATTGTTCCTACTCATACTTCATATTATTATTATTAGTTGGGCTGCTGTAGGCATCCCAATTATTGTACCTACTCATACTTTATATTATTATTATTAGTTGGGCTGCTGTAGGCAGGCCAAGTATTGTTCCTACTCATACTTCATATTATTATTATTAGTTGGGCTGCTGTAGGCAGCCCAAGTATTGTTCCTACTTATACTTCATATTATTATTAGTTGGGCTGCTGTAGGCAGCCCAAGTATTGTTCCTACTGATACTTCATATTATTAGTTGGGCTGCTGTAGGCAGCCCAAGTATTGTTCCTACTCATACTTCATATTATTATTAGTTGGGCTGTTGTAGGCAGCCCAAGTATTGTTCCTACTCATACTTCAGATTATTAGTTGGGCTGCTGTAGGCAGCCCAAGTATTGTGCCTACTCATACTTCATATTATTAGTTGGGCTGCTGTAGGCAGCCCAAGTATTGTTCCTACTGATACTTCATATTATTAGTTGGGCTGCTGTAGGCAGCCCAAGTATTGTTCCTACTCATACTTCATATTATTATTAGTTGGGCTGTTGTAGGCAGCCCAAGTATTGTTCCTACTCATACTTCAGATTATTAGTTGGGCTGCTGTAGGCAGCCCAAGTATTGTGCCTACTCATACTTCATATTATTAGTTGGGCTGCTGTAGGCAGCCCAAGTATTGTTCCTACTCATACTTCATATTATTATTATTATTATTAGTTGGGATGCTGTAGGCAGCCCAAGTATTGTGCCTACTCATACTTCATATTATTAGTTGGGCTGCTGTAGGCAGCCCAAGTATTGTTCCTACTCATACTTCATATTATTATTATTATTATTAGTTGGGCTGCTGTAGGCAGCCCAAGTATTGTTCCTACTCATACTTCATATTATTATTAGTTGGGCTGCTGTAGGCAGCCCAAGTATTGTTCCTACTCATACTTCATATTATTATTATTAGTTGGGCTGCTGTAGGCAGCCCAAGTATTGTTCCTACTCATACTTCATATTATTATTAGTTGGGCTGCTGTAGGCAGCCCAAGTATTGTTCCTACCCATACTTCATATTATTATTATTAGTTGGGCTGCTGTAGGCATCCCAGTATTGTTCCTACTCATAATTTATATTATTATTAGTTGGGCTACTGTAGGCAGCCCAAGTATTGTTCCTACTCATACTTCATATTCTTATTATTAGTTGGGCTGCTGTAGGCAGCCCAAGTATTGTTCCTACTCATAATTCATATTATTAGTTGGACTGCTGTAGGCAGCCCAAGTATTGTTCGTACTCATACTTCATATTATTATTATTATTATTAGTTGGGCTGCTGTAGGCAGGCCAAATATTGTTCCTACTCATACTTCATATTATTATTATTAGTTGGGCTGCTGTAGGCAGGCCTATTATTGTTCCTACTCATACTTTATATTATTATTAGTTGGGCTGCTGTAGGCAGCCCAAGTATTGTTCCTACTCACACTTCATATTATTATTATTAGTTGGGCTGCTGTAGGCATCCCAAGTATTGTTCCTACTCATACTTCATATTATTATTATTAGTTGGGCTGCAGTAGGCAGCGCAAGTATTGTTCCTACTCATACTTCATATTATTATTATTAGTTGGGCTGCAGTAGGCAGCGCAAGTATTGTTCCTACTCATACTTCATATTATTAGTTGGGCTGCTGTAGGCAGCCCAAGTATTGTTCCTACTCATACTTCATATTATTATTATTATTATTAATTGGGCTGCTGTAGGCAGCCCAAGTATTGTTCCTACTCATAATTCATATTATTCGTTGGGCTGCTGTAGGCAGCCCAAGTATTGTTCCTACTCATACTTCATATTATTTGTTGGGCTGCTGTAGGCAGCCCAAGTATTGTTCCTACTCATACTTCATATTATTCGTTGGGCTGCTGTAGGCAGCCCAAGTATTGTTCCTACTCACACTTCATATTATTATTATTAGTTGGGCTGCTGTAGGCATCCCAAGTATTGTTCCTACTCATACTTCATATTATTATTATTAGTTGGGCTGCAGTAGGCAGCGCAAGTATTGTTCCTACTCATACTTCATATTATTATTATTAGTTGGGCTGCTGTAGGCAGGCCAATTATTGTTCCTACTCATACTTCATATTATTATTAGTTGGGCTGCTGTAGGCAGCCCAAGTATTGTTCCTACTCACACTTCATATTATTATTATTAGTTGGGCTGCTGTAGGCAGCCCAAGTATTGTACCTACTCATATTTCATATTATTAGTTGGGCTGCTGTAGGCAGCCCAAGTATTGTTCCTACTCATACTTCATATTATTAGTTGGGCTGCTGTAGGCAGCCCAAGTATTGTTCCTACTCATACTTCATATTATTAGTTGGGCTGCTGTAGGCAGCCCAAGTATTGTTCCTACTCAAACTTCATATTATTATTATTATTAGTTGGGCTGCTGTAGGCAGCCCAAGTATTGTTCCTACTCATACTTCATATTATTAGTTGGGCTGCTGTAGGCAGCCCAAGTATTTGTCCTACTCATACTTCATATTATTATTATTAGTTGGGCTGCTGTAGGCAGGCCAAGTATTGTTCCTACTCATACTTCATATTATTATTAGTTGGGCTGCTGTAGGCAGCCCAAGTATTGTTCCTACTCATACTTCATATTATTATTAGTTGGGCTGCTGTAGGCAGCCCAAGTATTGTTCCTACTCATACTTCACATTATTAGTTGGGCTGCTGTAGGCAGCCCAAGTATTGTACCTACTCATATTTCATATTATTATTATTAGTTGGGCTGCTGTAGGCATCCCAAGTATTGTACCTACTCATACTTTATATTATTATTATTAGTTGGGCTGCTGTAGGCATCCCAAGTATTGTACCTACTCATACTTTATATTATTATTATTAGTTGGGCTGCTGTAGGCATCCCAAGTATTGTTCCTACTCATACTTTATATTATTATTATTAGTTGGGCTGCTGTAGGCAGCCCAAGTATTGTTCCTACTCATACTTCATATTATTAGTTGGGCTGCTGTAGGCAGCCCAAGTATTGTTCCTACTCAAACTTCATATTATTATTATTAGTTGGGCTGCTGTAGGCAGCCCAAGTATTGTTCCTACTCATACTTCATATTATTAGTTGAGTTGCTGTAGGCAGCCCAAGTATTTGTCCTACTCATACTTCATATTATTATTATTAGTTGGGCTGCTGTAGGCAGCCCAAGTATTGTTCCTACTCATACTTCATATTATTATTATTAGTTGGGCTGCTGTAGGCATCCCAATTATTGTACCTACTCATACTTTATATTATTATTATTAGTTGGGCTGCTGTAGGCAGGCCAAGTATTGTTCCTACTCATACTTCATATTATTATTAGTTGGGCTGCTGTAGGCAGCCAAAGTATTGTTCCTACTCAAACTTCATATTATTATTAGTTGGGCTGCTGTAGGCAGCCCAAGTATTGTTCCTACTCATACTTCACATTATTAGTTGGGCTGCTGTAGGCAGCCCAAGTATTGTACCTACTCATATTTCATATTATTATTATTAGTTGGGCTGCTGTAGGCATCCCAAGTATTGTACCTACTCATACTTTATATTATTATTATTAGTTGGGCTGCTGTAGGCATCCCAAGTATTGTACCTACTCATACTTTATATTATTATTATTAGTTGGGCTGCTGTAGGCATCCCAAGTATTGTTCCTACTCATACTTTATATTATTATTATTAGTTGGGCTGCTGTAGGCAGCCCAAGTATTGTTCCTACTCATACTTCATATTATTATTATTAGTTGGGCTGCTGTAGGCAGCCCAAATATTGTTCCTACTCATACTTCATATTATTATTATTATTAGTTGGGCTGCTGTAGGCAGCCCAAGTATTGTTCCTACTCATACTTCATATTATTATTATTATTAGTTGGGCTGCTGTAGGCAGCCCAAGTATTGTTCCTACTCATACTTCATATTATTATTATTAGTTGGGCTGCTGTAGGCAGCCCAAGTATTGTTCCTACTCACACTTCATATCATTAGTTGGGCTGCTGTAGGCAGCCCAAGTATTGATCCTACTCATACTTCATATTATTATTATTAGGTGGGCTGCTGTAGGCATCCCAAGTATTGTACCTACTCATACTTTATATTATTATTATTAGTTGGGCTGCTGTAGGCATCCCAAATATTGTTCCTACTCATACTTCATATTATTATTATTATTAGTTGGGCTGCTGTAGGCAGCCCAAGTATTGTTCCTACTCATACTTCATATTATTATTAGTTGGGCTGCTGTAGGCAGCCCAAGTATTGTTCCTACTCACACTTCATATTATTAGTTGGGCTGCTGTAGGCAGCCCAAGTATTGAACCTACTCATACTTCATATTATTATTATTAGTTGGGCTGCTGTAGGCATCCCAAGTATTGTACCTACTCATACTTTATATTATTATTATTAGTTGGGCTGCTGTAGGCATCCCAAGTATTGTTCCTACTCATACTTCATATTATTCGTTGGGCTGCTGTAGGCAGCCCAAGTATTGTTCCTACTCATACTTCATATTATTATTATTAGTTGGGCTGCTGTAGGCAGCCCAAGTATTGTTCCCACTCATACTTCATATTATTATTATTATTATTAGTTGGGCTGCTGTAGGCAGCCCAAGTATTGTTCCTACTCACACTTCATATTATTATTATTAGTTGGGCTGCTGTAGGCAGCCCAAATATTGTTCCTACTCATACTTCATATTATTATTATTATTAGTTGGGCTGCTGTAGGCAGCCCAAGTATTGTTCCTACTCATACTTCATATTATTATTATTAGTTGGGCTGCTGTAGGCAGCCCAAGTATTGTTCCTACTCATACTTCATATTATTATTATTAGTTGGGCTGCTGTAGGCATCCCAATTATTGTACCTACTCATACTTTATATTATTATTATTAGTTGGGCTGCTGTAGGCAGGCCAAGTATTGTTCCTACTCATACTTCATATTATTATTATTAGTTGGGCTGCTGTAGGCAGCCCAAGTATTGTTCCTACTTATACTTCATATTATTATTAGTTGGGCTGCTGTAGGCAGCCCAAGTATTGTTCCTACTGATACTTCATATTATTAGTTGGGCTGCTGTAGGCAGCCCAAGTATTGTTCCTACTCATACTTCATATTATTATTAGTTGGGCTGTTGTAGGCAGCCCAAGTATTGTTCCTACTCATACTTCAGATTATTAGTTGGGCTGCTGTAGGCAGCCCAAGTATTGTGCCTACTCATACTTCATATTATTAGTTGGGCTGCTGTAGGCAGCCCAAGTATTGTTCCTACTGATACTTCATATTATTAGTTGGGCTGCTGTAGGCAGCCCAAGTATTGTTCCTACTCATACTTCATATTATTATTAGTTGGGCTGTTGTAGGCAGCCCAAGTATTGTTCCTACTCATACTTCAGATTATTAGTTGGGCTGCTGTAGGCAGCCCAAGTATTGTGCCTACTCATACTTCATATTATTAGTTGGGCTGCTGTAGGCAGCCCAAGTATTGTTCCTACTCATACTTCATATTATTATTATTATTATTAGTTGGGATGCTGTAGGCAGCCCAAGTATTGTGCCTACTCATACTTCATATTATTAGTTGGGCTGCTGTAGGCAGCCCAAGTATTGTTCCTACTCATACTTCATATTATTATTATTATTATTAGTTGGGCTGCTGTAGGCAGCCCAAGTATTGTTCCTACTCATACTTCATATTATTATTAGTTGGGCTGCTGTAGGCAGCCCAAGTATTGTTCCTACTCATACTTCATATTATTATTATTAGTTGGGCTGCTGTAGGCAGCCCAAGTATTGTTCCTACTCATACTTCATATTATTATTAGTTGGGCTGCTGTAGGCAGCCCAAGTATTGTTCCTACCCATACTTCATATTATTATTATTAGTTGGGCTGCTGTAGGCATCCCAGTATTGTTCCTACTCATACTTTATATTATTATTAGTTGGGCTACTGTAGGCAGCCCAAGTATTGTTCCTACTCATACTTCATATTCTTATTATTAGTTGGGCTGCTGTAGGCAGCCCAAGTATTGTTCCTACTCATAATTCATATTATTAGTTGGACTGCTGTAGGCAGCCCAAGTATTGTTCGTACTCATACTTCATATTATTATTATTATTATTAGTTGGGCTGCTGTAGGCAGGCCAAATATTGTTCCTACTCATACTTCATATTATTATTATTAGTTGGGCTGCTGTAGGCAGGCCTATTATTGTTCCTACTCATACTTTATATTATTATTAGTTGGGCTGCTGTAGGCAGCCCAAGTATTGTTCCTACTCACACTTCATATTATTATTATTAGTTGGGCTGCTGTAGGCATCCCAAGTATTGTTCCTACTCATACTTCATATTATTATTATTAGTTGGGCTGCAGTAGGCAGCGCAAGTATTGTTCCTACTCATACTTCATATTATTATTATTAGTTGGGCTGCAGTAGGCAGCGCAAGTATTGTTCCTACTCATACTTCATATTATTAGTTGGGCTGCTGTAGGCAGCCCAAGTATTGTTCCTACTCATACTTCATATTATTATTATTATTATTAATTGGGCTGCTGTAGGCAGCCCAAGTATTGTTCCTACTCATAATTCATATTATTCGTTGGGCTGCTGTAGGCAGCCCAAGTATTGTTCCTACTCATACTTCATATTATTTGTTGGGCTGCTGTAGGCAGCCCAAGTATTGTTCCTACTCATACTTCATATTATTCGTTGGGCTGCTGTAGGCAGCCCAAGTATTGTTCCTACTCACACTTCATATTATTATTATTAGTTGGGCTGCTGTAGGCATCCCAAGTATTACTCATACTTCATATTATTAGTTGGGCTGCTGTAGGCAGCCCAAGTATTGTTCCTACTCATACTTCATATTATTAGTTGGGCTGCTGTAGGCAGCCCAAGTATTGTTCCTACTCAAACTTCATATTATTATTATTAGTTGGGCTGCTGTAGGCAGCCCAAGTATTGTTCCTACTCATACTTCATATTATTAGTTGGGCTGCTGTAGGCAGCCCAAGTATTTGTCCTACTCATACTTCATATTATTATTATTAGTTGGGCTGCTGTAGGCAGGCCAAGTATTGTTCCTACTCATACTTCATATTATTATTAGTTGGGCTGCTGTAGGCAGCCCAAGTATTGTTCCTACTCATACTTCATATTATTATTAGTTGGGCTGCTGTAGGCAGCCCAAGTATTGTTCCTACTCATACTTCACATTATTAGTTGGGCTGCTGTAGGCAGCCCAAGTATTGTACCTACTCATATTTCATATTATTATTATTAGTTGGGCTGCTGTAGGCATCCCAAGTATTGTACCTACTCATACTTTATATTATTATTATTAGTTGGGCTGCTGTAGGCATCCCAAGTATTGTACCTACTCATACTTTATATTATTATTATTAGTTGGGCTGCTGTAGGCATCCCAAGTATTGTTCCTACTCATACTTTATATTATTATTATTAGTTGGGCTGCTGTAGGCAGCCCAAGTATTGTTCCTACTCATACTTCATATTATTAGTTGGGCTGCTGTAGGCAGCCCAAGTATTGTTCCTACTCAAACTTCATATTATTATTATTAGTTGGGCTGCTGTAGGCAGCCCAAGTATTGTTCCTACTCATACTTCATATTATTAGTTGAGTTGCTGTAGGCAGCCCAAGTATTTGTCCTACTCATACTTCATATTATTATTATTAGTTGGGCTGCTGTAGGCAGCCCAAGTATTGTTCCTACTCATACTTCATATTATTATTATTAGTTGGGCTGCTGTAGGCATCCCAATTATTGTACCTACTCATACTTTATATTATTATTATTAGTTGGGCTGCTGTAGGCAGGCCAAGTATTGTTCCTACTCATACTTCATATTATTATTAGTTGGGCTGCTGTAGGCAGCCAAAGTATTGTTCCTACTCAAACTTCATATTATTATTAGTTGGGCTGCTGTAGGCAGCCCAAGTATTGTTCCTACTCATACTTCACATTATTAGTTGGGCTGCTGTAGGCAGCCCAAGTATTGTACCTACTCATATTTCATATTATTATTATTAGTTGGGCTGCTGTAGGCATCCCAAGTATTGTACCTACTCATACTTTATATTATTATTATTAGTTGGGCTGCTGTAGGCATCCCAAGTATTGTACCTACTCATACTTTATATTATTATTATTAGTTGGGCTGCTGTAGGCATCCCAAGTATTGTTCCTACTCATACTTTATATTATTATTATTAGTTGGGCTGCTGTAGGCAGCCCAAGTATTGTTCCTACTCATACTTCATATTATTATTATTAGTTGGGCTGCTGTAGGCAGCCCAAATATTGTTCATACTCATACTTCATATTATTATTATTATTAGTTGGGCTGCTGTAGGCAGCCCAAGTATTGTTCCTACTCATACTTCATATTATTATTATTATTAGTTGGGCTGCTGTAGGCAGCCCAAGTATTGTTCCTACTCATACTTCATATTATTATTATTAGTTGGGCTGCTGTAGGCAGCCCAAGTATTGTTCCTACTCACACTTCATATCATTAGTTGGGCTGCTGTAGGCAGCCCAAGTATTGATCCTACTCATACTTCATATTATTATTATTAGGTGGGCTGCTGTAGGCATCCCAAGTATTGTACCTACTCATACTTTATATTATTATTATTAGTTGGGCTGCTGTAGGCATCCCAAATATTGTTCCTACTCATACTTCATATTATTATTATTATTAGTTGGGCTGCTGTAGGCAGCCCAAGTATTGTTCCTACTCATACTTCATATTATTATTATTAGTTGGGCTGCTGTAGGCAGCCCAAGTATTGTTCCTACTCACACTTCATATTATTAGTTGGGCTGCTGTAGGCAGCCCAAGTATTGAACCTACTCATGCTTCATATTATTATTATTAGTTGGGCTGCTGTAGGCATCCCAAGTATTGTACCTACTCATACTTTATATTATTATTATTAGTTGGGCTGCTGTAGGCATCCCAAGTATTGTTCCTACTCATACTTCATATTATTCGTTGGGCTGCTGTAGGCAGCCCAAGTATTGTTCCTACTCATACTTCATATTATTATTATTAGTTGGGCTGCTGTAGGCAGCCCAAGTATTGTTCCTACCCATACTTCATATTATTATTATTATTAGTTGGGCTGCTGTAGGCAGCCCAAGTATTGTTCCTACTCATACTTCATATTATTATTATTAGTTGGGCTGCTGTAGGCATCCCAAGTATTGTTCCTACTCATACTTTATATTATTATTAGTTGGGCTGCTGTAGGCATCCCAAGTATTGTTCCTACTCATACTTCATATTATTCGTTGGGCTGCTGTAGGCAGCCCAAGTATTGTTCCTACTCATACTTCATATTATTATTATTAGTTGGGCTGCTGTAGGCAGCCCAAGTATTGTTCCTACCCATACTTCATATTATTATTATTATTAGTTGGGCTGCTGTAGGCAGCCCAAGTATTGTTCCTACTCATACTTCATATTATTATTATTAGTTGGGCTGCTGTAGGCATCCCAAGTATTGTCCCTACTCATACTTTATATTATTATTAGTTGGGCTGCTGTAGGCAGCCCAAGTATTGTTCCTACTCATACTTCATATTATTATTAGTTGGGCTGCTGTAGGCAGCCCAAGTATTGTTCCTACTCATACTTCATATTATTATTATTAGTTGGGCTGCTGTAGGCAGCCCAAGTATTGTTCCTACTCATACTTCATATTATTAATAGTTGGGCTGCTGTAGGCAGCCCAAGTATTGTTCCTACTCATACTTCAGATTATTAGTTGGGCTGCTGTAGGCAGCCCAAGTATTGTGCCTACTCATACTTCATATTATTAGTTGGGCTGCTGTAGGCAGCCCAAGTATTGTTCCTACTCATACTTCATATTATTATTATTATTAGTTGGGCTGCTGTAGGCAGCCCAAGTATTGTTCCTACTCATACTTCATATTATTATTATTAGTTGGGCTGCTGTAGGCAGCCCAAGTATTGTTCCTACTCACACTTCATATCATTAGTTGGGCTGCTGTAGGCAGCCCAAGTATTGATCCTACTCATACTTCATATTATTATTATTAGGTGGGCTGCTGTAGGCATCCCAAGTATTGTACCTACTCATACTTTATATTATTATTATTAGTTGGGCTGCTGTAGGCATCCCAAATATTGTTCCTACTCATACTTCATATTATTATTATTATTAGTTGGGCTGCTGTAGGCAGCCCAAGTATTGTTCCTACTCATACTTCATATTATTATTATTAGTTGGGCTGCTGTAGGCAGCCCAAGTATTGTTCCTACTCACACTTCATATTATTAGTTGGGCTGCTGTAGGCAGCCCAAGTATTGAACCTACTCATACTTCATATTATTATTATTAGTTGGGCTGCTGTAGGCATCCCAAGTATTGTACCTACTCATACTTTATATTATTATTATTAGTTGGGCTGCTGTAGGCATCCCAAGTATTGTTCCTACTCATACTTCATATTATTCGTTGGGCTGCTGTAGGCAGCCCAAGTATTGTTCCTACTCATACTTCATATTATTATTATTAGTTGGGCTGCTGTAGGCAGCCCAAGTATTGTTCCTACCCATACTTCATATTATTATTATTATTAGTTGGGCTGCTGTAGGCAGCCCAAGTATTGTTCCTACTCATACTTCATATTATTATTATTAGTTGGGCTGCTGTAGGCATCCCAAGTATTGTTCCTACTCATACTTTATATTATTATTAGTTGGGCTGCTGTAGGCATCCCAAGTATTGTTCCTACTCATACTTCATATTATTCGTTGGGCTGCTGTAGGCAGCCCAAGTATTGTTCCTACTCATACTTGATATTATTATTATTAGTTGGGCTGCTGTAGGCAGCCCAAGTATTGTTCCTACCCATACTTCATATTATTATTATTATTAGTTGGGCTGCTGTAGGCAGCCCAAGTATTGTTCCTACTCATACTTCATATTATTATTATTAGTTGGGCTGCTGTAGGCATCCCAAGTATTGTCCCTACTCATACTTTATATTATTATTAGTTGGGCTGCTGTAGGCAGCCCAAGTATTGTTCCTACTCATACTTCATATTATTATTAGTTGGGCTGCTGTAGGCAGCCCAAGTATTGTTCCTACTCATACTTCATATTATTATTATTAGTTGGGCTGCTGTAGGCAGCCCAAGTATTGTTCCTACTCATACTTCATATTATTAATAGTTGGGCTGCTGTAGGCAGCCCAAGTATTGTTCCTACTCATACTTCAGATTATTAGTTGGGCTGCTGTAGGCAGCCCAAGTATTGTGCCTACTCATACTTCATATTATTAGTTGGGCTGCTGTAGGCAGCCCAAGTATTGTTCCTACTCATACTTCATATTATTATTATTATTATTATTAGTTGGGCTGCTGTAGGCAGCCCAAGTATTGTGCCTACTCATACTTCATATTATTAGTTGGGCTGCTGTAGGCAGCCCAAGTATTGTTCCTACTCATACTTCATATTATTATAATTATTATTAGTTGGGCTGCTGTAGGCAGCCCAAGTATTGTTCCTACTCATACTTCATATTATTATTAGTTGGGCTGCTGTAGGCAGCCCAAGTATTGTTCCTACTCATACTTCATATTATTATTATTAGTTGGGCTGCTGTAGGCAGCCCAAGTATTGTTCCTACTCATACTTCATATTATTATTAGTTGGGCTGCTGTAGGCAGCCCAAGTATTGTTCCTACCAATACTTCATATTATTATTATTAGTTGGGCTGCTGTAGGCATCCCAAGTATTGTTCCTACTCATACTTTATATTATTATTAGTTGGGCTGCTGTAGGCAGCCCAAGTATTGTTCCTACTCATACTTCATATTATTATTATTAGTTGGGCTGCTGTAGGCATCCCAAGTATTGTTCCTACTCATACTTCATATTATTATTATTAGTTGGGCTGCTGTAGGCAGCCCAAGTATTGTTCCTACTCATACTTCATATTATTATTATTAGTTGGGCTGCTGTAGGCAGGCCTATTATTGTTCCTACTCATACTTTATATTATTATTAGTTGGGCTGCTGTAGGCATCCCAAGTATTGTTCCTACTCATACTTCATATTATTCGTTGGGCTGCTGTAGGCAGCCCAAGTATTGTTCCTACTCATACTTCATATTATTATTATTAGTTGGGCTGCTGTAGGCAGCCCAAGTATTGTTCCTACTCATACTTCATATTATTATTAGTTGGGCTGCTGTAGGCAGCCCAAGTATTGTTCCTACCAATACTTCATATTATTATTATTAGTTGGGCTGCTGTAGGCATCCCAAGTATTGTTCCTACTCATACTTTATATTATTATTAGTTGGGCTGCTGTAGGCAGCCCAAGTATTGTTCCTACTCATACTTCATATTATTATTATTAGTTGGGCTGCTGTAGGCATCCCAAGTATTGTTCCTACTCATACTTCATATTATTATTATTAGTTGGGCTGCTGTAGGCAGCCCAAGTATTGTTCCTACTCATACTTCATATTATTATTAGTTGGGCTGCTGTAGGCAGCCCAAGTATTGTTCCTACTCATAATTCATATTATTAGTTGGACTGCTGTAGGCAGCCCAAGTATTGTTCGTACTCATACTTCATATTATTATTATTATTATTAGTTGGGCTGCTGTAGGCAGGCCAAGTATTGTTCCTACTCATACTTCATATTATTATTATTAGTTGGGCTGCTGTAGGCAGGCCTATTATTGTTCCTACTCATACTTTATATTATTATTAGTTGGGCTGCTGTAGGCATCCCAAGTATTGTTCCTACTCATACTTCATATTATTATTATTAGTTGGGCTGCTGTAGGCAGCCCAAGTATTGTTCCTACTCATACTTCATATTATTATTAGTTGGGCTGCTGTAGGCAGCCCAAGTATTGTTCCTACCCATACTTCATATTATTATTATTATTAGTTGGGCTGCTGTAGGCAGCCCAAGTATTGTTCCTACTCATACTTTATATTATTATTAGTTGGGCTGCTGTAGGCAGCCCAAGTATTGTTCCTACTCATACTTCATATTATTATTATTAGTTGGGCTGCTGTAGGCATCCCAAGTATTGTTCCTACTCATACTTTATATTATTATTAGTTGGGCTGCTGTAGGCAGCCCAAGTATTGTTCCTACTCATACTTCATATTATTATTAGTTGGGCTGCTGTAGGCAGCCCAAGTATTGTTCCTACTCATACTTCATATTATTATTATTAGTTGGGCTGCTGTAGGCAGCCCAAGTATTGTTCCTACTCATACTTCATATTATTATTATTAGTTGGGCTGCTGTAGGCAGCCCAAGTATTGTTCCTACTCATACTTCATATTATTATTAGTTGGGCTGCTGTAGGCAGCCCAAGTATTGTCCCTACTCATAATTCATATTATTAGTTGGACTGCTGTAGGCAGCCCAAGTATTGTTCGTACTCATACTTCATATTATTATTATTATTATTAGTTGGGCTGCTGTAGGCAGGCCAAGTATTGTTCCTACTCATACTTCATATTATTATTATTAGTTGGGCTGCTGTAGGCAGGCCTATTATTGTTCCTACTCATACTTTATATTATTATTAGTTGGGCTGCTGTAGGCATCCCAAGTATTGTTCCTACTCATACTTCATATTATTCGTTGGGCTGCTGTAGGCAGCCCAAGTATTGTTCCTACTCATACTTCATATTATTATTATTAGTTGGGCTGCTGTAGGCAGCCCAAGTATTGTTCCTACTCATACTTCATATTATTATTAGTTGGGCTGCTGTAGGCAGCCCAAGTATTGTTCCTACCCATACTTCATATTATTATTATTATTAGTTGGGCTGCTGTAGGCAGCCCAAGTATTGTTCCTACTCATACTTCATATTATTATTATTAGTTGGGCTGCTGTAGGCATCCCAAGTATTGTTCCTACTCATACTTTATATTATTATTAGTTGGGCTGCTGTAGGCAGCCCAAGTATTGTTCCTACTCATACTTCATATTATTATTAGTTGGGCTGCTGTAGGCAGCCCAAGTATTGTTCCTACTCATACTTCATATTATTATTATTAGTTGGGCTGCTGTAGGCAGCCCAAGTATTGTTCCTACTCATACTTCAGATTATTAGTTGGGCTGCTGTAGGCAGCCCAAGTATTGTGCCTACTCATACTTCATATTATTAGTTGGGCTGCTGTAGGCAGCCCAAGTATTGTTCCTACTCATACTTCATATTATTATTATTATTATTAGTTGGGCTGCTGTAGGCAGCCCAAGTATTGTGCCTACTCATACTTCATATTATTAGTTGGGCTGCTGTAGGCAGCCCAAGTATTGTTCCTACTCATACTTCATATTATTATTATTATTATTATTAGTTGGGCTGCTGTAGGCAGCCCAAGTATTGTTCCTACTCATACTTCATATTATTATTAGTTGGGCTGCTGTAGGCAGCCCAAGTATTGTTCCTACTCATACTTCATATTATTATTATTAGTTGGGCTGCTGTAGGCAGCCCAAGTATTGTTCCTACTCATACTTCATATTATTATTAGTTGGGCTGCTGTAGGCAGCCCAAGTATTGTTCCTACCCATACTTCATATTATTATTATTAGTTGTGCTGCTGTAGGCATCCCAAGTATTGTTCCTACTCATTCTTTATATTATTATTAGTTGGGCTGCTGTAGGCAGCCCAAGTATTGTTCCTACTCATACTTCATATTATTATTATTAGTTGGGCTGCTGTAGGCATCCCAAGTATTGTTCCTACTCATACTTCATATTATTATTATTAGTTGGGCTGCTGTAGGCAGCCCAAGTATTGTTCCTACTCATACTTCATATTATTATTAGTTGGGCTGCTGTAGGCAGCCCAAGTATTGTTCCTACTCATAATTCATATTATTAGTTGGACTGCTGTAGGCAGCCCAAGTATTGTTCGTACTCATACTTCATATTATTATTATTATTATTAGTTGGGCTGCTGTAGGCAGGCCAAGTATTGTTCCTACTCATACTTCATATTATTATTATTAGTTGGGCTGCTGTAGGCAGGCCTATTATTGTTCCTACTCATACTTTATATTATTATTAGTTGGGCTGCTGTAGGCATCCCAAGTATTGTTCCTACTCATACTTCATATTATTATTATTAGTTGGGCTGCAGTAGGCAGCGCAAGTATTGTTCCTACTCATACTTCATATTATTATTAGTTGGGCTGCTGTAGGCAGCCCAAGTATTGTCCCTACTCATAATTCATATTATTAGTTGGACTGCTGTAGGCAGCCCAAGTATTGTTCGTACTCATACTTCATATTATTATTATTATTATTAGTTGGGCTGCTGTAGGCAGGCCAAGTATTGTTCCTACTCATACTTCATATTATTATTATTAGTTGGGCTGCTGTAGGCAGGCCTATTATTGTTCCTACTCATACTTCATATTATTATTAGTTGGGCTGCTGTAGGCAGCCCAAGTATTGTTCCTACTCATAATTCATATTATTAGTTGGACTGCTGTAGGCAGCCCAAGTATTGTTCGTACTCATACTTCATATTATTATTATTATTATTAGTTGGGCTGCTGTAGGCAGGCCAAGTATTGTTCCTACTCATACTTCATATTATTATTATTAGTTGGGCTGCTGTAGGCAGGCCTATTATTGTTCCTACTCATACTTTATATTATTATTAGTTGGGCTGCTGTAGGCATCCCAAGTATTGTTCCTACTCATACTTCATATTATTATTATTAGTTGGGCTGCAGTAGGCAGCGCAAGTATTGTTCCTACTCATACTTCATATTATTATTAGTTGGGCTGCTGTAGGCAGCCCAAGTATTGTCCCTACTCATAATTCATATTATTAGTTGGACTGCTGTAGGCAGCCCAAGTATTGTTCGTACTCATACTTCATATTATTATTATTATTATTAGTTGGGCTGCTGTAGGCAGGCCAAGTATTGTTCCTACTCATACTTCATATTATTATTATTAGTTGGGCTGCTGTAGGCAGGCCTATTATTGTTCCTACTCATACTTTATATTATTATTAGTTGGGCTGCTGTAGGCATCCCAAGTATTGTTCCTACTCATACTTCATATTATTCGTTGGGCTGCTGTAGGCAGCCCAAGTATTGTTCCTACTCATACTTCATATTATTATTATTAGTTGGGCTGCTGTAGGCAGCCCAAGTATTGTTCCTACTCATACTTCATATTATTATTAGTTGGGCTGCTGTAGGCAGCCCAAGTATTGTTCCTACCCATACTTCATATTATTATTATTATTAGTTGGGCTGCTGTAGGCAGCCCAAGTATTGTTCCTACTCATACTTCATATTATTATTATTAGTTGGGCTGCTGTAGGCATCCCAAGTATTGTTCCTACTCATACTTTATATTATTATTAGTTGGGCTGCTGTAGGCAGCCCAAGTATTGTTCCTACTCATACTTCATATTATTATTAGTTGGGCTGCTGTAGGCAGCCCAAGTATTGTTCCTACTCATACTTCATATTATTATTATTAGTTGGGCTGCTGTAGGCAGCCCAAGTATTGTTCCTACTCATACTTCAGATTATTAGTTGGGCTGCTGTAGGCAGCCCAAGTATTGTGCCTACTCATACTTCATATTATTAGTTGGGCTGCTGTAGGCAGCCCAAGTATTGTTCCTACTCATACTTCATATTATTATTATTATTATTATTAGTTGGGCTGCTGTAGGCAGCCCAAGTATTGTGCCTACTCATACTTCATATTATTAGTTGGGCTGCTGTAGGCAGCCCAAGTATTGTTCCTACTCATACTTCATATTATTATAATTATTATTAGTTGGGCTGCTGTAGGCAGCCCAAGTATTGTTCCTACTCATACTTCATATTATTATTATTAGTTGGGCTGCTGTAGGCAGCCCAAGTATTGTTCCTACTCATACTTCATATTATTATTAGTTGGGCTGCTGTAGGCAGCCCAAGTATTGTTCCTACCAATACTTCATATTATTATTATTAGTTGGGCTGCTGTAGGCATCCCAAGTATTGTTCCTACTCATACTTTATATTATTATTAGTTGGGCTGCTGTAGGCAGCCCAAGTATTGTTCCTACTCATACTTCATATTATTATTATTAGTTGGGCTGCTGTAGGCATCCCAAGTATTGTTCCTACTCATACTTCATATTATTATTATTAGTTGGGCTGCTGTAGGCAGCCCAAGTATTGTTCCTACTCATACTTCATATTATTATTATTAGTTGGGCTGCTGTAGGCAGGCCTATTATTGTTCCTACTCATACTTTATATTATTATTAGTTGGGCTGCTGTAGGCATCCCAAGTATTGTTCCTACTCATACTTCATATTATTCGTTGGGCTGCTGTAGGCAGCCCAAGTATTGTTCCTACTCATACTTCATATTATTATTATTAGTTGGGCTGCTGTAGGCAGGCCAAGTATTGTTCCTACTCATACTTCATATTATTATTATTAGTTGGGCTGCTGTAGGCAGGCCTATTATTGTTCCTACTCATACTTTATATTATTATTAGTTGGGCTGCTGTAGGCATCCCAAGTATTGTTCCTACTCATACTTCATATTATTATTATTAGTTGGGCTGCAGTAGGCAGCGCAAGTATTGTTCCTACTCATACTTCATATTATTATTAGTTGGGCTGCTGTAGGCAGCCCAAGTATTGTCCCTACTCATAATTCATATTATTAGTTGGACTGCTGTAGGCAGCCCAAGTATTGTTCGTACTCATACTTCATATTATTATTATTATTATTATTAGTTGGGCTGCTGTAGGCAGGCCAAGTATTGTTCCTACTCATACTTCATATTATTATTATTAGTTGGGCTGCTGTAGGCAGGCCTATTATTGTTCCTACTCATACTTCATATTATTATTAGTTGGGCTGCTGTAGGCAGCCCAAGTATTGTTCCTACTCATAATTCATATTATTAGTTGGACTGCTGTAGGCAGCCCAAGTATTGTTCGTACTCATACTTCATATTATTATTATTATTATTAGTTGGGCTGCTGTAGGCAGGCCAAGTATTGTTCCTACTCATACTTCATATTATTATTATTAGTTGGGCTGCTGTAGGCAGGCCTATTATTGTTCCTACTCATACTTTATATTATTATTAGTTGGGCTGCTGTAGGCATCCCAAGTATTGTTCCTACTCATACTTCATATTATTATTATTAGTTGGGCTGCAGTAGGCAGCGCAAGTATTGTTCCTACTCATACTTCATATTATTATTAGTTGGGCTGCTGTAGGCAGCCCAAGTATTGTCCCTACTCATAATTCATATTATTAGTTGGACTGCTGTAGGCAGCCCAAGTATTGTTCGTACTCATACTTCATATTATTATTATTATTATTAGTTGGGCTGCTGTAGGCAGGCCAAGTATTGTTCCTACTCATACTTCATATTATTATTATTAGTTGGGCTGCTGTAGGCAGGCCTATTATTGTTCCTACTCATACTTTATATTATTATTAGTTGGGCTGCTGTAGGCATCCCAAGTATTGTTCCTACTCATACTTCATATTATTCGTTGGGCTGCTGTAGGCAGCCCAAGTATTGTTCCTACTCATACTTCATATTATTATTATTAGTTGGGCTGCTGTAGGCAGCCCAAGTATTGTTCCTACTCATACTTCATATTATTATTAGTTGGGCTGCTGTAGGCAGCCCAAGTATTGTTCCTACCCATACTTCATATTATTATTATTATTAGTTGGGCTGCTGTAGGCAGCCCAAGTATTGTTCCTACTCATACTTCATATTATTATTATTAGTTGGGCTGCTGTAGGCATCCCAAGTATTGTTCCTACTCATACTTTATATTATTATTAGTTGGGCTGCTGTAGGCAGCCCAAGTATTGTTCCTACTCATACTTCATATTATTATTAGTTGGGCTGCTGTAGGCAGCCCAAGTATTGTTCCTACTCATACTTCATATTATTATTATTAGTTGGGCTGCTGTAGGCAGCCCAAGTATTGTTCCTACTCATACTTCAGATTATTAGTTGGGCTGCTGTAGGCAGCCCAAGTATTGTGCCTACTCATACTTCATATTATTAGTTGGGCTGCTGTAGGCAGCCCAAGTATTGTTCCTACTCATACTTCATATTATTATTATTATTATTATTAGTTGGGCTGCTGTAGGCAGCCCAAGTATTGTGCCTACTCATACTTCATATTATTAGTTGGGCTGCTGTAGGCAGCCCAAGTATTGTTCCTACTCATACTTCATATTATTATAATTATTATTAGTTGGGCTGCTGTAGGCAGCCCAAGTATTGTTCCTACTCATACTTCATATTATTATTATTAGTTGGGCTGCTGTAGGCAGCCCAAGTATTGTTCCTACTCATACTTCATATTATTATTAGTTGGGCTGCTGTAGGCAGCCCAAGTATTGTTCCTACCAATACTTCATATTATTATTATTAGTTGGGCTGCTGTAGGCATCCCAAGTATTGTTCCTACTCATACTTTATATTATTATTAGTTGGGCTGCTGTAGGCAGCCCAAGTATTGTTCCTACTCATACTTCATATTATTATTATTAGTTGGGCTGCTGTAGGCATCCCAAGTATTGTTCCTACTCATACTTCATATTATTATTATTAGTTGGGCTGCTGTAGGCAGCCCAAGTATTGTTCCTACTCATACTTCATATTATTATTATTAGTTGGGCTGCTGTAGGCAGGCCTATTATTGTTCCTACTCATACTTTATATTATTATTAGTTGGGCTGCTGTAGGCATCCCAAGTATTGTTCCTACTCATACTTCATATTATTCGTTGGGCTGCTGTAGGCAGCCCAAGTATTGTTCCTACTCATACTTCATATTATTATTATTAGTTGGGCTGCTGTAGGCAGCCCAAGTATTGTTCCTACTCATACTTCATATTATTATTAGTTGGGCTGCTGTAGGCAGCCCAAGTATTGTTCCTACCAATACTTCATATTATTATTATTAGTTGGGCTGCTGTAGGCATCCCAAGTATTGTTCCTACTCATACTTTATATTATTATTAGTTGGGCTGCTGTAGGCAGCCCAAGTATTGTTCCTACTCATAATTCATATTATTATTATTAGTTGGGCTGCTGTAGGCATCCCAAGTATTGTTCCTACTCATACTTCATATTATTATTATTAGTTGGGCTGCTGTAGGCAGCCCAAGTATTGTTCCTACTCATACTTCATATTATTATTAGTTGGGCTGCTGTAGGCAGCCCAAGTATTGTTCCTACTCATAATTCATATTATTAGTTGGACTGCTGTAGGCAGCCCAAGTATTGTTCGTACTCATACTTCATATTATTATTATTATTATTAGTTGGGCTGCTGTAGGCAGGCCAAGTATTGTTCCTACTCATACTTCATATTATTATTATTAGTTGGGCTGCTGTAGGCAGGCCTATTATTGTTCCTACTCATACTTTATATTATTATTAGTTGGGCTGCTGTAGGCATCCCAAGTATTGTTCCTACTCATACTTCATATTATTATTATTAGTTGGGCTGCTGTAGGCAGCCCAAGTATTGTTCCTACTCATACTTCATATTATTATTAGTTGGGCTGCTGTAGGCAGCCCAAGTATTGTTCCTACCCATACTTCATATTATTATTATTATTAGTTGGGCTGCTGTAGGCAGCCCAAGTATTGTTCCTACTCATACTTTATATTATTATTAGTTGGGCTGCTGTAGGCAGCCCAAGTATTGTTCCTACTCATACTTCATATTATTATAATTATTATTAGTTGGGCTGCTGTAGGCAGCCCAAGTATTGTTCCTACTCATACTTCAGATTATTAGTTGGGCTGCTGTAGGCAGCCCAAGTATTGTGCCTACTCATACTTCATATTATTAGTTGGGCTGCTGTAGGCAGCCCAAGTATTGTTCCTACTCATACTTCATATTATTATTATTATTATTATTAGTTGGGCTGCTGTAGGCAGCCCAAGTATTGTGCCTACTCATACTTCATATTATTAGTTGGGCTGCTGTAGGCAGCCCAAGTATTGTTCCTACTCATACTTCATATTATTATAATTATTATTAGTTGGGCTGCTGTAGGCAGCCCAAGTATTGTTCCTACTCATACTTCATATTATTATTATTAGTTGGGCTGCTGTAGGCAGCCCAAGTATTGTTCCTACTCATACTTCATATTATTATTAGTTGGGCTGCTGTAGGCAGCCCAAGTATTGTTCCTACCAATACTTCATATTATTATTATTAGTTGGGCTGCTGTAGGCATCCCAAGTATTGTTCCTACTCATACTTTATATTATTATTAGTTGGGCTGCTGTAGGCAGCCCAAGTATTGTTCCTACTCATACTTCATATTATTATTATTAGTTGGGCTGCTGTAGGCATCCCAAGTATTGTTCCTACTCATACTTCATATTATTATTATTAGTTGGGCTGCTGTAGGCAGCCCAAGTATTGTTCCTACTCATACTTCATATTATTATTATTAGTTGGGCTGCTGTAGGCAGGCCTATTATTGTTCCTACTCATACTTTATATTATTATTAGTTGGGCTGCTGTAGGCATCCCAAGTATTGTTCCTACTCATACTTCATATTATTCGTTGGGCTGCTGTAGGCAGCCCAAGTATTGTTCCTACTCATACTTCATATTATTATTATTAGTTGGGCTGCTGTAGGCAGCCCAAGTATTGTTCCTACTCATACTTCATATTATTATTAGTTGGGCTGCTGTAGGCAGCCCAAGTATTGTTCCTACCAATACTTCATATTATTATTATTAGTTGGGCTGCTGTAGGCATCCCAAGTATTGTTCCTACT
This sequence comes from Synaphobranchus kaupii, assembly GCA_029718625.1. Lineage (NCBI taxonomy): Eukaryota > Metazoa > Chordata > Actinopteri > Anguilliformes > Synaphobranchidae > Synaphobranchus > Synaphobranchus kaupii. Next base: position 10,844,281 of record CM056389.1, read on the forward strand.
CATACTTTATATTATTATTAGTTGGGCTGCTGTAGGCAGCCCAAGTATTGTTCCTACTCATAATTCATATTATTATTATTAGTTGGGCTGCTGTAGGCATCCCAAGTATTGTTCCTACTCATACTTCATATTATTATTATTAGTTGGGCTGCTGTAGGCAGCCCAAGTATTGTTCCTACTCATACTTCATATTATTATTAGTTGGGCTGCTGTAGGCAGCCCAAGTATTGTTCCTACTCATAATTCATATTATTAGTTGGACTGCTGTAGGCAGCCCAAGTATTGTTCGTACTCATACTTCATATTATTATTATTATTATTAGTTGGGCTGCTGTAGGCAGGCCAAGTATTGTTCCTACTCATACTTCATATTATTATTATTAGTTGGGCTGCTGTAGGCAGGCCTATTATTGTTCCTACTCATACTTTATATTATTATTAGTTGGGCTGCTGTAGGCATCCCAAGTATTGTTCCTACTCATACTTCATATTATTATTATTAGTTGGGCTGCTGTAGGCAGCCCAAGTATTGTTCCTACTCATACTTCATATTATTATTAGTTGGGCTGCTGTAGGCAGCCCAAGTATTGTTCCTACCCATACTTCATATTATTATTATTATTAGTTGGGCTGCTGTAGGCAGCCCAAGTATTGTTCCTACTCATACTTTATATTATTATTAGTTGGGCTGCTGTAGGCAGCCCAAGTATTGTTCCTACTCATACTTCATATTATTATTATTAGTTGGGCTGCTGTAGGCATCCCAAGTATTGTTCCTACTCATACTTTATATTATTATTAGTTGGGCTGCTGTAGGCAGCCCAAGTATTGTTCCTACTCATACTTCATATTATTATTAGTTGGGCTGCTGTAGGCAGCCCAAGTATTGTTCCTACTCATACTTAATATTATTATTATTAGTTGGGCTGCTGTAGGCAGCCCAAGTATTGTTCCTACTCATACTTCATATTATTATTATTAGTTGGGCTGCTGTAGGCAGCCCAAGTATTGTTCCTACTCATACTTCATATTATTATTAGTTGGGCTGCTGTAGGCAGCCCAAGTATTGTCCCTACTCATAATTCATATTATTAGTTGGACTGCTGTAGGCAGCCCAAGTATTGTTCGTACTCATACTTCATATTATTATTATTATTATTAGTTGGGCTGCTGTAGGCAGGCCAAGTATTGTTCCTACTCATACTTCATATTATTATTATTAGTTGGGCTGCTGTAGGCAGGCCTATTATTGTTCCTACTCATACTTTATATTATTATTAGTTGGGCTGCTGTAGGCATCCCAAGTATTGTTCCTACTCATACTTCATATTATTCGTTGGGCTGCTGTAGGCAGCCCAAGTATTGTTCCTACTCATACTTCATATTATTATTATTAGTTGGGCTGCTGTAGGCAGCCCAAGTATTGTTCCTACTCATACTTCATATTATTATTAGTTGGGCTGCTGTAGGCAGCCCAAGTATTGTTCCTACCCATACTTCATATTATTATTATTATTAGTTGGGCTGCTGTAGGCAGCCCAAGTATTGTTCCTACTCATACTTCATATTATTATTATTAGTTGGGCTGCTGTAGGCATCCCAAGTATTGTTCCTACTCATACTTTATATTATTATTAGTTGGGCTGCTGTAGGCAGCCCAAGTATTGTTCCTACTCATACTTCATATTATTATTAGTTGGGCTGCTGTAGGCAGCCCAAGTATTGTTCCTACTCATACTTCATATTATTATTATTAGTTGGGCTGCTGTAGGCAGCCCAAGTATTGTTCCTACTCATACTTCAGATTATTAGTTGGGCTGCTGTAGGCAGCCCAAGTATTGTGCCTACTCATACTTCATATTATTAGTTGGGCTGCTGTAGGCAGCCCAAGTATTGTTCCTACTCATACTTCATATTATTATTATTATTATTAGTTGGGCTGCTGTAGGCAGCCCAAGTATTGTGCCTACTCATACTTCATATTATTAGTTGGGCTGCTGTAGGCAGCCCAAGTATTGTTCCTACTCATACTTCATATTATTATTATTATTATTATTAGTTGGGCTGCTGTAGGCAGCCCAAGTATTGTTCCTACTCATACTTCATATTATTATTAGTTGGGCTGCTGTAGGCAGCCCAAGTATTGTTCCTACTCATACTTCATATTATTATTATTAGTTGGGCTGCTGTAGGCAGCCCAAGTATTGTTCCTACTCATACTTCATATTATTATTAGTTGGGCTGCTGTAGGCAGCCCAAGTATTGTTCCTACCCATACTTCATATTATTATTATTAGTTGTGCTGCTGTAGGCATCCCAAGTATTGTTCCTACTCATACTTTATATTATTATTAGTTGGGCTGCTGTAGGCAGCCCAAGTATTGTTCCTACTCATACTTCATATTATTATTATTAGTTGGGCTGCTGTAGGCATCCCAAGTATTGTTCCTACTCATACTTCATATTATTATTATTAGTTGGGCTGCTGTAGGCAGCCCAAGTATTGTTCCTACTCATACTTCATATTATTATTAGTTGGGCTGCTGTAGGCAGCCCAAGTATTGTTCCTACTCATAATTCATATTATTAGTTGGACTGCTGTAGGCAGCCCAAGTATTGTTCGTACTCATACTTCATATTATTATTATTATTATTAGTTGGGCTGCTGTAGGCAGGCCAAGTATTGTTCCTACTCATACTTCATATTATTATTATTAGTTGGGCTGCTGTAGGCAGGCCTATTATTGTTCCTACTCATACTTTATATTATTATTAGTTGGGCTGCTGTAGGCATCCCAAGTATTGTTCCTACTCATACTTCATATTATTATTATTAGTTGGGCTGCAGTAGGCAGCGCAAGTATTGTTCCTACTCATACTTCATATTATTATTAGTTGGGCTGCTGTAGGCAGCCCAAGTATTGTCCCTACTCATAATTCATATTATTAGTTGGACTGCTGTAGGCAGCCCAAGTATTGTTCGTACTCATACTTCATATTATTATTATTATTATTAGTTGGGCTGCTGTAGGCAGGCCAAGTATTGTTCCTACTCATACTTCATATTATTATTATTAGTTGGGCTGCTGTAGGCAGGCCTATTATTGTTCCTACTCATACTTCATATTATTATTAGTTGGGCTGCTGTAGGCAGCCCAAGTATTGTTCCTACTCATAATTCATATTATTAGTTGGACTGCTGTAGGCAGCCCAAGTATTGTTCGTACTCATACTTCATATTATTATTATTATTATTAGTTGGGCTGCTGTAGGCAGGCCAAGTATTGTTCCTACTCATACTTCATATTATTATTATTAGTTGGGCTGCTGTAGGCAGGCCTATTATTGTTCCTACTCATACTTTATATTATTATTAGTTGGGCTGCTGTAGGCATCCCAAGTATTGTTCCTACTCATACTTCATATTATTATTATTAGTTGGGCTGCAGTAGGCAGCGCAAGTATTGTTCCTACTCATACTTCATATTATTATTAGTTGGGCTGCTGTAGGCAGCCCAAGTATTGTCCCTACTCATAATTCATATTATTAGTTGGACTGCTGTAGGCAGCCCAAGTATTGTTCGTACTCATACTTCATATTATTATTATTATTATTAGTTGGGCTGCTGTAGGCAGGCCAAGTATTGTTCCTACTCATACTTCATATTATTATTATTAGTTGGGCTGCTGTAGGCAGGCCTATTATTGTTCCTACTCATACTTTATATTATTATTAGTTGGGCTGCTGTAGGCATCCCAAGTATTGTTCCTACTCATACTTCATATTATTCGTTGGGCTGCTGTAGGCAGCCCAAGTATTGTTCCTACTCATACTTCATATTATTATTATTAGTTGGGCTGCTGTAGGCAGCCCAAGTATTGTTCCTACTCATACTTCATATTATTATTAGTTGGGCTGCTGTAGGCAGCCCAAGTATTGTTCCTACCCATACTTCATATTATTATTATTATTAGTTGGGCTGCTGTAGGCAGCCCAAGTATTGTTCCTACTCATACTTCATATTATTATTATTAGTTGGGCTGCTGTAGGCATCCCAAGTATTGTTCCTACTCATACTTTATATTATTATTAGTTAGGCTGCTGTAGGCAGCCCAAGTATTGTTCCTACTCATACTTCATATTATTATTAGTTGGGCTGCTGTAGGCAGCCCAAGTATTGTTCCTACTCATACTTCATATTATTATTATTAGTTGGGCTGCTGTAGGCAGCCCAAGTATTGTTCCTACTCATACTTCAGATTATTAGTTGGGCTGCTGTAGGCAGCCCAAGTATTGTGCCTACTCATACTTCATATTATTAGTTGGGCTGCTGTAGGCAGCCCAAGTATTGTTCCTACTCATACTTCATATTATTATTATTATTATTAGTTGGGCTGCTGTAGGCAGCCCAAGTATTGTGCCTACTCATACTTCATATTATTAGTTGGGCTGCTGTAGGCAGCCCAAGTATTGTTCCTACTCATACTTCATATTATTATTATTATTATTAGTTGGGCTGCTGTAGGCAGCCCAAGTATTGTTCCTACTCATACTTCATATTATTATTAGTTGGGCTGCTGTAGGCAGCCCAAGTATTGTTCCTACTCATACTTCATATTATTATTATTAGTTGGGCTGCTGTAGGCAGCCCAAGTATTGTTCCTACTCATACTTCATATTATTATTAGTTGGGCTGCTGTAGGCAGCCCAAGTATTGTTCCTACCCATACTTCATATTATTATTATTAGTTGTGCTGCTGTAGGCATCCCAAGTATTGTTCCTACTCATACTTTATATTATTATTAGTTGGGCTGCTGTAGGCAGCCCAAGTATTGTTCCTACTCATACTTCATATTATTATTATTAGTTGGGCTGCTGTAGGCATCCCAAGTATTGTTCCTACTCATACTTCATATTATTATTATTAGTTGGGCTGCTGTAGGCAGCCCAAGTATTGTTCCTACTCATACTTCATATTATTATTAGTTGGGCTGCTGTAGGCAGCCCAAGTATTGTTCCTACTCATAATTCATATTATTAGTTGGACTGCTGTAGGCAGCCCAAGTATTGTTCGTACTCATACTTCATATTATTATTATTATTATTAGTTGGGCTGCTGTAGGCAGGCCAAGTATTGTTCCTACTCATACTTCATATTATTATTATTAGTTGGGCTGCTGTAGGCAGGCCTATTATTGTTCCTACTCATACTTTATATTATTATTAGTTGGGCTGCTGTAGGCATCCCAAGTATTGTTCCTACTCATACTTCATATTATTATTATTAGTTGGGCTGCAGTAGGCAGCGCAAGTATTGTTCCTACTCATACTTCATATTATTAGTTGGGCTGCTGTAGGCAGCCCAAGTATTGTTCCTACTCATACTTCATATTATTATTATTATTATTAATTGGGCTGCTGTAGGCAGCCCAAGTATTGTTCCTACTCATAATTCATATTATTCGTTGGGCTGCTGTAGGCAGCCCAAGTATTGTTCCTACTCATACTTCATATTATTCGTTGGGCTGCTGTAGGCAGCCCAAGTATTGTTCCTACTCATACTTCATATTATTATTAGTTGGGCTGCTGTAGGCAGCCCAAGTATTGTTCCTACTCACACTTCATATTATTATTATTAGTTGGGCTGCTGTAGGCAGCCCAAGTATTGTTCCTACTCATACTTCATATTATTATTAGTTGGGCTGCTGTAGGCAGCCCAAGTATTGTTCCTACTCACACTTCATATTATTATTATTAGTTGGGCTGCTGTAGGCAGCCCAAGTATTGTTCCTACTCATACTTCATATTATTAGTTGGGCTGCTGTAGGCAGCCCAAGTATTGTTCCTACTCATACTTCATATTATTATTATTAGTTGGGCTGCTGTAGGCAGCCCAAGTATTGTTCCTACTCATACTTCATATTATTATTAGTTGGGCTGCTGTAGGCAGCCCAAGTATTGTTCCTACCCATACTTCATATTATTATTATTATTAGTTGGGCTGCTGTAGGCAGCCCAAGTATTGTTCCTACTCATACTTCATATTATTATTATTAGTTGGGCTGCTGTAGGCATCCCAAGTATTGTTCCTACTCATACTTAATATTATTATTAGTTGGGCTGCTGTAGGCAGCCCAAGTATTGTTCCTACTCATACTTCATATTATTATTAGTTGGGCTGCTGTAGGCAGCCCAAGTATTGTTCCTACTCATACTTCATATTATTATTAGTTGGGCTGCTGTAGGCAGCCCAAGTATTGTTCCTACTCATACTTCAGATTATTAGTTGGGCTGCTGTAGGCAGCCCAAGTATTGTGCCTAATCATACTTCATATTATTAGTTGGGCTGCTGTAGGCAGCCCAAGTATTGTTCCCACTCATACTTCATATTATTATTATTATTATTAGTTGGGCTGCTGTAGGCAGCCCAAGTATTGTGCCTACTCATACTTCATATTATTAGTTGGGCTGCTGTAGGCAGCCCAAGTATTGTTCCTACTCATACTTCATATTATTATTATTATTATTAATTGGGCTGCTGTAGGCAGCCCAAGTATTGTTCCTACTCATACTTCATATTATTATTAGTTGGGCTGCTGTAGGCAGCCCAAGTATTGTTCCTACTCATACTTCATATTATTATTATTAGTTGGGCTGCTGTAGTCAGCCCAAGTATTGTGCCTACTCATACTTCATATTATTATTAGTTGGGCTGCTGTAGGCAGCCCAAGTATTGTTCCTACCCATACTTCATATTATTATTATTAGTTGGGCTGCTGTAGGCATCCCAAGTATTGTTCCTACTCATACTTTATATTATTATTAGTTGGGCTGCTGTAGGCAGCCCAAGTATTGTTCCTACTCATACTTCATATTATTATTATTAGTTGGGCTGCTGTAGGCAGCCCAAGTATTGTTCCTACTCATAATTCATATTATTAGTTGGACTGCTGTAGGCAGCCCAAGTATTGTTCGTACTCATACTTCATATTATTATTATTATTAGTTGGGCTGCTGTAGGCAGCCCAAGTATTGTTCCTACCCATACTTCATATTATTATTATTATTAGTTGGGCTGCTGTAGGCATCCCAAGTATTGTTCCTACTCATACTTTATATTATTATTAGTTGGGCTGCTGTAGGCAGCCCAAGTATTGTTCCTACTCATACTTCATATTATTATTATTAGTTGGGCTGCTGTAGGCATCCCAAGTATTGTTCCTACTCATACTTCATATTATTTTTATTAGTTGGGCTGCTGTAGGCAGCCCAAGTATTGTTCCTACTCATACTTCATATTATTATTAGTTGGGCTGCTGTAGGCAGCCCAAGTATTGTTCCTACTCATAATTCATATTATTAGTTGGACTGCTGTAGGCAGCCCAAGTATTGTTCCTACTCATAATTCATATTATTAGTTGGACTGCTGTAGGCAGCCCAAGTATTGTTCGTACTCATACTTCATATTATTATTATTATTATTAGTTGGGCTGCTGTAGGCAGGCCAAGTATTGTTCCTACTCATACTTCATATTATTATTATTACTTGGGCTGCTGTAGGCAGGCCTATTATTGTTCCTACTCATACTTTATATTATTATTAGTTGGGCTGCTGTAGGCATCCCAAGTATTGTTCCTACTCATACTTCATATTATTATTATTAGTTGGGCTGCAGTAGGCAGCGCAAGTATTGTTCCTACTCATACTTCATATTATTATTATTAGTTGGGCTGCAGTAGGCAGCGCAAGTATTGTTCCTACTCATACTTCATATTATTAGTTGGGCTGCTGTAGGCAGCCCAAGTATTGTTCCTACTCATACTTCATATTATTATTATTATTATTAATTGGGCTGCTGTAGGCAGCCCAAGTATTGTTCCTACTCATAATTCATATTATTCATTGGGCTGCTGTAGGCAGCCCAAGTATTGTTCCTACTCATACTTCATATTATTATTAGTTGGGCTGCTGTAGGCAGCCCAAGTATTGTTCCTACTCACACTTCATATTATTATTATTAGTTGGGCTGCTGTAGGCAGCCCAAGTATTGTACCTACTCATATTTCATATTATTAGTTGGGCTGCTGTAGGCAGCCCAAGTATTGTTCCTACTCATACTTCATATTATTAGTTGGGCTGCTGTAGGCAGCCCAAGTATTGTTCCTACTCATACTTCATATTATTATTATTAGTTGGGCTGCTGTAGGCAGCCCAAGTATTGTTCCTACTCATACTTCATATTATTATTAGTTGGGCTGCTGTAGGCAGCCCAAGTATTGTTCCTACCCATACTTCATATTATTATTATTATTAGTTGGGCTGCTGTAGGCAGCCCAAGTATTGTTCCTACTCATACTTCATATTATTATTATTAGTTGGGCTGCTGTAGGCATCCCAAGTATTGTTCCTACTCATACTTAGTATTATTATTAGTTGGGCTGCTGTAGGCAGCCCAAGTATTGTTCCTACTCATACTTTATATTATTATTAGTTGGGCTGCTGTAGGCATCCCAAGTATTGTTCCTACTCATACTTCATATTATTATTATTAGTTGGGCTGCAGTAGGCAGCGCAAGTATTGTTCCTACTCATACTTCATATTATTATTATTAGTTGGGCTGCAGTAGGCAGCGCAAGTATTGTTCCTACTCATACTTCATATTATTAGTTGGGCTGCTGTAGGCAGCCCAAGTATTGTTCCTACTCATACTTCATATTATTATTATTATTATTAATTGGGCTGCTGTAGGCAGCCCAAGTATTGTTCCTACTCATAATTCATATTATTCATTGGGCTGCTGTAGGCAGCCCAAGTATTGTTCCTACTCATACTTCATATTATTATTAGTTGGGCTGCTGTAGGCAGCCCAAGTATTGTTCCTACTCACACTTCATATTATTATTATTAGTTGGGCTGCTGTAGGCAGCCCAAGTATTGTACCTACTCATATTTCATATTATTAGTTGGGCTGCTGTAGGCAGCCCAAGTATTGTTCCTACTCATACTTCATATTATTAGTTGGGCTGCTGTAGGCAGCCCAAGTATTGTTCCTACTCATACTTCATATTATTATTATTAGTTGGGCTGCTGTAGGCAGCCCAAGTATTGTTCCTACTCATACTTCATATTATTATTAGTTGGGCTGCTGTAGGCAGCCCAAGTATTGTTCCTACCCATACTTCATATTATTATTATTATTAGTTGGGCTGCTGTAGGCAGCCCAAGTATTGTTCCTACTCATACTTCATATTATTATTATTAGTTGGGCTGCTGTAGGCATCCCAAGTATTGTTCCTACTCATACTTAGTATTATTATTAGTTGGGCTGCTGTAGGCAGCCCAAGTATTGTTCCTACTCATACTTCATATTATTATTAGTTGGGCTGCTGTAGGCAGCCCAAGTATTGTTCCTACTCATACTTCATATTATTATTAGTTGGGCTGCTGTAGGCAGCCCAAGTATTGTTCCTACTCATACTTCAGATTATTAGTTGGGCTGCTGTAGGCAGCCCAAGTATTGTGCCTACTCATACTTCATATTATTAGTTGGGCTGCTGTAGGCAGCCCAAGTATTGTTCCCACTCATACTTCATATTATTATTATTATTATTAGTTGGGCTGCTGTAGGCAGCCCAAGTATTGTGCCTACTCATACTTCATATTATTAGTTGGGCTGCTGTAGGCAGCCCAAGTATTGTTCCTACTCATACTTCATATTATTATTATTATTATTAGTTGGGCTGCTGTAGGCAGCCCAAGTATTGTTCCTACTCATACTTCATATTATTATTAGTTGGGCTGCTGTAGGCAGCCCAAGTATTGTTCCTACTCATACTTCATATTATTATTATTAGTTGGGCTGCTGTAGGCAGCCCAAGTATTGTTCCTACTCATACTTCATATTATTATTAGTTGGGCTGCTGTAGGCAGCCCAAGTATTGTTCCTACCCATACTTCATATTATTATTATTAGTTGGGCTGCTGTAGGCATCCCAAGTATTGTTCCTACTCATACTTTATATTATTATTATTAGTTGGGCTGCTGTAGGCAGCCCAAGTATTGTTCCTACTCATAATTCATATTATTAGTTGGACTGCTGTAGGCAGCCCAAGTATTGTTCGTACTCATACTTCATATTATTATTATTATTAGTTGGGCTGCTGTAGGCAGCCCAAGTATTGTTCCTACCCATACTTCATATTATTATTATTATTAGTTGGGCTGCTGTAGGCAGCCCAAGTATTGTTCCTACTCATACTTCAGATTATTAGTTGGGCTGCTGTAGGCAGCCCAAGTATTGTGCCTACTCATATTTCATATTATTAGTTGGGCTGCTGTAGGCAGCCCAAGTATTGTTCCTACTCATACTTCATATTATTATTATTATTATTAGTTGGGCTGCTGTAGACAGCCCAAGTATTGTTCCTACTCATACTTCATATTATTATTAGTTGGGCTGCTGTAGGCAGCCCAAGTATTGTTCCTACTCATACTTCATATTATTATTATTAGTTGGGCTGCTGTAGGCAGCCCAAGTATTGTTCCTACTCATACTTCATATTATTATTAGTTGGGCTGCTGTAGGCAGCCCAAGTATTGTTCCTACTCATACTTCATATTATTATTATTAGTTGGGCTGCTGTAGGCAGCCCAAGTATTGTTCCTACTCATACTTCATATTATTATTAGTTGGGCTGCTGTAGGCAGCCCCAGTATTGTTCCTACCCATACTTCATATTATTATTATTAGTTGGGCTGCTGTAGGCATCCCAAGTATTGTTCCTACTCATACTTTATATTATTATTATTAGTTGGGCTGCTGTAGGCAGCCCAAGTATTGTTCCTACTCATAATTCATATTATTAGTTGGACTGCTGTAGGCAGCCCAAGTATTGTTCCTACTCATACTTCATATTATTATTATTAGTTGGGCTGCTGTAGGCAGCCCAAGTATTGTTCCTACTCATACTTCATATTATTATTAGTTGGGCTGCTGTAGGCAGCCCAAGTATTGTTCCTACCCATACTTCATATTATTATTGTTAGTTGGGCTGCTGTAGGCATCCCAAGTATTGTTCCTACTCATACTTCATATTATTATTATTAGTTGGGCTGCTGTAGGCAGCCCAAGTATTGTTCCTACTCATAATTCATATTATTAGTTGGACTGCTGTAGGCAGCCCAAGTATTGTTCGTACTCATACTTCATATTATTATTATTATTAGTTGGGCTGCTGTAGGCAGCCCAAGTATTGTTCCTACCCATACTTCATATTATTATTATTATTAGTTGGGCTGCTGTAGGCATCCCAAGTATTGTTCCTACTCATACTTTATATTATTATTAGTTGGGCTGCTGTAGGCAGCCCAAGTATTGTTCCTACTCATACTTCATATTATTATTATTAGTTGGGCTGCTGTAGGCATCCCAAGTATTGTTCCTACTCATACTTCATATTATTATTATTAGTTGGGCTGCTGTAGGCAGCCCAAGTATTGTTCCTACTCATACTTCATATTATTATTAGTTGGGCTGCTGTAGGCAGCCCAAGTATTGTTCCTACTCATAATTCATATTATTAGTTGGACTGCTGTAGGCAGCCCAAGTATTGTTCGTACTCATACTTCATATTATTATTATTATTATTAGTTGGGCTGCTGTAGGCAGGCCAAGTATTGTTCCTACTCATACTTCATATTATTATTATTAGTTGGGCTGCTGTAGGCAGGCCTATTATTGTTCCTACTCATACTTTATATTATTATTAGTTGGGCTGCTGTAGGCATCCCAAGTATTGTTCCTACTCATACTTCATATTATTCGTTGGGCTGCTGTAGGCAGCCCAAGTATTGTTCCTACTCATACTTCATATTATTATTAGTTGGGCTGCTGTAGGCAGCCCAAGTATTGTTCCTACTCATACTTCATATTATTATTATTAGTTGGGCTGCTGTAGGCAGCCCAAGTATTGTTCCTACTCATACTTCAGATTATTAGTTGGGCTGCTGTAGGCAGCCCAAGTATTGTGCCTACTCATACTTCATATTATTAGTTGGGCTGCTGTAGGCAGCCCAAGTATTGTTCCTACTCATACTTCATATTATTATTATTATTATTAGTTGGGCTGCTGTAGGCAGCCCAAGGATTGTGCCTACTCATACTTCATATTATTAGTTGGGCTGCTGTAGGCAGCCCAAGTATTGTTCCTACTCATACTTCATATTATTATTATTAGTTGGGCTGCTGTAGGCAGCCCAAGTATTGTTCCTACTCATACTTCATATTATTATTAGTTGGGCTGCTGTAGGCAGCCCAAGTATTGTTCCTACCCATACTTCATATTATTATTATTATTAGTTGGGCTGCTGTAGGCATCCCAAGTATTGTTCCTACTCATACTTTATATTATTATTAGTTGGGCTGCTGTAGGCAGCCCAAGTATTGTTCCTACTCATACTTCATATTATTATTATTAGTTGGGCTGCTGTAGGCAGCCCAAGTATTGATCCTACTCATATTTCATATTATTATTATTAGTTGGGCTGCTGTAGGCATCCCAAGTATTGTACCTACTCATACTTTATATTATTATTATTAGTTGGGCTGCTGTAGGCATCCCAAATATTGTTCCTACTCATACTTCATATTATTATTATTATTATTAGTTGGGCTGCTGTAGGCAGCCCAAGTATTGTTCCTACTCATACTTCATATTATTATTATTATTATTAGTTGGGCTGCTGTAGACAGCCCAAGTATTGTTCCTACTCATACTTCATATTATTATTAGTTGGGCTGCTGTAGGCAGCCCAAGTATTGTTCCTACTCATACTTCATATTATTATTATTAGTTGGGCTGCTGTAGGCAGCCCAAGTATTGTTCCTACTCATACTTCATATTATTATTAGTTGGGCTGCTGTAGGCAGCCCAAGTATTGTTCCTACTCATACTTCATATTATTATTATTAGATGGGCTGCTGTAGGCAGCCCAAGTATTGTTCCTACTCATACTTCATATTATTATTAGTTGGGCTGCTGTAGGCAGCCCAAGTATTGTTCCTACCCATACTTCATATTATTATTATTAGTTGGGCTGCTGTAGGCAGCCCAAGTATTGTTCCTACTCATACTTCATATTATTATTATTATTATTAGTTGGGCTGCTGTAGACAGGCCAAGTATTGTTCCTACTCATACTTCATATTATTATTAGTTGGGCTGCTGTAGGCAGCCCAAGTATTGTTCCTACTCATACTTCATATTATTATTATTAGTTGGGCTGCTGTAGGCATCCCAAGTATTGTACCTACTCATACTTTATATTATTATTATTAGTTGGGCTGCTGTAGGCATCCCAAATATTGTTCCTACTCATACTTCATATTATTATTATTATTAGTTGGGCTGCTGTAGGCAGCCCAAGTATTGTTCCTACTCATACTTCATATTATTATTATTATTATTAGTTGGGCTGCTGTAGACAGCCCAAGTATTGTTCCTACTCATACTTCATATTATTATTAGTTGGGCTGCTGTAGGCAGCCCAAGTATTGTTCCTACTCATACTTCATATTATTATTATTAGTTGGGCTGCTGTAGGCAGCCCAAGTATTGTTCCTACTCATACTTCATATTATTATTAGTTGGGCTGCTGTAGGCAGCCCAAGTATTGTTCCTACTCATACTTCATATTATTATTATTAGTTGGGCTGCTGTAGGCAGCCCAAGTATTGTTCCTACTCATACTTCATATTATTATTAGTTGGGCTGCTGTAGGCAGCCCAAGTATTGTTCCTACCCATACTTCATATTATTATTATTAGTTGGGCTGCTGTAGGCATCCCAAGTATTGTTCCTACTCATACTTTATATTATTATTATTAGTTGGGCTGCTGTAGGCAGCCCAAGTATTGTTCCTACTCATACTTCATATTATTATTATTAGTTGGGCTGCTGTAGGCAGCCCAAGTATTGTTCCTACTCATACTTCATATTATTATTAGTTGGGCTGCTGTAGGCAGCCCAAGTATTGTTCCTACCCATACTTCATATTATTATTGTTAGTTGGGCTGCTGTAGGCATCCCAAGTATTGTTCCTACTCAAACTTCATATTATTATTATTAGTTGGGCTGCTGTAGGCAGCCCAAGTATTGTTCCTACTCATAATTCATATTATTAGTTGGACTGCTGTAGGCAGCCCAAGTATTGTTCGTACTCATACTTCATATTATTATTATTATTAGTTGGGCTGCTGTAGGCAGCCCAAGTATTGTTCCTACCCATACTTCATATTATTATTATTATTAGTTGGGCTGCTGTAGGCATCCCAAGTATTGTTCCTACTCATACTTTATATTATTATTAGTTGGGCTGCTGTAGGCAGCCCAAGTATTGTTCCTACTCATACTTCATATTATTATTATTAGTTGGGCTGCTGTAGGCATCCCAAGTATTGTTCCTACTCATACTTCATATTATTATTATTAGTTGGGCTGCTGTAGGCAGCCCAAGTATTGTTCCTACTCATACTTCATATTATTATTAGTTGGGCTGCTGTAGGCAGCCCAAGTATTGTTCCTACTCATAATTCATATTATTAGTTGGACTGCTGTAGGCAGCCCAAGTATTGTTCGTACTCATACTTCATATTATTATTATTATTATTAGTTGGGCTGCTGTAGGCAGGCCAAGTATTGTTCCTACTCATACTTCATATTATTATTATTAGTTGGGCTGCTGTAGGCAGGCCTATTATTGTTCCTACTCATACTTTATATTATTATTAGTTGGGCTGCTGTAGGCATCCCAAGTATTGTTCCTACTCATACTTCATATTATTCGTTGGGCTGCTGTAGGCAGCCCAAGTATTGTTCCTACTCATACTTCATATTATTATTAGTTGGGCTGCTGTAGGCAGCCCAAGTATTGTTCCTACTCATACTTCATATTATTATTATTAGTTGGGCTGCTGTAGGCAGCCCAAGTATTGTTCCTACTCATACTTCAGATTATTAGTTGGGCTGCTGTAGGCAGCCCAAGTATTGTGCCTACTCATACTTCATATTATTAGTTGGGCTGCTGTAGGCAGCCCAAGTATTGTTCCTACTCATACTTCATATTATTATTATTATTATTAGTTGGGCTGCTGTAGGCATCCCAAGTATTGTTCCTACTCATACTTCATATTATTCGTTGGGCTGCTGTAGGCAGCCCAAGTATTGTTCCTACTCATACTTCATATTATTATTAGTTGGGCTGCTGTAGGCAGCCCAAGTATTGTTCCTACTCATACTTCATATTATTATTATTAGTTGGGCTGCTGTAGGCAGCCCAAGTATTGTTCCTACTCATACTTCAGATTATTAGTTGGGCTGCTGTAGGCAGCCCAAGTATTGTGCCTACTCATACTTCATATTATTAGTTGGGCTGCTGTAGGCAGCCCAAGTATTGTTCCTACTCATACTTCATATTATTATTATTATTATTAGTTGGGCTGCTGTAGGCAGCCCAAGGATTGTGCCTACTCATACTTCATATTATTAGTTGGGCTGCTGTAGGCAGCCCAAGTATTGTTCCTACTCATACTTCATATTATTATTATTAGTTGGGCTGCTGTAGGCAGCCCAAGTATTGTTCCTACTCATACTTCATATTATTATTAGTTGGGCTGCTGTAGGCAGCCCAAGTATTGTTCCTACCCATACTTCATATTATTATTATTATTAGTTGGGCTGCTGTAGGCATCCCAAGTATTGTTCCTACTCATACTTTATATTATTATTAGTTGGGCTGCTGTAGGCAGCCCAAGTATTGTTCCTACTCATACTTCATATTATTATTATTAGTTGGGCTGCTGTAGGCAGCCCAAGTATTGATCCTACTCATATTTCATATTATTATTATTAGTTGGGCTGCTGTAGGCATCCCAAGTATTGTACCTACTCATACTTTATATTATTATTATTAGTTGGGCTGCTGTAGGCATCCCAAATATTGTTCCTACTCATACTTCATATTATTATTATTATTAGTTGGGCTGCTGTAGGCAGCCCAAGTATTGTTCCTACTCATACTTCATATTATTATTATTAGTTGGGCTGCTGTAGGCAGCCCAAGTATTGTTCCTACTCACACTTCATATTATTAGTTGGGCTGCTGTAGGCAGCCCAAGTATTGAACCTACTCATACTTCATATTATTATTATTAGTTGGGCTGCTGTAGGCATCCCAAGTATTGTACCTACTCATACTTTATATTATTATTATTAGTTGGGCTGCTGTAGGCATCCCAAGTATTGTTCCTACTCATACTTCATATTATTCGTTGGGCTGCTGTAGGCAGCCCAAGTATTGTTCCTACTCATACTTCATATTATTATTATTAGTTGGGCTGCTGTAGGCAGCCCAAGTATTGTTCCTACTCATACTTCATATTATTATTATTATTAGTTGGGCTGCTGTAGGCATCCCAAGTATTGTTCCTACTCATACTTCATATTATTCGTTGGGCTGCCTACAGCAGCCCAAGTATTGTTCCTACTCATACTTCATATTATTATTATTATTAGTTGGGCTGCTGTAGGCATCCCAAGTATTGTACCTACTCATACTTTATATTATTATTATTAGTTGGGCTGCTGTAGGCATCCCAAGTATTGTTCCTACTCATACTTCATATTATTCGTTGGGCTGCCTACAGCAGCCCAAGTATTGTTCCTACTCATACTTCATATTATTATTATTATTAGTTGGGCTGCTGTAGGCAGCCCAAGTATTGTTCCTACTCATACTTTATATTATTATTCGTTGGGCTGCTGTAGGCAGCCCAAGTATTGTTCCTACTCATACTTCATATTATTATTATTAGTTGGGCTGCTGTAGGCAGCCCAAGTATTGTTCCTACTCATACTTCATATTATTATTAGTTGGGCTGCTGTAGGCAGCCCAAGTATTGTTCCTACCCATACTTCATATTATTATTATTAGTTGGGCTGCTGTAGGCATCCCAAGTATTGTTCCTACTCATACTTTATATTATTATTAGTTGGGCTGCTGTAGGCAGCCCAAGTATTGTTCCTACTCATACTTCATATTATTATTAGTTGGGCTGCTGTAGGCAGCCCAAGTATTGTTCCTACTCATACTTCATATTATTATTAGTTGGGCTGCTGTAGGCAGCCCAAGTATTGTTCCTACTCATACTTCAGATTATTAGTTGGGCTGCTGTAGGCAGCCCAAGTATTGTGCCTAATCATACTTCATATTATTAGTTGGGCTGCTGTAGGCAGCCCAAGTATTGTTCCCACTCATACTTCATATTATTATTATTATTATTAGTTGGGCTGCTGTAGGCAGCCCAAGTATTGTGCCTACTCATACTTCATATTATTAGTTGGGCTGCTGTAGGCAGCCCAAGTATTGTTCCTACTCATACTTCATATTATTATTATTATTATTAGTTGGGCTGCTGTAGGCAGCCCAAGTATTGTTCCTACTCATACTTCATATTATTATTAGTTGGGCTGCTGTAGGCAGCCCAAGTATTGTTCCTACTCATACTTCATATTATTATTATTAGTTGGGCTGCTGTAGGCAGCCCAAGTATTGTTCCTACTCATACTTCATATTATTATTAGTTGGGCTGCTGTAGGCAGCCCAAGTATTGTTCCTACCCATACTTCATATTATTATTATTAGTTGGGCTGCTGTAGGCATCCCAAGTATTGTTCCTACTCATACTTTATATTATTATTAGTTGGGCTGCTGTAGGCAGCCCAAGTATTGTTCCTACTCATACTTCATATTATTATTATTAGTTGGGCTGCTGTAGGCAGCCCAAGTATTGTTCCTACTCATAATTCATATTATTAGTTGGACTGCTGTAGGCAGCCCAAGTATTGTTCGTACTCATACTTCATATTATTATTATTATTAGTTGGGCTGCTGTAGGCAGCCCAAGTATTGTTCCTACCCATACTTCATATTATTATTATTATTAGTTGGGCTGCTGTAGGCATCCCAAGTATTGTTCCTACTCATACTTTATATTATTATTAGTTGGGCTGCTGTAGGCAGCCCAAGTATTGTTCCTACTCATACTTCATATTATTATTATTAGTTGGGCTGCTGTAGGCATCCCAAGTATTGTTCCTACTCATACTTCATATTATTATTATTAGTTGGGCTGCTGTAGGCAGCCCAAGTATTGTTCCTACTCATACTTCATATTATTATTAGTTGGGCTGCTGTAGGCAGCCCAAGTATTGTTCCTACTCATAATTAATATTATTAGTTGGACTGCTGTAGGCAGCCCAAGTATTGTTCCTACTCATAATTCATATTATTAGTTGGACTGCTGTAGGCAGCCCAAGTATTGTTCGTACTCATACTTCATATTATTATTATTATTATTAGTTGGGCTGCTGTAGGCAGGCCAAGTATTGTTCCTACTCATACTTCATATTATTATTATTAGTTGGGCTGCTGTAGGCAGGCCTATTATTGTTCCTACTCATACTTTATATTATTATTAGTTGGGCTGCTGTAGGCATCCCAAGTATTGTTCCTACTCATACTTCATATTATTATTATTAGTTGGGCTGCAGTAGGCAGCGCAAGTATTGTTCCTACTCATACTTCATATTATTATTATTAGTTGGGCTGCAGTAGGCAGCGCAAGTATTGTTCCTACTCATACTTCATATTATTAGTTGGGCTGCTGTAGGCAGCCCAAGTATTGTTCCTACTCATACTTCATATTATTATTATTATTATTAATTGGGCTGCTGTAGGCAGCCCAAGTATTGTTCCTACTCATAATTCATATTATTCATTGGGCTGCTGTAGGCAGCCCAAGTATTGTTCCTACTCATACTTCATATTATTCGTTGGGCTGCTGTAGGCAGCCCAAGTATTGTTCCTACTCATACTTCATATTATTATTAGTTGGGCTGCTGTAGGCAGCCCAAGTATTGTTCCTACTCACACTTCATATTATTATTATTAGTTGGGCTGCTGTAGGCAGCCCAAGTATTGTACCTACTCATATTTCATATTATTAGTTGGGCTGCTGTAGGCAGCCCAAGTATTGTTCCTACTCATACTTCATATTATTATTATTAGTTGGGCTGCTGTAGGCAGCCCAAGTATTGTTCCTACCCATACTTCATATTATTATTATTATTAGTTGGGCTGCTGTAGGCAGCCCAAGTATTGTTCCTACTCATACTTCATATTATTATTATTAGTTGGGCTGCTGTAGGCATCCCAAGTATTGTTCCTACTCATACTTAGTATTATTATTAGTTGGGCTGCTGTAGGCAGCCCAAGTATTGTTCCTACTCATACTTCATATTATTATTAGTTGGGCTGCTGTAGGCAGCCCAAGTATTGTTCCTACTCATACTTCATATTATTATTAGTTGGGCTGCTGTAGGCAGCCCAAGTATTGTTCCTACTCATACTTCAGATTATTAGTTGGGCTGCTGTAGGCAGCCCAAGTATTGTGCCTACTCATACTTCATATTATTAGTTGGGCTGCTGTAGGCAGCCCAAGTATTGTTCCCACTCATACTTCATATTATTATTATTATTATTAGTTGGGCTGCTGTAGGCAGCCCAAGTATTGTGCCTACTCATACTTCATATTATTAGTTGGGCTGCTGTAGGCAGCCCAAGTATTGTTCCTACTCATACTTCATATTATTATTATTATTATTAGTTGGGCTGCTGTAGGCAGCCCAAGTATTGTTCCTACTCATACTTCATATTATTATTAGTTGGGCTGCTGTAGGCAGCCCAAGTATTGTTCCTACTCATACTTCATATTATTATTAGTTGGGCTGCTGTAGGCAGCCCAAGTATTGTTCCTACCCATACTTCATATTATTATTATTAGTTGGGCTGCTGTAGGCATCCCAAGTATTGTTCCTACTCATACTTTATATTATTATTATTAGTTGGGCTGCTGTAGGCAGCCCAAGTATTGTTCCTACTCATAATTCATATTATTAGTTGGACTGCTGTAGGCAGCCCAAGTATTGTTCGTACTCATACTTCATATTATTATTATTATTAGTTGGGCTGCTGTAGGCAGCCCAAGTATTGTTCCTACCCATACTTCATATTATTATTATTATTAGTTGGGCTGCTGTAGGCAGCCCAAGTATTGTTCCTACTCATACTTCAGATTATTAGTTGGGCTGCTGTAGGCAGCCCAAGTATTGTGCCTACTCATATTTCATATTATTAGTTGGGCTGCTGTAGGCAGCCCAAGTATTGTTCCTACTCATACTTCATATTATTATTATTATTATTAGTTGGGCTGCTGTAGGCAGCCCAAGGATTGTGCCTACTCATACTTCATATTATTAGTTGGGCTGCTGTAGGCAGCCCAAGTATTGTTCCTACTCATACTTCATATTATTATTATTATTATTAGTTGGGCTGCTGTAGACAGCCCAAGTATTGTTCCTACTCATACTTCATATTATTATTAGTTGGGCTGCTGTAGGCAGCCCAAGTATTGTTCCTACTCATACTTCATATTATTATTATTAGTTGGGCTGCTGTAGGCAGCCCAAGTATTGTTCCTACTCATACTTCATATTATTATTAGTTGGGCTGCTGTAGGCAGCCCAAGTATTGTTCCTACTCATACTTCATATTATTATTATTAGTTGGGCTGCTGTAGGCAGCCCAAGTATTGTTCCTACTCATACTTCATATTATTATTAGTTGGGCTGCTGTAGGCATCCCAAGTATTGTTCCTACCCATACTTCATATTATTATTATTAGTTGGACTGCTGTAGGCAGCCCAAGTATTGTTCCTACTCATACTTCATATTATTATTATTATTAGTTGGGCTGCTGTAGGCAGCCCAAGTATTGTTCCTACTCATACTTCATATTATTATTAGTTGGGCTGCTGTAGGCAGCCCAAGTATTGTTCCTACCCATACTTCATATTATTATTGTTAGTTGGGCTGCTGTAGGCATCCCAAGTATTGTTCCTACTCATACTTCATATTATTATTATTAGTTGGGCTGCTGTAGGCAGCCCAAGTATTGTTCCTACTCATAATTCATATTATTAGTTGGACTGCTGTAGGCAGCCCAAGTATTGTTCGTACTCATACTTCATATTATTATTATTATTAGTTGGGCTGCTGTAGGCAGCCCAAGTATTGTTCCTACCCATACTTCATATTATTATTATTATTAGTTGGGCTGCTGTAGGCATCCCAAGTATTGTTCCTACTCATACTTTATATTATTATTAGTTGGGCTGCTGTAGGCAGCCCAAGTATTGTTCCTACTCATACTTCATATTATTATTATTAGTTGGGCTGCTGTAGGCATCCCAAGTATTGTTCCTACTCATACTTCATATTATTATTATTAGTTGGGCTGCTGTAGGCAGCCCAAGTATTGTTCCTACTCATACTTCATATTATTATTAGTTGGGCTGCTGTAGGCAGCCCAAGTATTGTTCCTACTCATAATTCATATTATTAGTTGGACTGCTGTAGGCAGCCCAAGTATTGTTCGTACTCATACTTCATATTATTATTATTATTATTAGTTGGGCTGCTGTAGGCAGGCCAAGTATTGTTCCTACTCATACTTCATATTATTATTATTAGTTGGGCTGCTGTAGGCAGGCCTATTATTGTTCCTACTCATACTTTATATTATTATTAGTTGGGCTGCTGTAGGCATCCCAAGTATTATTCCTACTCATACTTCATATTATTCGTTGGGCTGCTGTAGGCAGCCCAAGTATTGTTCCTACTCATACTTCATATTATTATTAGTTGGGCTGCTGTAGGCAGCCCAAGTATTGTTCCTACTCATACTTCATATTATTATTATTAGTTGGGCTGCTGTAGGCAGCCCAAGTATTGTTCCTACTCATACTTCAGATTATTAGTTGGGCTGCTGTAGGCAGCCCAAGTATTGTTCCTACTCATACTTCATATTATTATTATTATTATTAGTTGGGCTGCTGTAGGCAGCCCAAGGATTGTGCCTACTCATACTTCATATTATTAGTTGGGCTGCTGTAGGCAGCCCAAGTATTGTTCCTACTCATACTTCATATTATTAGTTGGGCTGCTGTAGGCAGCCCAAGTATTGTTCCTACTCATACTTCATATTATTATTATTATTATTAGTTGGGCTGCTGTAGGCATCCCAAGTATTGTTCCTACTCATACTTTATATTATTATTAGTTGGGCTGCTGTAGGCAGCCCAAGTATTGTTCCTACTCATACTTCATATTATTATTATTAGTTGGGCTGCTGTAGGCAGCCCAAGTATTGATCCTACTCATACTTCATATTATTATTAGTTGGGCTGCTGTAGGCAGCCCAAGTATTGTTCCTACTCATAATTCATATTATTAGTTGGACTGCTGTAGGCAGCCCAAGTATTGTTCGTACTCATACTTCATATTATTATTATTATTATTAGTTGGGCTGCTGTAGGCAGGCCAAGTATTGTTCCTACTCATACTTCATATTATTATTATTAGTTGGGCTGCTGTAGGCAGGCCTATTATTGTTCCTACTCATACTTTATATTATTATTAGTTGGGCTGCTGTAGGCATCCCAAGTATTGTTCCTACTCATACTTCATATTATTCGTTGGGCTGCTGTAGGCAGCCCAAGTATTGTTCCTACTCATACTTCATATTATTATTAGTTGGGCTGCTGTAGGCAGCCCAAGTATTGTTCCTACTCATACTTCATATTATTATTATTAGTTGGGCTGCTGTAGGCAGCCCAAGTATTGTTCCTACTCATACTTCAGATTATTAGTTGGGCTGCTGTAGGCAGCCCAAGTATTGTGCCTACTCATACTTCATATTATTAGTTGGGCTGCTGTAGGCAGCCCAAGGATTGTGCCTACTCATACTTCATATTATTAGTTGGGCTGCTGTAGGCAGCCCAAGTATTGTTCCTACTCATACTTCATATTATTATTATTAGTTGGGCTGCTGTAGGCAGCCCAAGTATTGTTCCTACTCATACTTCATATTATTATTAGTTGGGCTGCTGTAGGCAGCCCAAGTATTGTTCCTACCCATACTTCATATTATTATTATTATTAGTTGGGCTGCTGTAGGCATCCCAAGTATTGTTCCTACTCATACTTTATATTATTATTAGTTGGGCTGCTGTAGGCAGCCCAAGTATTGTTCCTACTCATACTTCATATTATTATTATTAGTTGGGCTGCTGTAGGCAGCCCAAGTATTGATCCTACTCATATTTCATATTATTATTATTAGTTGGGCTGCTGTAGGCATCCCAAGTATTGTACCTACTCATACTTTATATTATTATTATTAGTTGGGCTGCTGTAGGCATCCCAAATATTGTTCCTACTCATACTTCATATTATTATTATTATTAGTTGGGCTGCTGTAGGCAGCCCAAGTATTGTTCCTACTCATACTTCATATTATTATTATTAGTTGGGCTGCTGTAGGCAGCCCAAGTATTGTTCCTACTCACACTTCATATTATTAGTTGGGCTGCTGTAGGCAGCCCAAGTATTGAACCTACTCATACTTCATATTATTATTATTAGTTGGGCTGCTGTAGGCATCCCAAGTATTGTACCTACTCATACTTTATATTATTATTATTAGTTGGGCTGCTGTAGGCATCCCAAGTATTGTTCCTACTCATACTTCATATTATTCGTTGGGCTGCTGTAGGCAGCCCAAGTATTGTTCCTACTCATACTTCATATTATTATTATTAGTTGGGCTGCTGTAGGCAGCCCAAGTATTGTTCCTACTCATACTTCATATTATTATTATTATTAGTTGGGCTGCTGTAGGCAGCCCAAGTATTGTTCCTACTCATACTTTATATTATTATTCGTTGGGCTGCTGTAGGCAGCCCAAGTATTGTTCCTACTCATACTTCATATTATTATTATTAGTTGGGCTGCTGTAGGCAGCCCAAGTATTGTTCCTACTCATACTTCATATTATTATTAGTTGGGCTGCTGTAGGCAGCCCAAGTATTGTTCCTACCCATACTTCATATTATTATTATTAGTTGGGCTGCTGTAGGCATCCCAAGTATTGTTCCTACTCATACTTTATATTATTATTAGTTGGGCTGCTGTAGGCAGCCCAAGTATTGTTCCTACTCATACTTCATATTATTATTAGTTGGGCTGCTGTAGGCAGCCCAAGTATTGTTCCTACTCATACTTCATATTATTATTAGTTGGGCTGCTGTAGGCAGCCCAAGTATTGTTCCTACTCATACTTCAGATTATTAGTTGGGCTGCTGTAGGCAGCCCAAGTATTGTGCCTAATCATACTTCATATTATTAGTTGGGCTGCTGTAGGCAGCCCAAGTATTGTTCCCACTCATACTTCATATTATTATTATTATTATTAGTTGGGCTGCTGTAGGCAGCCCAAGTATTGTGCCTACTCATACTTCATATTATTAGTTGGGCTGCTGTAGGCAGCCCAAGTATTGTTCCTACTCATACTTCATATTATTATTATTATTATTAGTTGGGCTGCTGTAGGCAGCCCAAGTATTGTTCCTACTCATACTTCATATTATTATTAGTTGGGCTGCTGTAGGCAGCCCAAGTATTGTTCCTACTCATACTTCATATTATTATTATTAGTTGGGCTGCTGTAGGCAGCCCAAGTATTGTTCCTACTCATACTTCATATTATTATTAGTTGGGCTGCTGTAGGCAGCCCAAGTATTGTTCCTACCCATACTTCATATTATTATTATTAGTTGGGCTGCTGTAGGCATCCCAAGTATTGTTCCTACTCATACTTTATATTATTATTAGTTGGGCTGCTGTAGGCAGCCCAAGTATTGTTCCTACTCATACTTCATATTATTATTATTAGTTGGGCTGCTGTAGGCAGCCCAAGTATTGTTCCTACTCATAATTCATATTATTAGTTGGACTGCTGTAGGCAGCCCAAGTATTGTTCGTACTCATACTTCATATTATTATTATTATTAGTTGGGCTGCTGTAGGCAGCCCAAGTATTGTTCCTACCCATACTTCATATTATTATTATTATTAGTTGGGCTGCTGTAGGCATCCCAAGTATTGTTCCTACTCATACTTTATATTATTATTAGTTGGGCTGCTGTAGGCAGCCCAAGTATTGTTCCTACTCATACTTCATATTATTATTATTAGTTGGGCTGCTGTAGGCATCCCAAGTATTGTTCCTACTCATACTTCATATTATTATTATTAGTTGGGCTGCTGTAGGCAGCCCAAGTATTGTTCCTACTCATACTTCATATTATTATTAGTTGGGCTGCTGTAGGCAGCCCAAGTATTGTTCCTACTCATAATTCATATTATTAGTTGGACTGCTGTAGGCAGCCCAAGTATTGTTCCTACTCATAATTCATATTATTAGTTGGACTGCTGTAGGCAGCCCAAGTATTGTTCGTACTCATACTTCATATTATTATTATTATTATTAGTTGGGCTGCTGTAGGCAGGCCAAGTATTGTTCCTACTCATACTTCATATTATTATTATTAGTTGGGCTGCTGTAGGCAGGCCTATTATTGTTCCTACTCATACTTTATATTATTATTAGTTGGGCTGCTGTAGGCATCCCAAGTATTGTTCCTACTCATACTTCATATTATTATTATTAGTTGGGCTGCAGTAGGCAGCGCAAGTATTGTTCCTACTCATACTTCATATTATTATTATTAGTTGGGCTGCAGTAGGCAGCGCAAGTATTGTTCCTACTCATACTTCATATTATTAGTTGGGCTGCTGTAGGCAGCCCAAGTATTGTTCCTACTCATACTTCATATTATTATTATTATTATTAATTGGGCTGCTGTAGGCAGCCCAAGTATTGTTCCTACTCATAATTCATATTATTCATTGGGCTGCTGTAGGCAGCCCAAGTATTGTTCCTACTCATACTTCATATTATTCGTTGGGCTGCTGTAGGCAGCCCAAGTATTGTTCCTACTCATACTTCATATTATTATTAGTTGGGCTGCTGTAGGCAGCCCAAGTATTGTTCCTACTCACACTTCATATTATTATTATTAGTTGGGCTGCTGTAGGCAGCCCAAGTATTGTACCTACTCATATTTCATATTATTAGTTGGGCTGCTGTAGGCAGCCCAAGTATTGTTCCTACTCATACTTCATATTATTATTATTAGTTGGGCTGCTGTAGGCAGCCCAAGTATTGTTCCTACTCATACTTCATATTATTATTAGTTGGGCTGCTGTAGGCAGCCCAAGTATTGTTCCTACCCATACTTCATATTATTATTATTATTAGTTGGGCTGCTGTAGGCAGCCCAAGTATTGTTCCTACTCATACTTCATATTATTATTATTAGTTGGGCTGCTGTAGGCATCCCAAGTATTGTTCCTACTCATACTTAGTATTATTATTAGTTGGGCTGCTGTAGGCAGCCCAAGTATTGTTCCTACTCATACTTCATATTATTATTAGTTGGGCTGCTGTAGGCAGCCCAAGTATTGTTCCTACTCATACTTCAGATTATTAGTTGGGCTGCTGTAGGCAGCCCAAGTATTGTGCCTACTCATACTTCATATTATTAGTTGGGCTGCTGTAGGCAGCCCAAGTATTGTTCCTACTCATACTTCATATTATTATTATTATTATTAGTTGGGCTGCTGTAGGCAGCCCAAGTATTGTTCCTACTCATACTTCATATTATTATTAGTTGGGCTGCTGTAGGCAGCCCAAGTATTGTTCCTACTCATACTTCATATTATTATTAGTTGGGCTGCTGTAGGCAGCCCAAGTATTGTTCCTACCCATACTTCATATTATTATTATTAGTTGGGCTGCTGTAGGCATCCCAAGTATTGTTCCTACTCATACTTTATATTATTATTATTAGTTGGGCTGCTGTAGGCAGCCCAAGTATTGTTCCTACTCATAATTCATATTATTAGTTGGACTGCTGTAGGCAGCCCAAGTATTGTTCGTACTCATACTTCATATTATTATTATTATTAGTTGGGCTGCTGTAGGCAGCCCAAGTATTGTTCCTACCCATACTTCATATTATTATTATTATTAGTTGGGCTGCTGTAGGCAGCCCAAGTATTGTTCCTACTCATACTTCAGATTATTAGTTGGGCTGCTGTAGGCAGCCCAAGTATTGTGCCTACTCATATTTCATATTATTAGTTGGGCTGCTGTAGGCAGCCCAAGTATTGTTCCTACTCATACTTCATATTATTATTATTATTATTAGTTGGGCTGCTGTAGGCAGCCCAAGGATTGTGCCTACTCATACTTCATATTATTAGTTGGGCTGCTGTAGGCAGCCCAAGTATTGTTCCTACTCATACTTCATATTATTATTATTATTATTAGTTGGGCTGCTGTAGACAGCCCAAGTATTGTTCCTACTCATACTTCATATTATTATTAGTTGGGCTGCTGTAGGCAGCCCAAGTATTGTTCCTACTCATACTTCATATTATTATTATTAGTTGGGCTGCTGTAGGCAGCCCAAGTATTGTTCCTACTCATACTTCATATTATTATTAGTTGGGCTGCTGTAGGCAGCCCAAGTATTGTTCCTACTCATACTTCATATTATTATTATTAGTTGGGCTGCTGTAGGCAGCCCAAGTATTGTTCCTACTCATACTTCATATTATTATTAGTTGGGCTGCTGTAGGCATCCCAAGTATTGTTCCTACCCATACTTCATATTATTATTATTAGTTGGACTGCTGTAGGCAGCCCAAGTATTGTTCCTACTCATACTTCATATTATTATTATTATTAGTTGGGCTGCTGTAGGCAGCCCAAGTATTGTTCCTACTCATACTTCATATTATTATTAGTTGGGCTGCTGTAGGCAGCCCAAGTATTGTTCCTACCCATACTTCATATTATTATTGTTAGTTGGGCTGCTGTAGGCATCCCAAGTATTGTTCCTACTCATACTTCATATTATTATTATTAGTTGGGCTGCTGTAGGCAGCCCAAGTATTGTTCCTACTCATAATTCATATTATTAGTTGGACTGCTGTAGGCAGCCCAAGTATTGTTCGTACTCATACTTCATATTATTATTATTATTAGTTGGGCTGCTGTAGGCAGCCCAAGTATTGTTCCTACCCATACTTCATATTATTATTATTATTAGTTGGGCTGCTGTAGGCATCCCAAGTATTGTTCCTACTCATACTTTATATTATTATTAGTTGGGCTGCTGTAGGCAGCCCAAGTATTGTTCCTACTCATACTTCATATTATTATTATTAGTTGGGCTGCTGTAGGCATCCCAAGTATAGTTCCTACTCATACTTCATATTATTATTATTAGTTGGGCTGCTGTAGGCAGCCCAAGTATTGTTCCTACTCATACTTCATATTATTATTAGTTGGGCTGCTGTAGGCAGCCCAAGTATTGTTCCTACTCATAATTCATATTATTAGTTGGACTGCTGTAGGCAGCCCAAGTATTGTTCGTACTCATACTTCATATTATTATTATTATTATTAGTTGGGCTGCTGTAGGCAGGCCAAGTATTGTTCCTACTCATACTTCATATTATTATTATTAGTTGGGCTGCTGTAGGCAGGCCTATTATTGTTCCTACTCATACTTTATATTATTATTAGTTGGGCTGCTGTAGGCATCCCAAGTATTATTCCTACTCATACTTCATATTATTCGTTGGGCTGCTGTAGGCAGCCCAAGTATTGTTCCTACTCATACTTCATATTATTATTAGTTGGGCTGCTGTAGGCAGCCCAAGTATTGTTCCTACTCATACTTCATATTATTATTATTAGTTGGGCTGCTGTAGGCAGCCCAAGTATTGTTCCTACTCATACTTCAGATTATTAGTTGGGCTGCTGTAGGCAGCCCAAGTATTGTTCCTACTCATACTTCATATTATTATTATTATTATTAGTTGGGCTGCTGTAGGCAGCCCAAGGATTGTGCCTACTCATACTTCATATTATTAGTTGGGCTGCTGTAGGCAGCCCAAGTATTGTTCCTACTCATACTTCATATTATTAGTTGGGCTGCTGTAGGCAGCCCAAGTATTGTTCCTACTCATACTTCATATTATTATTATTATTATTAGTTGGGCTGCTGTAGGCAGCCCAAGGATTGTGCCTACTCATACTTCATATTATTAGTTGGGCTGCTGTAGGCAGCCCAAGTATTGTTCCTACTCATACTTCATATTATTATTATTAGTTGGGCTGCTGTAGGCAGCCCAAGTATTGTTCCTACTCATACTTCATATTATTATTAGTTGGGCTGCTGTAGGCAGCCCAAGTATTGTTCCTACCCATATTTCATATTATTATTATTATTAGTTGGGCTGCTGTAGGCATCCCAAGTATTGTTCCTACTCATACTTTATATTATTATTAGTTGGGCTGCTGTAGGCAGCCCAAGTATTGTTCCTACTCATACTTCATATTATTATTATTAGTTGGGCTGCTGTAGGCAGCCCAAGTATTGATCCTACTCATATTTCATATTATTATTATTAGTTGGGCTGCTGTAGGCATCCCAAGTATTGTACCTACTCATACTTTATATTATTATTATTAGTTGGGCTGCTGTAGGCATCCCAAATATTGTTCCTACTCATACTTCATATTATTATTATTATTAGTTGGGCTGCTGTAGGCAGCCCAAGTATTGTTCCTACTCATACTTCATATTATTATTATTAGTTGGGCTGCTGTAGGCAGCCCAAGTATTGTTCCTACTCACACTTCATATTATTAGTTGGGCTGCTGTAGGCAGCCCAAGTATTGAACCTACTCATACTTCATATTATTATTATTAGTTGGGCTGCTGTAGGCATCCCAAGTATTGTACCTACTCATACTTTATATTATTATTATTAGTTGGGCTGCTGTAGGCATCCCAAGTATTGTTCCTACTCATACTTCATATTATTCGTTGGGCTGCTGTAGGCAGCCCAAGTATTGTTCCTACTCATACTTCATATTATTATTATTAGTTGGGCTGCTGTAGGCAGCCCAAGTATTGTTCCTACTCATACTTCATATTATTATTAGTTGGGCTGCTGTAGGCAGCCCAAGTATTGTTCCTACTCATACTTCATATTATTATTATTATTAGTTGGGCTGCTGTAGGCAGCCCAAGTATTGTTCCTACTCATACTTTATATTATTATTCGTTGGGCTGCTGTAGGCAGCCCAAGTATTGTTCCTACTCATACTTCATATTATTATTATTAGTTGGGCTGCTGTAGGCAGCCCAAGTATTGTTCCTACTCATACTTCATATTATTATTAGTTGGGCTGCTGTAGGCAGCCCAAGTATTGTTCCTACCCATACTTCATATTATTATTATTAGTTGGGCTGCTGTAGGCATCCCAAGTATTGTTCCTACTCATACTTTATATTATTATTAGTTGGGCTGCTGTAGGCAGCCCAAGTATTGTTCCTACTCATACTTCATATTATTATTAGTTGGGCTGCTGTAGGCAGCCCAAGTATTGTTCCTACTCATACTTCATATTATTATTAGTTGGGCTGCTGTAGGCAGCCCAAGTATTGTTCCTACTCATACTTCATATTATTATTAGTTGGGCTGCTGTAGGCAGCCCAAGTATTGTTCCTACTCATACTTCAGATTATTAGTTGGGCTGCTGTAGGCAGCCCAAGTATTGTGCCTACTCATACTTCATATTATTAGTTGGGCTGCTGTAGGCAGCCCAAGTATTGTTCCTACTCATACTTCATATTATTATTATTATTATTAGTTGGGCTGCTGTAGGCAGCCCAAGTATTGTGCCTACTCATACTTCATATTATTAGTTGGGCTGCTGTAGGCAGCCCAAGTATTGTTCCTACTCATACTTCATATTATTATTATTATTATTAGTTGGGCTGCTGTAGGCAGCCCAAGTATTGTTCCTACTCATACTTCATATTATTATTAGTTGGGCTGCTGTAGGCAGCCCAAGTATTGTTCCTACTCATACTTCATATTATTATTATTAGTTGGGCTGCTGTAGGCAGCCCAAGTATTGTTCCTACTCATACTTCATATTATTATTAGTTGGGCTGCTGTAGGCAGCCCAAGTATTGTTCCTACCAATACTTCATATTATTATTATTAGTTGGGCTGCTGTAGGCATCCCAAGTATTGTTCCTACTCATACTTTATATTATTATTAGTTGGGCTGCTGTAGGCAGCCCAAGTATTGTTCCTACTCATACTTCATATTATTATTATTAGTTGGGCTGCTGTAGGCATCCCAAGTATTGTTCCTACTCATACTT
Source organism: Synaphobranchus kaupii (assembly GCA_029718625.1). NCBI lineage: Eukaryota > Metazoa > Chordata > Actinopteri > Anguilliformes > Synaphobranchidae > Synaphobranchus > Synaphobranchus kaupii. The sequence goes on from CM056389.1 coordinate 10,875,623, forward strand.
TATATTATTATTAGTTGGGCTGCTGTAGGCAGCCCAAGTATTGTTCCTACTCATACTTCATATTATTATTATTAGTTGGGCTGCTGTAGGCAGCCCAAGTATTGTTCCTACTCATACTTCATATTATTATTAGTTGGGCTGCTGTAGGCAGCCCAGGTATTGTTCGTACTCATACTTCATATTATTATTATTATTATTAGTTGGGCTGCTGTAGGCAGGCCAAGTATTGTTCCTACTCATACTTCATATTATTATTATTAGTTGGGCTGCTGTAGGCAGCCCAAGTATTGATCCTACTCATATTTCATATTATTATTATTATTATTAGTTGGGCTGCTGTAGGCAGGCCAAGTATTGTTCCTACTCATACTTCATATTATTATTATTAGTTGGGCTGCTGTAGGCAGGCCTATTATTGTTCCTACTCATACTTTATATTATTATTAGTTGGGCTGCTGTAGGCATCCCAAGTATTGTTCCTACTCATACTTCATATTATTCGTTGGGCTGCTGTAGGCAGCCCAAGTATTGTTCCTACTCATACTTCATATTATTATTATTAGTTGGGCTGCTGTAGGCAGCCCAAGTATTGTTCCTACTCATACTTCATATTATTATTAGTTGGGCTGCTGTAGGCAGCCCAAGTATTGTTCCTACCCATACTTCATATTATTATTATTATTAGTTGGGCTGCTGTAGGCAGCCCAAGTATTGTTCCTACTCATACTTCATATTATTATTATTAGTTGGGCTGCTGTAGGCATCCCAAGTATTGTTCCTACTCATACTTTATATTATTATTAGTTGGGCTGCTGTAGGCAGCCCAAGTATTGTTCCTACTCATACTTCATATTATTATTAGTTGGGCTGCTGTAGGCAGCCCAAGTATTGTTCCTACTCATACTTCATATTATTATTATTAGTTGGGCTGCTGTAGGCAGCCCAAGTATTGTTCCTACTCATACTTCAGATTATTAGTTGGGCTGCTGTAGGCAGCCCAAGTATTGTGCCTACTCATACTTCATATTATTAGTTGGGCTGCTGTAGGCAGCCCAAGTATTGTTCCTACTCATACTTCATATTATTATTATTATTATTAGTTGGGCTGCTGTAGGCAGCCCAAGTATTGTGCCTACTCATACTTCATATTATTAGTTGGGCTGCTGTAGGCAGCCCAAGTATTGTTCCTACTCATACTTCATATTATTATTATTATTATTAGTTGGGCTGCTGTAGGCAGCCCAAGTATTGTTCCTACTCATACTTCATATTATTATTAGTTGGGCTGCTGTAGGCAGCCCAAGTATTGTTCCTACTCATACTTCATATTATTATTATTAGTTGGGCTGCTGTAGGCAGCCCAAGTATTGTACCTACTCATACTTCATATTATTATTAGTTGGGCTGCTGTAGGCAGCCCAAGTATTGTTCCTACCCATACTTCATATTATTATTATTAGTTGGGCTGCTGTAGGCATCCCAAGTATTGTTCCTACTCATACTTTATATTATTATTAGTTGGGCTGCTGTAGGCAGCCCAAGTATTGTTCCTACTCATACTTCATATTATTATTATTAGTTGGGCTGCTGTAGGCATCCCAAGTATTGTTCCTACTCATACTTCATATTATTATTATTAGTTGGGCTGCTGTAGGCAGCCCAAGTATTGTTCCTACTCATACTTCATATTATTATTATTATTATTAGTTGGGCTGCTGTAGGCAGCCCAAGTATTGTGCCTACTCATACTTCATATTATTAGTTGGGCTGCTGTAGGCAGCCCAAGTATTGTTCCTACTCATACTTCATATTATTATTATTATTATTAGTTGGGCTGCTGTAGGCAGCCCAAGTATTGTTCCTACTCATACTTCATATTATTATTAGTTGGGCTGCTGTAGGCAGCCCAAGTATTGTTCCTACTCATACTTCATATTATTATTATTAGTTGGGCTGCTGTAGGCAGCCCAAGTATTGTTCCTACTCATACTTCATATTATTATTAGTTGGGCTGCTGTAGGCAGCCCAAGTATTGTTCCTACCAATACTTCATATTATTATTATTAGTTGGGCTGCTGTAGGCATCCCAAGTATTGTTCCTACTCATACTTTATATTATTATTAGTTGGGCTGCTGTAGGCAGCCCAAGTATTGTTCCTACTCATACTTCATATTATTATTATTAGTTGGGCTGCTGTAGGCATCCCAAGTATTGTTCCTACTCATACTTTATATTATTATTAGTTGGGCTGCTGTAGGCAGCCCAAGTATTGTTCCTACTCATACTTCATATTATTATTATTAGTTGGGCTGCTGTAGGCAGCCCAAGTATTGTTCCTACTCATACTGCATATTATTATTAGTTGGGCTGCTGTAGGCAGCCCAGGTATTGTTCCTACTCATAATTCATATTATTAGTTGGACTGCTGTAGGCAGCCCAAGTATTGTTCGTACTCATACTTCATATTATTATTATTATTATTAGTTGGGCTGCTGTAGGCAGGCCAAGTATTGTTCCTACTCATACTTCATATTATTATTATTAGTTGGGCTGCTGTAGGCAGGCCTATTATTGTTCCTACTCATACTTTATATTATTATTAGTTGGGCTGCTGTAGGCATCCCAAGTATTGTTCCTACTCATACTTCATATTATTATTAGTTGGGCTGCTGTAGGCAGCCCAAGTATTGTTCCTACACATACTTCATATTATTATTATTAGTTGGGCTGCTGTAGGCAGCCCAAGTATTGTTCCTACTCACACTTCATATTATTAGTTGGGCTGCTGTAGGCAGCCCAAGTATTGTTCCTACTCATACTTCAGATTATTAGTTGGGCTGCTGTAGGCAGCCCAAGTATTGTTCCTACTCATACTTCATTTTATTATTATTATTATTAGTTGGGCTGCTGTAGGCAGCCCAAGTATTGTTCCTACTCATACTTCATATTATTATTAGTTGGGCTGCTGTAGGCAGCCCAAGTATTGTTCCTACTCATACTTCATATTATTATTATTAGTTTGGCTGCTGTAGGCAGCCCAAGTATTGTTCCTACTCATACTTCATATTATTATTAGTTGGGCTGCTGTAGGCAGCCCAAGTATTGTTCCTACCCATACTTCATATTATTATTATTATTAGTTGGGCTGCTGTAGGCATCCCAAGTATTGTTCCTACTCATACTTTATATTATTATTAGTTGGGCTGCCTACAGCAGCCCAAGTATTGTTCCTACTCATACTTCATATTATTATTATTAGTTGGGCTGCTGTAGGCAGCCCAAGTATTGATCCTACTCATATTTCATATTATTATTATTATTATTAGTTGGGCTGCTGTAGGCAGGCCAAGTATTGTTCCTACTCATACTTCATATTATTATTATTAGTTGGGCTGCTGTAGGCAGGCCTATTATTGTTCCTACTCATACTTTATATTATTATTAGTTGGGCTGCTGTAGGCATCCCAAGTATTGTTCCTACTCATACTTCATATTATTCGTTGGGCTGCTGTAGGCAGCCCAAGTATTGTTCCTACTCATACTTCATATTATTATTATTAGTTGGGCTGCTGTAGGCAGCCCAAGTATTGTTCCTACTCATACTTCATATTATTATTAGTTGGGCTGCTGTAGGCAGCCCAAGTATTGTTCCTACCCATACTTCATATTATTATTATTATTAGTTGGGCTGCTGTAGGCAGCCCAAGTATTGTTCCTACTCATACTTCATATTATTATTATTAGTTGGGCTGCTGTAGGCATCCCAAGTATTGTTCCTACTCATACTTTATATTATTATTAGTTGGGCTGCTGTAGGCAGCCCAAGTATTGTTCCTACTCATACTTCATATTATTATTAGTTGGGCTGCTGTAGGCAGCCCAAGTATTGTGCCTACTCATACTTCATATTATTAGTTGGGCTGCTGTAGGCAGCCCAAGTATTGTTCCTACTCATACTTCATATTATTATTATTATTATTAGTTGGGCTGCTGTAGGCAGCCCAAGTATTGTTCCTACTCATACTTCATATTATTATTAGTTGGGCTGCTGTAGGCAGCCCAAGTATTGTTCCTACTCATACTTCATATTATTATTATTAGTTGGGCTGCTGTAGGCAGCCCAAGTATTGTTCCTACTCATACTTCATATTATTATTAGTTGGGCTGCTGTAGGCAGCCCAAGTATTGTTCCTACCCATACTTCATATTATTATTATTAGTTGGGCTGCTGTAGGCATCCCAAGTATTGTTCCTACTCATACTTTATATTATTATTAGTTGGGCTGCTGTAGGCAGCCCAAGTATTGTTCCTACTCATACTTCATATTATTATTATTAGTTGGGCTGCTGTAGGCATCCCAAGTATTGTTCCTACTCATACTTCATATTATTATTATTAGTTGGGCTGCTGTAGGCAGCCCAAGTATTGTTCCTACTCATACTTCATATTATTATTAGTTGGGCTGCTGTAGGCAGCCCAAGTATTGTTCCTACTCATACTTCATATTATTATTATTAGTTGGGCTGCTGTAGGCAGCCCAAGTATTGTTCCTACTCATACTTCATATTATTATTAGTTGGGCTGCTGTAGGCAGCCCAAGTATTGTTCCTACTCATACTTCAGATTATTAGTTGGGCTGCTGTAGGCAGCCCAAGTATTGTTCCTACTCATACTTCATATTATTATTATTATTATTAGTTGGGCTGCTGTAGGCAGCCCAAGTATTGTGCCTACTCATACTTCATATTATTAGTTGGGCTGCTGTAGGCAGCCCAAGTATTGTTCCTACTCATACTTCATATTATTATTATTATTATTAGTTGGGCTGCTGTAGGCAGCCCAAGTATTGTTCCTACTCATACTTCATATTATTATTAGTTGGGCTGCTGTAGGCAGCCCAAGTATTGTTCCTACTCATACTTCATATTATTATTATTAGTTTGGCTGCTGTAGGCAGCCCAAGTATTGTTCCTACTCATACTTCATATTATTATTAGTTGGGCTGCTGTAGGCAGCCCAAGTATTGTTCCTACCCATACTTCATATTATTATTATTATTAGTTGGGCTGCTGTAGGCATCCCAAGTATTGTTCCTACTCATACTTTATATTATTATTAGTTGGGCTGCCTACAGCAGCCCAAGTATTGTTCCTACTCATACTTCATATTATTATTATTAGTTGGGCTGCTGTAGGCAGCCCAAGTATTGATCCTACTCATATTTCATATTATTATTATTATTATTAGTTGGGCTGCTGTAGGCAGGCCAAGTATTGTTCCTACTCATACTTCATATTATTATTATTAGTTGGGCTGCTGTAGGCAGGCCTATTATTGTTCCTACTCATACTTTATATTATTATTAGTTGGGGTGCTGTAGGCATCCCAAGTATTGTTCCTACTCATACTTCATATTATTCGTTGGGCTGCTGTAGGCAGCCCAAGTATTGTTCCTACTCATACTTCATATTATTATTATTAGTTGGGCTGCTGTAGGCAGCCCAAGTATTGTTCCTACTCATACTTCATATTATTATTAGTTGGGCTGCTGTAGGCAGCCCAAGTATTGTTCCTACCCATACTTCATATTATTATTATTATTAGTTGGGCTGCTGTAGGCAGCCCAAGTATTGTTCCTACTCATACTTCATATTATTATTATTAGTTGGGCTGCTGTAGGCATCCCAAGTATTGTTCCTACTCATACTTTATATTATTATTAGTTGGGCTGCTGTAGGCAGCCCAAGTATTGTTCCTACTCATACTTCATATTATTATTAGTTGGGCTGCTGTAGGCAGCCCAAGTATTGTTCCTACTCATACTTCATATTATTATTATTAGTTGGGCTGCTGTAGGCAGCCCAAGTATTGTTCCTACTCATACTTCAGATTATTAGTTGGGCTGCTGTAGGCAGCCCAAGTATTGTGCCTACTCATACTTCATATTATTAGTTGGGCTGCTGTAGGCAGCCCAAGTATTGTTCCTACTCATACTTCATATTATTATTATTATTATTATTAGTTGGGCTGCTGTAGGCAGCCCAAGTATTGTGCCTACTCATACTTCATATTATTAGTTGGGCTGCTGTAGGCAGCCCAAGTATTGTTCCTACTCATACTTCATATTATTATTATTATTATTAGTTGGGCTGCTGTAGGCAGCCCAAGTATTGTTCCTACTCATACTTCATATTATTATTAGTTGGGCTGCTGTAGGCAGCCCAAGTATTGTTCCTACTCATACTTCATATTATTATTATTAGTTGGGCTGCTGTAGGCAGCCCAAGTATTGTTCCTACTCATACTTCATATTATTATTAGTTGGGCTGCTGTAGGCAGCCCAAGTATTGTTCCTACCCATACTTCATATTATTATTATTAGTTGGGCTGCTGTAGGCATCCCAAGTATTGTTCCTACTCATACTTTATATTATTATTAGTTGGGCTGCTGTAGGCAGCCCAAGTATTGTTCCTACTCATACTTCATATTATTATTATTAGTTGGGCTGCTGAAGGCATCCCAAGTATTGTTCCTACTCATACTTCATATTATTATTATTAGTTGGGCTGCTGTAGGCAGCCCAAGTATTGTTCCTACTCATACTTCATATTATTATTAGTTGGGCTGCTGTAGGCAGCCCAAGTATTGTTCCTACTCATACTTCATATTATTATTATTAGTTGGGCTGCTGTAGGCAGCCCAAGTATTGTTCCTACTCATACTTCATATTATTATTAGTTGGGCTGCTGTAGGCAGCCCAAGTATTGTCCCTACTCATAATTCATATTATTAGTTGGACTGCTGTAGGCAGCCCAAGTATTGTTCGTACTCATACTTCATATTATTATTATTATTATTAGTTGGGCTGCTGTAGGCAGGCCAAGTATTGTTCCTACTCATACTTCATATTATTATTATTAGTTGGGCTGCTGTAGGCAGGCCTATTATTGTTCCTACTCATACTTTATATTATTATTAGTTGGGCTGCTGTAGGCATCCCAAGTATTGTTCCTACTCATACTTCATATTATTCGTTGGGCTGCTGTAGGCAGCCCAAGTATTGTTCCTACTCATACTTCATATTATTATTATTAGTTGGGCTGCTGTAGGCAGCCCAAGTATTGTTCCTACTCATACTTCATATTATTATTAGTTGGGCTGCTGTAGGCAGCCCAAGTATTGTTCCTACCCATACTTCATATTATTATTATTATTAGTTGGGCTGCTGTAGGCAGCCCAAGTATTGTTCCTACTCATACTTCATATTATTATTATTAGTTGGGCTGCTGTAGGCATCCCAAGTATTGTTCCTACTCATACTTTATATTATTAGTTGGGCTGCTGTAGGCAGCCCAAGTATTGTTCCTACTCATACTTCATATTATTATTATTATTATTAGTTGGGCTGCTGTAGGCAGCCCAAGTATTGTGCCTACTCATACTTCATATTATTAGTTGGGCTGCTGTAGGCAGCCCAAGTATTGTTCCTACTCATACTTCATATTATTATTATTATTATTAGTTGGGCTGCTGTAGGCAGCCCAAGTATTGTTCCTACTCATACTTCATATTATTATTAGTTGGGCTGCTGTAGGCAGCCCAAGTATTGTTCCTACTCATACTTCATATTATTATTATTAGTTGGGCTGCTGTAGGCAGCCCAAGTATTGTTCCTACTCATACTTCATATTATTATTAGTTGGGCTGCTGTAGGCAGCCCAAGTATTGTTCCTACCCATACTTCATATTATTATTATTAGTTGTGCTGCTGTAGGCATCCCAAGTATTGTTCCTACTCATACTTTATATTATTATTAGTTGGGCTGCTGTAGGCAGCCCAAGTATTGTTCCTACTCATACTTCATATTATTATTATTAGTTGGGCTGCTGTAGGCATCCCAAGTATTGTTCCTACTCATACTTCATATTATTATTATTAGTTGGGCTGCTGTAGGCAGCCCAAGTATTGTTCCTACTCATACTTCATATTATTATTAGTTGGGCTGCTGTAGGCAGCCCAAGTATTGTTCCTACTCATAATTCATATTATTAGTTGGACTGCTGTAAGCAGCCCAAGTATTGTTCGTACTCATACTTCATATTATTATTATTATTATTAGTTGGGCTGCTGTAGGCAGGCCAAGTATTGTTCCTACTCATACTTCATATTATTATTATTAGTTGGGCTGCTGTAGGCAGGCCTATTATTGTTCCTACTCATACTTTATATTATTATTAGTTGGGCTGCTGTAGGCATCCCAAGTATTGTTCCTACTCATACTTCATATTATTATTATTAGTTGGGCTGCAGTAGGCAGCGCAAGTATTGTTCCTACTCATACTTCATATTATTATTATTAGTTGGGCTGCAGTAGGCAGCGCAAGTATTGTTCCTACTCATACTTCATATTATTAGTTGGGCTGCTGTAGGCAGCCCAAGTATTGTTCCTACTCATACTTCATATTATTATTATTATTATTAATTGGGCTGCTGTAGGCAGCCCAAGTATTGTTCCTACTCATAATTCATATTATTCGTTGGGCTGCTGTAGGCAGCCCAAGTATTGTTCCTACTCATACTTCATATTATTCGTTGGGCTGCTGTAGGCAGCCCAAGTATTGTTCCTACTCATACTTCATATTATTATTAGTTGGGCTGCTGTAGGCAGCCCAAGTATTGTTCCTACTCACACTTCATATTATTATTATTAGTTGGGCTGCTGTAGGCAGCCCAAGTATTGTACCTACTCATATTTCATATTATTAGTTGGGCTGCTGTAGGCAGCCCAAGTATTGTTCCTACTCATACTTCATATTATTAGTTGGGCTGCTGTAGGCAGCCCAAGTATTGTTCCTACTCATACTTCATATTATTAGTTGGGCTGCTGTAGGCAGCCCAAGTATTGTTCCTACTCATACTTCATATTATTATTATTAGTTGGGCTGCTGTAGGCAGCCCAAGTATTGTTCCTACTCATACTTCATATTATTATTAGTTGGGCTGCTGTAGGCAGCCCAAGTATTGTTCCTACCCATACTTCATATTATTATTATTATTAGTTGGGCTGCTGTAGGCAGCCCAAGTATTGTTCCTACTCATACTTCATATTATTATTATTAGTTGGGCTGCTGTAGGCATCCCAAGTATTGTTCCTACTCATACTTAATATTATTATTAGTTGGGCTGCTGTAGGCAGCCCAAGTATTGTTCCTAATCATACTTCATATTATTATTAGTTGGGCTGCTGTAGGCAGCCCAAGTATTGTTCCTACTCATACTTCATATTATTATTAGTTGGGCTGCTGTAGGCAGCCCAAGTATTGTTCCTACTCATACTTCAGATTATTAGTTGGGCTGCTGTAGGCAGCCCAAGCATTGTGCCTACTCATACTTCATATTATTAGTTGGGCTGCTGTAGGCAGCCCAAGTATTGTTCCCACTCATACTTCATATTATTATTATTATTATTAGTTGGGCTGCTGTAGGCAGCCCAAGTATTGTTCCTACTCATACTTCATATTATTATTAGTTGGGCTGCTGTAGGCAGCCCAAGTATTGTTCCTACCCATACTTCATATTATTATTATTATTAGTTGGGCTGCTGTAGGCATCCCAAGTATTGTTCCTACTCATACTTTATATTATTATTAGTTGGGCTGCTGTAGGCAGCCCAAGTATTGTTCCTACTCATACTTCATATTATTATTATTAGTTGGGCTGCTGTAGGCAGCCCAAGTATTGTTCCTACTCATAATTCATATTATTAGTTGGACTGCTGTAGGCAGCCCAAGTATTGTTCGTACTCATACTTCATATTATTATTATTATTAGTTGGGCTGCTGTAGGCAGCCCAAGTATTGTTCCTACCCATACTTCATATTATTATTATTATTAGTTGGGCTGCTGTAGGCATCCCAAGTATTGTTCCTACTCATACTTTATATTATTATTAGTTGGGCTGCTGTAGGCAGCCCAAGTATTGTTCCTACTCATACTTCATATTATTATTATTAGTTGGGCTGCTGTAGGCATCCCAAGTATTGTTCCTACTCATACTTCATATTATTATTATTAGTTGGGCTGCTGTAGGCAGCCCAAGTATTGTTCCTACTCATACTTCATATTATTATTAGTTGGGCTGCTGTAGGCAGCCCAAGTATTGTTCCTACTCATAATTCATATTATTAGTTGGACTGCTGTAGGCAGCCCAAGTATTGTTCCTACTCATAATTCATATTATTAGTTGGACTGCTGTAGGCAGCCCAAGTATTGTTCGTACTCATACTTCATATTATTATTATTATTATTAGTTGGGCTGCTGTAGGCAGGCCAAGTATTGTTCCTACTCATACTTCATATTATTATTATTAGTTGGGCTGCTGTAGGCAGGCCTATTATTGTTCCTACTCATACTTTATATTATTATTAGTTGGGCTGCTGTAGGCATCCCAAGTATTGTTCCTACTCATACTTCATATTATTATTATTAGTTGGGCTGCAGTAGGCAGCGCAAGTATTGTTCCTACTCATACTTCATATTATTATTATTAGTTGGGCTGCAGTAGGCAGCGCAAGTATTGTTCCTACTCATACTTCATATTATTAGTTGGGCTGCTGTAGGCAGCCCAAGTATTGTTCCTACTCATACTTCATATTATTATTATTATTATTAATTGGGCTGCTGTAGGCAGCCCAAGTATTGTTCCTACTCATAATTCATATTATTCGTTGGGCTGCTGTAGGCAGCCCAAGTATTGTTCCTACTCATACTTCATATTATTCGTTGGGCTGCTGTAGGCAGCCCAAGTATTGTTCCTACTCATACTTCATATTATTATTAGTTGGGCTGCTGTAGGCAGCCCAAGTATTGTTCCTACTCACACTTCATATTATTATTATTAGTTGGGCTGCTGTAGGCAGCCCAAGTATTGCTCCTACTCATACTTCATATTATTAGTTGGGCTGCTGTAGGCAGCCCAAGTATTGTTCCTACTCATACTTCATATTATTATTATTAGTTGGGCTGCTGTAGGCAGCCCAAGTATTGTTCCTACTCATACTTCATATTATTATTAGTTGGGCTGCTGTAGGCAGCCCAAGTATTGTTCCTACCCATACTTCATATTATTATTATTATTAGTTGGGCTGCTGTAGGCAGCCCAAGTATTGTTCCTACTCATACTTCATATTATTATTATTAGTTGGGCTGCTGTAGGCATCCCAAGTATTGTTCCTACTCATACTTAATATTATTATTAGTTGGGCTGCTGTAGGCAGCCCAAGTATTGTTCCTACTCATACTTCATATTATTATTAGTTGGGCTGCTGTAGGCAGCCCAAGTATTGTTCCTACTCATACTTCATATTATTATTAGTTGGGCTGCTGTAGGCAGCCCAAGTATTGTTCCTACTCATACTTCAGATTATTAGTTGGGCTGCTGTAGGCAGCCCAAGTATTGTGCCTACTCATACTTCATATTATTAGTTGGGCTGCTGTAGGCAGCCCAAGTATTGTTCCCACTCATACTTCATATTATTATTATTATTATTAGTTGGGCTGCTGTAGGCAGCCCAAGTATTGTGCCTACTCATACTTCATATTATTAGTTGGGCTGCTGTAGGCAGCCCAAGTATTGTTCCTACTCATACTTCATATTATTATTATTATTATTAGTTGGGCTGCTGTAGGCAGCCCAAGTATTGTTCCTACTCATACTTCATATTATTATTAGTTGGGCTGCTGTAGGCAGCCCAAGTATTGTTCCTACTCATACTTCATATTATTATTATTAGTTGGGCTGCTGTAGGCAGCCCAAGTATTGTTCCTACTCATACTTCATATTATTATTAGTTGGGCTGCTGTAGGCAGCCCAAGTATTGTTCCTACCCATACTTCATATTATTATTATTAGTTGGGCTGCTGTAGGCATCCCAAGTATTGTTCCTACTCATACTTCATATTATTAGTTGGACTGCTGTAGGCAGCCCAAGTATTGTTCGTACTCATACTTCATATTATTATTATTATTAGTTGGGCTGCTGTAGGCAGCCCAAGTATTGTTCCTACCCATACTTCATATTATTATTATTATTAGTTGGGCTGCTGTAGGCATCCCAAGTATTGTTCCTACTCATACTTTATATTATTATTAGTTGGGCTGCTGTAGGCAGCCCAAGTATTGTTCCTACTCATACTTCATATTATTATTATTAGTTGGGCTGCTGTAGGCATCCCAAGTATTGTTCCTACTCATACTTCATATTATTATTATTAGTTGGGCTGCTGTAGGCAGCCCAAGTATTGTTCCTACTCATACTTCATACTATTATTAGTTGGGCTGCTGTAGGCAGCCCAAGTATTGTTCCTACTCATAATTCATATTATTAGTTGGACTGCTGTAGGCAGCCCAAGTATTGTTCGTACTCATACTTCATATTATTATTATTATTATTAGTTGGGCTGCTGTAGGCAGGCCAAGTATTGTTCCTACTCATACTTCATATTATTATTATTAGTTGGGCTGCTGTAGGCAGGCCTATTATTGTTCCTACTCATACTTTATATTATTATTAGTTGGGCTGCTGTAGGCATCCCAAGTATTGTTCCTACTCATACTTCATATTATTCGTTGGGCTGCTGTAGGCAGCCCAAGTATTGTTCCTACTCATACTTCATATTATTATTAGTTGGGCTGCTGTAGGCAGCCCAAGTATTGTTCCTACTCATACTTCATATTATTATTATTAGTTGGGCTGCTGTAGGCAGCCCAAGTATTGTTCCTACTCATACTTCAGAATATTAGTTGGGCTGCTGTAGGCAGCCCAAGTATTGTGCCTACTCATACTTCATATTATTAGTTGGGCTGCTGTAGGCAGCCCAAGTATTGTACCTACTCATACTTCATATTATTATTATTATTATTAGTTGGGCTGCTGTAGGCAGCCCAAGTATTGTGCCTACTCATACTTCATATTATTAGTTGGGCTGCTGTAGGCAGCCCAAGTATTGTTCCTACTCATACTTCATATTATTATTATTATTATTAGTTGGGCTGCTGTAGGCAGCCCAAGTATTGTTCCTACTCATACTTCATATTATTATTAGTTGGGCTGCTGTAGGCAGCCCAAGTATTGTTCCTACTCATACTTCATATTATTATTATTAGTTGGGCTGCTGTAGGCAGCCCAAGTATTGTTCCTACTCATACTTCATATTATTATTAGTTGGGCTGCTGTAGGCAGCCCAAGTATTGTTCCTACCCATACTTCATATTATTATTATTATTAGTTGGGCTGCTGTAGGCATCCCAAGTATTGTTCCTACTCATACTTTATATTATTATTAGTTGGGCTGCTGTAGGCAGCCCAAGTATTGTTCCTACTCATACTTCATATTATTATTATTAGTTGGGCTGCTGTAGGCAGCCCAAGTATTGATCCTACTCATATTTCATATTATTATTATTAGTTGGGCTGCTGTAGGCATCCCAAGTATTGTACCTACTCATACTTTATATTATTATTATTAGTTGGGCTGCTGTAGGCATCCCAAATATTGTTCCTACTCATACTTCATATTATTATTATTATTAGTTGGGCTGCTGTAGGCAGCCCAAGTATTGTTCCTACTCATACTTCATATTATTATTATTAGTTGGGCTGCTGTAGGCAGCCCAAGTATTGTTCCTACTCACACTTCATATTATTAGTTGGGCTGCTGTAGGCAGCCCAAGTATTGAACCTACTCATACTTCATATTATTATTATTAGTTGGGCTGCTGTAGGCATCCCAAGTATTGTACCTACTCATACTTTATATTATTATTATTAGTTGGGCTGCTGTAGGCATCCCAAGTATTGTTCCTACTCATACTTCATATTATTCGTTGGGCTGCTGTAGGCAGCCCAAGTATTGTTCCTACTCATACTTCATATTATTATTATTAGTTGGGCTGCTGTAGGCAGCCCAAGTATTGTTCCTACTCATACTTCATATTATTATTAGTTGGGCTGCTGTAGGCAGCCCAAGTATTGTTCCTACCCATACTTCATATTATTATTATTATTAGTTGGGCTGCTGTAGGCAGCCCAAGTATTGTTCCTACTCAAACTTTATATTATTATTCGTTGGGCTGCTGTAGGCAGCCCAAGTATTGTTCCTACTCATACTTCATATTATTATTATTAGTTGGGCTGCTGTAGGCAGCCCAAGTATTGTTCCTACTCATACTTCATATTATTATTAGTTGGGCTGCTGTAGGCAGCCCAAGTATTGTTCCTACCCATACTTCATATTATTATTATTAGTTGGGCTGCTGTAGGCATCCCAAGTATTGTTCCTACTCATACTTTATATTATTATTAGTTGGGCTGCTGTAGGCAGCCCAAGTATTGTTCCTACTCATACTTCATATTATTATTAGTTGGGCTGCTGTAGGCAGCCCAAGTATTGTTCCTACTCATACTTCATATTATTATTAGTTGGGCTGCTGTAGGCAGCCCAAGTATTGTTCCTACTCATACTTCATATTATTATTAGTTGGGCTGCTGTAGGCAGCCCAAGTATTGTTCCTACTCATACTTCAGATTATTAGTTGGGCTGCTGTAGGCAGCCCAAGTATTGTGCCTACTCATACTTCATATTATTAGTTGGGCTGCTGTAGGCAGCCCAAGTATTGTTCCTACTCATACTTCATATTATTATTATTATTATTAGTTGGGCTGCTGTAGGCAGCCCAAGTATTGTGCCTACTCATACTTCATATTATTAGTTGGGCTGCTGTAGGCAGCCCAAGTATTGTTCCTACTCATACTTCATATTATTATTATTATTATTATTAGTTGGGCTGCTGTAGGCAGCCCAAGTATTGTTCCTACTCATACTTCATATTATTATTAGTTGGGCTGCTGTAGGCAGCCCAAGTATTGTTCCTACTCATACTTCATATTATTATTATTAGTTGGGCTGCTGTAGGCAGCCCAAGTATTGTTCCTACTCATACTTCATATTATTATTAGTTGGGCTGCTGTAGGCAGCCCAAGTATTGTTCCTACCAATACTTCATATTATTATTATTAGTTGGGCTGCTGTAGGCATCCCAAGTATTGTGCCTACTCATACTTTATATTATTATTAGTTGGGCTGCTGTAGGCAGCCCAAGTATTGTTCCTACTCATACTTCATATTATTATTATTAGTTGGGCTGCTGTAGGCATCCCAAGTATTGTTCCTACTCATAATTTATATTATTATTAGTTGGGCTGCTGTAGGCAGCCCAAGTATTGTTCCTACTCATACTTCATATTATTATTATTAGTTGGGCTGCTGTAGGCAGCCCAAGTATTGTTCCTACTCATACTTCATATTATTATTAGTTGGGCTGCTGTAGGCAGCCCAAGTATTGTTCCTACTCATAATTCATATTATTAGTTGGACTGCTGTAGGCAGCCCAAGTATTGTTCGTACTCATACTTCATATTATTATTATTATTATTAGTTGGGCTGCTGTAGGCAGGCCAAGTATTGTTCCTACTCATACTTCATATTATTATTATTAGTTGGGCTGCTGTAGGCAGGCCTATTATTGTTCCTACTCATACTTTATATTATTATTAGTTGGGCTGCTGTAGGCATCCCAAGTATTGTTCCTACTCATACTTCATATTATTATTAGTTGGGCTGCTGTAGGCAGCCCAAGTATTGTTCCTACTCATACTTCATATTATTATTATTAGTTGGGCTGCTGTAGGCAGCCCAAGTATTGTTCCTACTCATACTTCAGATTATTAGTTGGGCTGCTGTAGGCAGCCCAAGTATTGTGCCTACTCATACTTCATATTATTAGTTGGGCTGCTGTAGGCAGCCCAAGTATTGTTCCTACTCATACTTCATATTATTATTATTATTATTAGTTGGGCTGCTGTAGGCAGCCCAAGTATTGTTCCTACTCATACTTCATATTATTATTAGTTGGGCTGCTGTAGGCAGCCCAAGTATTGTTCCTACTCATACTTCATATTATTATTATTAGTTGGGCTGCTGTAGGCAGCCCAAGTATTGTTCCTACTCATACTTCATATTATTATTAGTTGGGCTGCTGTAGGCAGCCCAAGTATTGTTCCTACCCATACTTCATATTATTATTATTATTAGTTGGGCTGCTGTAGGCATCCCAAGTATTGTTCCTACTCATACTTTATATTATTATTAGTTGGGCTGCTGTAGGCAGCCCAAGTATTGTTCCTACTCATACTTCATATTATTATTATTAGTTGGGCTGCTGTAGGCAGCCCAAGTATTGATCCTACTCATATTTCATATTATTATTATTATTATTAGTTGGGCTGCTGTAGGCAGGCCAAGTATTGTTCCTACTCATACTTCATATTATTATTATTAGTTGGGCTGCTGTAGGCAGGCCTATTATTGTTCCTACTCATACTTTATATTATTATTAGTTGGGCTGCTGTAGGCATCCCAAGTATTGTTCCTACTCATACTTCATATTATTCGTTGGGCTGCTGTAGGCAGCCCAAGTATTGTTCCTACTCATACTTCATATTATTATTATTATTAGTTGGGCTGCTGTAGGCAGCCCAAGTATTGTTCCTACTCATACTTCATATTATTATTAGTTGGGCTGCTGTAGGCAGCCCAAGTATTGTTCCTACCCATACTTCATATTATTATTATTATTAGTTGGGCTGCTGTAGGCAGCCCAAGTATTGTTCCTACTCATACTTCATATTATTATTATTAGTTGTGCTGCTGTAGGCATCCCAAGTATTGTTCCTACTCATACTTTATATTATTATTAGTTGGGCTGCTGTAGGCAGCCCAAGTATTGTTCCTACTCATACTTCATATTATTATTAGTTGGGCTGCTGTAGGCAGCCCAAGTATTGTTCCTACTCATACTTCATATTATTATTATTAGTTGGGCTGCTGTAGGCAGCCCAAGTATTGTTCCTACTCATACTTCAGATTATTAGTTGGGCTGCTGTAGGCAGCCCAAGTATTGTGCCTACTCATACTTCATATTATTAGTTGGGCTGCTGTAGGCAGCCCAAGTATTGTTCCTACTCATACTTCATATTATTATTATTATTATTAGTTGGGCTGCTGTAGGCAGCCCAAGTATTGTGCCTACTCATACTTCATATTATTAGTTGGGCTGCTGTAGGCAGCCCAAGTATTGTTCCTACTCATACTTCATATTATTATTATTATTATTAGTTGGGCTGCTGTAGGCAGCCCAAGTATTGTTCCTACTCATACTTCATATTATTATTAGTTGGGCTGCTGTAGGCAACCCAAGTATTGTTCCTACTCATACTTCATATTATTATTATTAGTTGGGCTGCTGTAGGCAGCCCAAGTATTGTTCCTACTCATACTTCATATTATTATTAGTTGGGCTGCTGTAGGCAGCCCAAGTATTGTTCCTACCCATACTTCATATTATTATTATTAGTTGGGCTGCTGTAGGCATCCCAAGTATTGTTCCTACTCATACTTTATATTATTATTAGTTGGGCTGCTGTAGGCAGCCCAAGTATTGTTCCTACTCATACTTCATATTATTATTATTAGTTGGGCTGCTGTAGGCATCCCAAGTATTGTTCCTACTCATACTTCATATTATTATTATTAGTTGGGCTGCTGTAGGCAGCCCAAGTATTGTTCCTACTCATACTTCATATTATTATTAGTTGGGCTGCTGTAGGCAGCCCAAGTATTGTTCCTACTCATACTTCATATTATTATTATTAGTTGGGCTGCTGTAGGCAGCCCAAGTATTGTTCCTACTCATACTTCATATTATTATTAGTTGGGCTGCTGTAGGCAGCCCAAGTATTGTCCCTACTCATAATTCATATTATTAGTTGGACTGCTGTAGGCAGCCCAAGTATTGTTCGTACTCATACTTCATATTATTATTATTATTATTAGTTGGGCTGCTGTAGGCAGGCCAAGTATTGTTCCTACTCATACTTCATATTATTATTATTAGTTGGGCTGCTGTAGGCAGGCCTATTATTGTTCCTACTCATACTTTTTATTATTATTAGTTGGGCTGCTGTAGGCATCCCAAGTATTGTTCCTACTCATACTTCATATTATTCGTTGGGCTGCTGTAGGCAGCCCAAGTATTGTTCCTACTCATACTTCATATTATTATTATTAGTTGGGCTGCTGTAGGCAGCCCAAGTATTGTTCCTACTCATACTTCATATTATTATTAGTTGGGCTGCTGTAGGCAGCCCAAGTATTGTTCCTACCCATACTTCATATTATTATTATTATTAGTTGGGCTGCTGTAGGCAGCCCAAGTATTGTTCCTACTCATACTTCATATTATTATTATTAGTTGGGCTGCTGTAGGCATCCCAAGTATTGTTCCTACTCATACTTTATATTATTATTAGTTGGGCTGCTGTAGGCAGCCCAAGTATTGTTCCTACTCATACTTCATATTATTATTAGTTGGGCTGCTGTAGGCAGCCCAAGTATTGTTCCTACTCATACTTCATATTATTATTATTAGTTGGGCTGCTGTAGGCAGCCCAAGTATTGTTCCTACTCATACTTCAGATTATTAGTTGGGCTGCTGTAGGCAGCCCAAGTATTGTGCCTACTCATACTTCATATTATTAGTTGGGCTGCTGTAGGCAGCCCAAGTATTGTTCCTACTCATACTTCATATTATTATTATTATTATTAGTTGGGCTGCTGTAGGCAGCCCAAGTATTGTGCCTACTCATACTTCATATTATTAGTTGGGCTGCTGTAGGCAGCCCAAGTATTGTTCCTACTCATACTTCATATTATTATTATTATTATTAGTTGGGCTGCTGTAGGCAGCCCAAGTATTGTTCCTACTCATACTTCATATTATTATTAGTTGGGCTGCTGTAGGCAGCCCAAGTATTGTTCCTACTCATACTTCATATTATTATTATTAGTTGGGCTGCTGTAGGCAGCCCAAGTATTGTTCCTACTCATACTTCATATTATTATTAGTTGGGCTGCTGTAGGCAGCCCAAGTATTGTTCCTACCCATACTTCATATTATTATTATTAGTTGTGCTGCTTTAGGCATCCCAAGTATTGTTCCTACTCATACTTTATATTATTATTAGTTGGGCTGCTGTAGGCAGCACAAGTATTGTTCCTACTCATACTTCATATTATTATTATTAGTTGGGCTGCTGTAGGCATCCCAAGTATTGTTCCTACTCATACTTCATATTATTATTATTAGTTGGGCTGCTGTAGGCAGCCCAAGTATTGTTCCTACTCATACTTCATATTATTATTAGTTGGGCTGCTGTAGGCAGCCCAAGTATTGTTCCTACTCATAATTCATATTATTAGTTGGACTGCTGTAGGCAGCCCAAGTATTGTTCGTACTCATACTTCATATTATTATTATTATTATTAGTTGGGCTGCTGTAGGCAGGCCAAGTATTGTTCCTACTCATACTTCATATTATTATTATTAGTTGGGCTGCTGTAGGCAGGCCTATTATTGTTCCTACTCATACTTTATATTATTATTAGTTGGGCTGCTGTAGGCATCCCAAGTATTGTTCCTACTCATACTTCATATTATTATTATTAGTTGGGCTGCAGTAGGCAGCGCAAGTATTGTTCCTACTCATACTTCATATTATTATTATTAGTTGGGCTGCAGTAGGCAGCACAAGTATTGTTCCTACTCATACTTCATATTATTAGTTGGGCTGCTGTAGGCAGCCCAAGTATTGTTCCTACTCATACTTCATATTATTATTATTATTATTAATTGGGCTGCTGTAGGCAGCCCAAGTATTGTTCCTACTCATAATTCATATTATTCGTTGGGCTGCTGTAGGCAGCCCAAGTATTGTTCCTACTCATACTTCATATTATTCGTTGGGCTGCTGTAGGCAGCCCAAGTATTGTTCCTACTCATACTTCATATTATTATTAGTTGGGCTGCTGTAGGCAGCCCAAGTATTGTTCCTACTCACACTTCATATTATTATTATTAGTTGAGCTGCTGTAGGCAGCCCAAGTATTGTTCCTACTCATACTTCATATTATTATTATTAGTTGGGCTGCTGTAGGCATCCCAAGTATTGTTCCTACTCATACTTAATATTATTATTAGTTGGGCTGCTGTAGGCAGCCCAAGTATTGTTCCTACTCATACTTCATATTATTATTAGTTGGGCTGCTGTAGGCAGCCCAAGTATTGTTCCTACTCATACTTCATATTATTATTAGTTGGGCTGCTGTAGGCAGCCCAAGTATTGTTCCTACTCATACTTCAGATTATTAGTTGGGCTGCTGTAGGCAGCCCAAGTATTGTGCCTACTCATACTTCATATTATTAGTTGGGCTGCTGTAGGCAGCCCAAGTATTGTTCCTACTCATACTTCATATTATTATTAGTTGGGCTGCTGTAGGCAGCCCAAGTATTGTTCCTACTCATACTTCAGATTATTAGTTGGGCTGCTGTAGGCAGCCCAAGTATTGTGCCTACTCATACTTCATATTATTAGTTGGGCTGCTGTAGGCAGCCCAAGTATTGTTCCTACTCATACTTCATATTATTATTATTATTATTAGTTGGGCTGCTGTAGGCAGCCCAAGTATTGTTCCTACTCATACTTCATATTATTATTAGTTGGGCTGCTGTAGGCAGCCCAAGTATTGTTCCTACTCATACTTCATATTATTATTATTAGTTGGGCTGCTGTAGGCAGCCCAAGTATTGTTCCTACTCATACTTCATATTATTATTATTAGTTGGGCTGCTGTAGGCATCCCAAGTATTGTTCCTACTCATACTTAATATTATTATTAGTTGGGCTGCTGTAGGCAGCCCAAGTATTGTTCCTACTCATACTTCATATTATTATTAGTTGGGCTGCTGTAGGCAGCCCAAGTATTGTTCCTACTCATACTTCATATTATTATTAGTTGGGCTGCTGTAGGCAGCCCAAGTATTGTTCCTACTCATACTTCAGATTATTAGTTGGGCTGCTGTAGGCAGCCCAAGTATTGTGCCTACTCATACTTCATATTATTAGTTGGGCTGCTGTAGGCAGCCCAAGTATTGTTCCCACTCATACTTCATATTATTATTATTATTATTAGTTGGGCTGCTGTAGGCAGCCCAAGTATTGTGCCTACTCATACTTCATATTATTAGTTGGGCTGCTGTAGGCAGCCCAAGTGTTGTTCCAACTCATACTTCATATTATTCTTATTATTATTAGTTGGGCTGCTGTAGGCAGCCCAAGTATTGTTCCTACTCATACTTCATATTATTATTAGTTGGGCTGCTGTAGGCAGCCCAAGTATTGTTCCTACTCATACTTCATATTATTATTATTAGTTGGGCTGCTGTAGGCAGCCCAAGTATTGTTCCTACTCATACTTCATATTATTATTAGTTGGGCTGCTGTAGGCAGCCCAAGTATTGTTCCTACCCATACTTCATATTATTATTATTAGTTGGGCTGCTGTAGGCATCCCAAGTATTGTTCCTACTCATACTTTATATTATTATTAGTTGGGCTGCTGTAGGCAGCCCAAGTATTGTTCCTACTCATACTTCATATTATTATTATTAGTTGGGCTGCTGTAGGCAGCCCAAGTATTGTTCCTACTCATAATTCATATTATTAGTTGGACTGCTGTAGGCAGCCCAAGTATTGTTCGTACTCATACTTCATATTATTATTATTATTAGTTGGGCTGCTGTAGGCAGCCCAAGTATTGTTCCTACCCATACTTCATATTATTATTATTATTAGTTGGGCTGCTGTAGGCAGCCCAAGTATTGTTCCTACTCATACTTCATATTATTATTATTAGTTGGGCTGCTGTAGACATCCCAAGTATTGTTCCTACTCATACTTTATATTATTATTAGTTGGGCTGCTGTAGGCAGCCCAAGTATTGTTCCTACTCATACTTCATATTATTATTATTAGTTGGGCTGCTGTAGGCAGCCCAAGTATTGTTCCTACTCATACTTCATATTATTATTAGTTGGGCTGCTGTAGGCAGCCCAAGTATTGTTCCTACTCATACTTCAGATTATTAGTTGGGCTGCTGTAGGCAGCCCAAGTATTGTGCCTACTCATACTTCATATTATTAGTTGGGCTGCTGTAGGCAGCCCAAGTATTGTTCCTACTCATACTTCATATTATTATTATTATTATTAGTTGGGCTGCTGTAGGCAGCCCAAGTATTGTGCCTACTCATACTTCATATTATTAGTTGGGCTGCTGTAGGCAGCCCAAGTATTGTTCCTACTCATACTTCATATTATTATTATTAGTTGGGCTGCTGTAGGCAGCCCAAGTATTGTTCCTACTCATACTTCATATTATTATTAGTTGGGCTGCTGTAGGCAGCCCAAGTATTGTTCCTACCAATACTTCATATTATTATTATTAGTTGGGCTGCTGTAGGCATCCCAAGTATTGTTCCTACTCATACTTTATATTATTATTAGTTGGGCTGCTGTAGGCAGCCCAAGTATTGTTCCTACTCATACTTCATATTATTATTATTAGTTGGGCTGCTGTAGGCATCCCAAGTATTGTTCCTACTCATACTTTATATTATAATTAGTTGGGCTGCTGTAGGCAGCCCAAGTATTGTTCCTACTCATACTTCATATTATTATTAGTTGGGCTGCTGTAGGCAGCCCAAGTATTGTTCCTACTCATACTTCATATTATTATTAGTTGGGCTGCTGTAGGCAGCCCAAGTATTGTTCCTACTCATAATTCATATTATTAGTTGGACTGCTGTAGGCAGCCCAAGTATTGTTCGTACTCATACTTCATATTATTATTATTATTATTAGTTGGGCTGCTGTAGGCAGGCCAAGTATTGTTCCTACTCATACTTCATATTATTATTATTAGTTGGGCTGCTGTAGGCAGGCCTAATATTGTTCCTACTCATACTTTATATTATTATTAGTTGGGCTGCTGTAGGCATCCCAAGTATTGTTCCTACTCATACTTCATATTATTCGTTGGGCTGCTGTAGGCAGCCCAAGTATTGTTCCTACTCATACTTCATATTATTATTATTAGTTGGGCTGCTGTAGGCAGCCCAAGTATTGTTCCTACTCATACTTCATATTATTATTAGTTGGGCTGCTGTAGGCAGCCCAAGTATTGTTCCTACCCATACTTCATATTATTATTATTATTAGTTGGGCTGCTGTAGGCAGCCCAAGTATTGTTCCTACTCATACTTCATATTATTATTATTAGTTGGGCTGCTGTAGGCATCCCAAGTATTGTTCCTACTCATACTTTATATTATTATTAGTTGGGCTGCTGTAGGCAGGCCAAGTATTGTTCCTACTCATACTTCATATTATTATTATTAGTTGGGCTGCTGTAGGCAGGCCTATTATTGTTCCTACTCATACTTTATATTATTATTAGTTGGGCTGCTGTAGGCATCCCAAGTATTGTTCCTACTCATACTTCATATTATTCGTTGGGCTGCTGTAGGCAGCCCAAGTATTGTTCCTACTCATACTTCATATTATTATTATTAGTTGGGCTGCTGTAGGCAGCCCAAGTATTGTTCCTACTCATACTTCATATTATTATTAGTTGGGCTGCTGTAGGCAGCCCAAGTATTGTTCCTACCCATACTTCATATTATTATTATTATTAGTTGGGCTGCTGTAGGCAGCCCAAGTATTGTTCCTACTCATACTTCATATTATTATTATTAGTTGGGCTGCTGTAGGCATCCCAAGTATTGTTCCTACTCATACTTTATATTATTATTAGTTGGGCTGCTGTAGGCAGCCCAAGTATTGTTCCTACTCATACTTCATATTATTATTAGTTGGGCTGCTGTAGGCAGCCCAAGTATTGTTCCTACTCATACTTCATATTATTATTATTAGTTGGGCTGCTGTAGGCAGCCCAAGTATTGTTCCTACTCATACTTCAGATTATTAGTTGGGCTGCTGTAGGCAGCCCAAGTATTGTGCCTACTCATACTTCATATTATTAGTTGGGCTGCTGTAGGCAGCCCAAGTATTGTTCCTACTCATACTTCATATTATTATTATTATTATTAGTTGGGCTGCTGTAGGCAGCCCAAGTATTGTGCCTACTCATACTTCATATTATTAGTTGGGCTGCTGTAGGCAGCCCAAGTATTGTTCCTACTCATACTTCATATTATTATTATTATTATTAGTTGGGCTGCTGTAGGCAGCCCAAGTATTGTTCCTACTCATACTTCATATTATTATTAGTTGGGCTGCTGTAGGCAGCCCAAGTATTGTTCCTACTCATACTTCATATTATTATTATTAGTTGGGCTGCTGTAGGCAGCCCAAGTATTGTTCCTACTCATACTTCATATTATTATTAGTTGGGCTGCTGTAGGCAGCCCAAGTATTGTTCCTACCCATACTTCATATTATTATTATTAGTTGGGCTGCTGTAGGCATCCCAAGTATTGTTCCTACTCATACTTTATATTATTATTAGTTGGGCTGCTGTAGGCAGCCCAAGTATTGTTCCTACTCATACTTCATATTATTATTATTAGTTGGGCTGCTGTAGGCATCCCAAGTATTGTTCCTACTCATACTTCATATTATTATTATTAGTTGGGCTGCTGTAGGCAGCCCAAGTATTGTTCCTACTCATACTTCATATTATTATTAGTTGGGCTGCTGTAGGCAGCCCAAGTATTGTTCCTACTCATACTTCATATTATTATTATTAGTTGGGCTGCTGTAGGCAGCCCAAGTATTGATCCTACTCATACTTCATATTATTATTAGTTGGGCTGCTGTAGGCAGCACAAGTATTGTCCCTACTCATAATTCATATTATTAGTTGGACTGCTGTAGGCAGCCCAAGTATTGTTCGTACTCATACTTCATATTATTATTATTATTATTAGTTGGGCTGCTGTAGGCAGGCCAATTATTGTTCCTACTCATACTTCATATTATTATTATTAGTTGGGCTGCTGTAGGCAGGCCTATTATTGTTCCTACTCATACTTTATATTATTATTAGTTGGGCTGCTGTAGGCATCCCAAGTATTGTTCCTACTCATACTTCATATTATTCGTTGGGCTGCTGTAGGCAGCCCAAGTATTGTTCCTACTCATACTTCATATTATTATTATTAGTTGGGCTGCTGTAGGCAGCCCAAGTATTGTTCCTACTCATACTTCATATTATTATTAGTTGGGCTGCTGTAGGCAGCCCAAGTATTGTTCCTACTCATACTTCATATTATTATTATTAGTTGGGCTGCTGTAGGCAGCCCAAGTATTGTTCCTACTCATACTTCAGATTATTAGTTGGGCTGCTGTAGGCAGCCCAAGTATTGTTCCTACTCATACTTCATATTATTATTATTATTATTAGTTGGGCTGCTGTAGGCAGCCCAAGTATTGTGCCTACTCATACTTCATATTATTAGTTGGGCTGCTGTAGGCAGCCCAAGTATTGTTCCTACTCATACTTCATATTATTATTATTATTATTAGTTGGGCTGCTGTAGGCAGCCCAATATTGTTCCTACTCATACTTCATATTATTATTAGTTGGGCTGCTGTAGGCAGCCCAAGTATTGTTCCTACCCATACTTTATATTATTATTATTAGTTGTGCTGCTGTAGGCATCCCAAGTATTGTTCCTACTCATACTTTATATTATTATTAGTTGGGCTGCTGTAGGCAGCCCAAGTATTGTTCCTACTCATACTTCATATTATTATTATTAGTTGGGCTGCTGTAGGCATCCCAAGTATTCTTCCTACTCATACTTCATATTATTATTATTAGTTGGGCTGCTGTAGGCAGCCCAAGTATTGTTCCTACTCATACTTCATATTATTATTAGTTGGGCTGCTGTAGGCAGCCCAAGTATTGTTCCTACTCATAATTCATATTATTAGTTGGACTGCTGTAGGCAGCCCAAGTATTGTTCGTACTCATACTTCATATTATTATTATTATTATTAGTTGGGCTGCTGTAGGCAGGCCAAGTATTGTTCCTACTCATACTTCATATTATTATTATTAGTTGGGCTGCTGTAGGCAGCCCAAGTATTGTTCCTACTCATACTTCATATTATTATTAGTTGGGCTGCTGTAGGCAGCCCAAGTATTGTTCCTACCCATACTTCATATTATTATTATTAGTTGGGCTGCTGTAGGCAGCCCAAGTATTGTTCCTACTCATACTTCATATTATTATTAGTTGGGCTGCTGTAGGCAGCCCAAGTATTGTTCCTACCCATACTTCATATTATTATTATTAGTTGGGCTGCTGTAGGCATCCCAAGTATTGTTCCTACTCATACTTTATATTATTATTAGTTGGGCTGCTGTAGGCAGCCCAAGTATTGTTCCTACTCATACTTCATATTATTATTATTAGTTGGGCTGCTGTAGGCATCCCAAGTATTGTTCCTACTCATACTTCATATTATTATTATTAGTTGGGCTGCTGTAGGCAGCCCAAGTATTGTTCCTACTCATACTTCATATTATTATTAGTTGGGCTGCTGTAGGCAGCCCAAGTATTGTTCCTACTCATACTTCATATTATTATTATTAGTTGGGCTGCTGTAGGCAGCCCAAGTATTGTCCCTACTCATAATTCATATTATTAGTTGGACTGCTGTAGGCAGCCCAAGTATTGTTCGTACTCATACTTCATATTATTATTATTATTATTAGTTGGGCTGCTGTAGGCAGGCCAATTATTGTTCCTACTCATACTTCATATTATTATTATTAGTTGGGCTGCTGTAGGCAGGCCTATTATTGTTCCTACTCATACTTTATATTATTATTAGTTGGGCTGCTGTAGGCATCCCAAGTATTGTTCCTACTCATACTTCATATTATTCGTTGGGCTGCTGTAGGCAGCCCAAGTATTGTTCCTACTCATACTTCATATTATTATTATTAGTTGGGCTGCTGTAGGCAGCCCAAGTATTGTTCCTACTCATACTTCATATTATTATTAGTTGGGCTGCTGTAGGCAGCCCAAGTATTGTTCCTACTCATACTTCATATTATTATTATTAGTTGGGCTGCTGTAGGCAGCCCAAGTATTGTTCCTACTCATACTTCAGATTATTAGTTGGGCTGCTGTAGGCAGCCCAAGTATTGTTCCTACTCATACTTCATATTATTATTATTATTATTAGTTGGGCTGCTGTAGGCAGCCCAAGTATTGTGCCTACTCATACTTCATATTATTAGTTGGGCTGCTGTAGGCAGCCCAAGTATTGTTCCTACTCATACTTCATATTATTATTATTATTATTAGTTGGGCTGCTGTAGGCAGCCCAATATTGTTCCTACTCATACTTCATATTATTATTAGTTGGGCTGCTGTAGGCAGCCCAAGTATTGTTCCTACCCATACTTTATATTATTATTATTAGTTGTGCTGCTGTAGGCATCCCAAGTATTGTTCCTACTCATACTTTATATTATTATTAGTTGGGCTGCTGTAGGCAGCCCAAGTATTGTTCCTACTCATACTTCATATTATTATTATTAGTTGGGCTGCTGTAGGCATCCCAAGTATTGTTCCTACTCATACTTCATATTATTATTATTAGTTGGGCTGCTGTAGGCAGCCCAAGTATTGTTCCTACTCATACTTCATATTATTATTAGTTGGGCTGCTGTAGGCAGCCCAAGTATTGTTCCTACTCATAATTCATATTATTAGTTGGACTGCTGTAGGCAGCCCAAGTATTGTTCGTACTCATACTTCATATTATTATTATTATTATTAGTTGGGCTGCTGTAGGCAGGCCAAGTATTGTTCCTACTCATACTTCATATTATTATTATTAGTTGGGCTGCTGTAGGCAGGCCTATTATTGTTCCTACTCATACTTTATATTATTATTAGTTGGGCTGCTGTAGGCATCCCAAGTATTGTTCCTACTCATACTTCATATTATTATTATTAGTTGGGCTGCAGTAGGCAGCGCAAGTATTGTTCCTACTCATACTTCATATTATTATTATTAGTTGGGCTGCAGTAGGCAGCGCAAGTATTGTTCCTACTCATACTTCATATTATTAGTTGGGCTGCTGTAGGCAGCCCAAGTATTGTTCCTACTCATACTTCATATTATTATTATTATTATTAATTGGGCTGCTGTAGGCAGCCCAAGTATTGTTCCTACTCATAATTCATATTATTCGTTGGGCTGCTGTAGGCAGCCCAAGTATTGTTCCTACTCATACTTCATATTATTCCTTGGGCTGCTGTAGGCAGCCCAAGTATTGTTCCTACTCATACTTCATATTATTATTAGTTGGGCTGCTGTAGGCAGCCCAAGTATTGTTCCTACTCACACTTCATATTATTATTATTAGTTGGGCTGCTGTAGGCAGCCCAAGTATTGTACCTACTCATATTTCATATTATTAGTTGGGCTGCTGTAGGCAGCCCAAGTATTGTTCCTACTCATACTTCATATTATTAGTTGGGCTGCTGTAGGCAGCCCAAGTATTGTTCCTACTCATACTTCATATTATTAGTTGGGCTGCTGTAGGCAGCCCAAGTATTGTTCCTACTCATACTTCATATTATTATTAGTTGGGCTGCTGTAGGCAGCCCAAGTATTGTTCCTACCCATACTTCATATTATTATTATTATTAGTTGGGCTGCTGTAGGCAGCCCAAGTATTGTTCCTACTCATACTTCATATTATTATTATTAGTTGGGCTGCTGTAGGCATCCCAAGTATTGTTCCTACTCATACTTAATATTATTATTAGTTGGGCTGCTGTAGGCAGCCCAAGTATTGTTCCTACTCATACTTCATATTATTATTAGTTGGGCTGCTGTAGGCAGCCCAAGTATTGTTCCTACTCATACTTCATATTATTATTAGTTGGGCTGCTGTAGGCAGCCCAAGTATTGTTCCTACTCATACTTCAGATTATTAGTTGGGCTGCTGTAGGCAGCCCAAGTATTGTGCCTACTCATACTTCATATTATTAGTTGGGCTGCTGTAGGCAGCCCAAGTATTGTTCCCACTCATACTTCATATTATTATTATTATTATTAGTTGGGCTGCTGTAGGCAGCCCAAGTATTGTGCCTACTCATACTTCATATTATTAGTTGGGCTGCTGTAGGCAGCCCAAGTATTGTTCCTACTCATACTTCATATTATTATTATTATTATTAGTTGGGCTGCTGTAGGCAGCCCAAGTATTGTTCCTACTCATACTTCATATTATTATTAGTTGGGCTGCTGTAGGCAGCCCAAAAATTGTTCCTACTCATACTTCATATTATTATTAGTTGGGCTGCTGTAGGCAGCCCAAGTATTGTTCCTACCCATACTTCATATTATTATTATTAGTTGGGCTGCTGTAGGCATCCCAAGTATTGTTCCTACTCATACTTTATATTATTATTAGTTGGGCTGCTGTAGGCAGCCCAAGTATTGTTCCTACTCATACTTCATATTATTATTATTAGTTGGGCTGCTGTAGGCAGCCCAAGTATTGTTCCTACTCATAATTCATATTATTAGTTGGACTGCTGTAGGCAGCCCAAGTATTGTTCGTACTCATACTTCATATTATTATTATTATTATTAGTTGGGCTGCTGTAGGCAGGCCAAGTATTGTTCCTACTCATACTTCATATTATTATTATTAGTTGGGCTGCTGTAGGCAGGCCTATTATTGTTCCTACTCATACTTTATATTATTATTAGTTGGGCTGCTGTAGGCAGCCCAAGTATTGTTCCTACTCACACTTCATATTATTATTATTAGTTGGGCTGCTGTAGGCATCCCAAGTATTGTTCCTACTCATACTTCATATTATTATTATTAGTTGGGCTGCAGTAGGCAGCGCAAGTATTGTTCCTACTCATACTTCATATTATTATTATTAGTTGGGCTGCAGTAGGCAGCGCAAGTATTGTTCCTACTCATACTTCATATTATTATTATTATTATTAATTGGGCTGCTGTAGGCAGCCCAAGTATTGTTCCTACTCATAATTCATATTATTCGTTGGGCTGCTGTAGGCAGCCCAAGTATTGTTCCTACTCATACTTCATATTATTCGTTGGGCTGCTGTAGGCAGCCCAAGTATTGTTCCTACTCATACTTCATATTATTATTATTATTATTAGTTGGGCTGCTGTAGGCAGCCCAAGTATTGTTCCTACTCATACTTCATATTATTATTATTAGTTGGGCTGCTGTAGGCAGGCCAATTATTGTTACTACTCATACTTCATATTATTATTAGTTGGGCTGCTGTAGGCAGCCCAAGTATTGTTCCTACTCACACTTCATATTATTATTATTATTAGTTGGGCTGCTGTAGGCAGCCCAAGTATTGTACCTACTCATATTTCATATTATTAGTTGGGCTGCTGTAGGCAGCCCAAGTATTGTTCCTACTCATACTTCATATTATTAGTTGGGCTGCTGTAGGCAGCCCAAGTATTGTTCCTACTCATACTTCATATTATTAGTTGGGCTGCTGTAGGCAGCCCAAGTATTGTTCCTACTCAAACTTCATATTATTATTATTAGTTGGGCTGCTGTAGGCAGCCCAAGTATTTGTCCTACTCATACTTCATATTATTATTATTAGTTGGGCTGCTGTAGGCAGCCCAAGTATTGTTCCTACTCATACTTCATATTATTATTATTAGTTGGGCTGCTGTAGGCATCCCAATTATTGTACCTACTCATACTTTATATTATTATTATTAGTTGGGCTGCTGTAGGCAGGCCAAGTATTGTTCCTACTCATACTTCATATTATTATTAGTTGGGCTGCTGTAGGCAGCCCAAGTATTGTTCCTACTCATACTTCACATTATTAGTTGGGCTGCTGTAGGCAGCCCAAGTATTGTACCTACTCATATTTCATATTATTATTATTAGTTGGGCTGCTGTAGGCATCCCAAGTATTGTACCTACTCATACTTTATATTATTATTATTATTAGTTGGGCTGCTGTAGGCATCCCAAGTATTGTACCTACTCATACTTTATATTATTATTATTAGTTGGGCTGCTGTAGGCATCCCAAGTATTGTTCCTACTCATACTTTATATTATTATTATTAGTTGGGCTGCTGTAGGCAGCCCAAGTATTTGTCCTACTCATACTTCATATTATTATTATTAGTTGGGCTGCTGTAGGCAGCCCAAGTATTGTTCCTACTCATACTTCATATTATTATTATTAGTTGGGCTGCTGTAGGCATCCCAATTATTGTACCTACTCATACTTTATATTATTATTATTAGTTGGGCTGCTGTAGGCAGGCCAAGTATTGTTCCTACTCATACTTCATATTATTATTAGTTGGGCTGCTGTAGGCAGCCCAAGTATTGTTCCTACTCATACTTCATATTATTATTAGTTGGGCTGCTGTAGGCAGCCCAAGTATTGTTCCTACTCATACTTCATATTATTAGTTGGGCTGCTGTAGGCAGCCCAAGTATTGTTCCTACTCATACTTCATATTATTAGTTGGGCTGCTGTAGGCAGCCCAAGTATTGTTCCTACTCATACTTCATATTATTAGTTGGGCTGCTGTAGGCAGCCCAAGTATTTGTCCTACTCATACTTCATATTATTATTATTAGTTGGGCTGCTGTAGGCAGCCCAAGTATTGTTCCTACTCATACTTCATATTATTATTATTAGTTGGGCTGCTGTAGGCATCCCAATTATTGTACCTACTCATACTTTATATTATTATTATTAGTTGGGCTGCTGTAGGCAGGCCAAGTATTGTTCCTACTCATACTTCATATTATTATTAGTTGGGCTGCTGTAGGCAGCCCAAGTATTGTTCCTACTCATACTTCACATTATTAGTTGGGCTGCTGTAGGCATCCCAAGTATTGTTCCTACTCATACTTTATATTATTATTAGTTGGGCTGCTGTAGGCAGCCCAAGTATTTGTCCTACTCATACTTCATATTATTATTATTAGTTGGGCTGCTGTAGGCAGCCCAAGTATTGTTCCTACTCATACTTCATATTATTATTATTAGTTGGGCTGCTGTAGGCATCCCAATTATTGTACCTACTCATACTTTATATTATTATTATTAGTTGGGCTGCTGTAGGCAGGCCAAGTATTGTTCCTACTCATACTTCATATTATTATTAGTTGGGCTGCTGTAGGCAGCCCAAGTATTGTTCCTACTCATACTTCACATTATTAGTTGGGCTGCTGTAGGCAGCCCAAGTATTGTACCTACTCATATTTCATATTATTATTATTAGTTGGGCTGCTGTAGGCATCCCAAGTATTGTACCTACTCATACTTTATATTATTATTATTATTAGTTGGGCTGCTGTAGGCATCCCAAGTATTGTACCTACTCATACTTTATATTATTATTATTAGTTGGGCTGCTGTAGGCATCCCAAGTATTGTTCCTACTCATACTTTATATTATTATTATTAGTTGGGCTGCTGTAGGCAGCCCAAGTATTTGTCCTACTCATACTTCATATTATTATTATTAGTTGGGCTGCTGTAGGCAGCCCAAGTATTGTTCCTACTCATACTTCATATTATTATTATTAGTTGGGCTGCTGTAGGCATCCCAATTATTGTACCTACTCATACTTTATATTATTATTATTAGTTGGGCTGCTGTAGGCAGGCCAAGTATTGTTCCTACTCATACTTCATATTATTATTAGTTGGGCTGCTGTAGGCAGCCCAAGTATTGTTCCTACTCATACTTCATATTATTATTAGTTGGGCTGCTGTAGGCAGCCCAAGTATTGTTCCTACTCATACTTCATATTATTAGTTGGGCTGCTGTAGGCAGCCCAAGTATTGTTCCTACTCATACTTCATATTATTAGTTGGGCTGCTGTAGGCAGCCCAAGTATTGTTCCTACTCAAACTTCATATTATTATTATTAGTTGGGCTGCTGTAGGCAGCCCAAGTATTGTTCCTACTCATACTTCATATTATTAGTTGGGCTGCTGTAGGCAGGCCAAGTATTGTTCCTACTCATACTTCATATTATTATTAGTTGGGCTGCTGTAGGCAGCCCAAGTATTGTTCCTACTCATACTTTATATTATTATTATTAGTTGGGCTGCTGTAGGCAGGCCAAGTATTGTTCCTACTCATACTTCATATTATTATTAGTTGGGCTGCTGTAGGCAGCCCAAGTATTGTTCCTACTCATACTTCACATTATTAGTTGGGATGCTGTAGGCATCCCAAGTATTGTTCCTACTCATACTTTATATTATTATTAGTTGGGCTGCTGTAGGCAGCCCAAGTATTGTTCCTACTCATACTTCATATTATTATTATTAGTTGGGCTGCTGTAGGCAGCCCAAGTATTGTTCCTACTCATAATTCATATTATTAGTTGGACTGCTGTAGGCAGCCCAAGTATTGTTCGTACTCATACTTCATATTATTATTATTATTATTAGTTCGGCTGCTGTAGGCAGGCCAAGTATTGTTCCTACTCATACTTCATATTATTATTATTAGTTGGGCTGCTGTAGGCAGGCCTATTATTGTTCCTACTCATACTTTATATTATTATTAGTTGGGCTGCTGTAGGCAGCCCAAGTATTGTTCCTACTCACACTTCATATTATTATTATTAGTTGGGCTGCTGTAGGCATCCCAAGTATTGTTCCTACTCATACTTCATATTATTATTATTAGTTGGGCTGCAGTAGGCAGCGCAAGTATTGTTCCTACTCATACTTCATATTATTATTATTAGTTGGGCTGCAGTAGGCAGCGCAAGTATTGTTCCTACTCATACTTCATATTATTTGTTGGGCTGCTGTAGGCAGCCCAAGTATTGTTCCTACTCATACTTCATATTATTATTATTATTATTATTAATTGGGCTGCTGTAGGCAGCCCAAGTATTGTTCCTACTCATAATTCATATTATTCGTTGGGCTGCTGTAGGCAGCCCAAGTATTGTTCCTACTCATACTTCATATTATTCGTTGGGCTGCTGTAGGCAGCCCAAGTATTGTTCCTACTCATACTTCATATTATTATTATTATTATTAGTTGGGCTGCTGTAGGCAGCCCAAGTATTGTTCCTACTCATACTTCATATTATTATTATTAGTTGGGCTGCTGTAGGCAGGCCAATTATTGTTACTACTCATACTTCATATTATTATTAGTTGGGCTGCTGTAGGCAGCCCAAGTATTGTTCCTACTCACACTTCATATTATTATTATTAGTTGGGCTGCTGTAGGCAGCCCAAGTATTGTACCTACTCATATTTCATATTATTAGTTAGGCTGCTGTAGGCAGCCCAAGTATTGTTCCTACTCATACTTCATATTATTAGTTGGGCTGCTGTAGGCAGCCCAAGTATTGTTCCTACTCATACTTCATATTATTAGTTGGGCTGCTGTAGGCAGCCCAAGTATTGTTCCTACTCAAACTTCATATTATTATTATTAGTTGGGCTGCTGTAGGCAGCCCAAGTATTTGTCCTACTCATACTTCATATTATTATTATTAGTTGGGCTGCTGTAGGCAGCCCAAGTATTGTTCCTACTCATACTTCATATTATTATTATTAGTTGGGCTGCTGTAGGCATCCCAATTATTGTACCTACTCATACTTTATATTATTATTATTAGTTGGGCTGCTGTAGGCAGGCCAAGTATTGTTCCTACTCATACTTTATATTATTATTATTAGTTGGGCTGCTGTAGGCAGGCCAAGTATTGTTCCTACTCATACTTCATATTATTATTAGTTGGGCTGCTGTAGGCAGCCCAAGTATTGTTCCTACTCATACTTCACATTATTAGTTGGGCTGATGTAGGCAGCCCAAGTATTGTACCTACTCATATTTCATATTATTATTATTATTAGTTGGGCTGCTGTAGGCATCCCAAGTATTGTACCTACTCATACTTTATATTATTATTATTATTAGTTGGGCTGCTGTAGGCATCCCATGTATTGTACCTACTCATACTTTATATTATTATTATTAGTTGGGCTGCTGTAGGCAGCCCAAGTATTGTTCCTACTCATACTTCATATTATTAGTTGGGCTGCTGTAGGCAGCCCAAGTATTGTTCCTACTCAAACTTCATATTATTATTATTAGTTGGGCTGCTGTAGGCAGCCCAAGTATTGTTCCTACTCATACTTCATATTATTAGTTGGGCTGCTGTAGGCAGCCCAAGTATTTGTCCTACTCATACTTCATATTATTATTATTATTAGTTGGGCTGCTGTAGGCAGCCCAAGTATTGTTCCTACTCATACTTCATATTATTATTATTAGTTGGGCTGCTGTAGGCATCCCAATTGTTGTACCTACTCATACTTTATATTATTATTATTAGTTGGGCTGCTGTAGGCAGGCCAAGTATTGTTCCTACTCATACTTCATATTATTATTAGTTGGGCTGCTGTAGGCAGCCCAAGTATTGTTCCTACTCATACTTCATATTATTATTAGTTGGGCTGCTGTAGGCAGCCCAAGTATTTTTCCTACTCATACTTCATATTATTAGTTGGGCTGCTGTAGGCAGCCCAAGTATTGTTCCTACTCATACTTCATATTATTAGTTGGGCTGCTGTAGGCAGCCCAAGTATTGTTCCTACTCAAACTTCATATTATTATTATTAGTTGGGCTGCTGTAGGCAGGCCAAGTATTGTTCCTACTCATACTTCATATTATTAGTTGGGCTGCTGTAGGCAGCCCAAGTATTGTTTCTACTCATACTTCATATTATTAGTTGGGCTGCTGTAGGCAGCCCAAGTATTGTTCCTACTCATACTTCATATTATTATTATTATTAGTTGGGCTGCTGTAGGCAGCCCACGTATTGTTCCTACTCATACTTCATATTATTATTATTAGTTGGGCTGCTGTAGGCAGCCCAAGTATTGTTCCTACTCACACTTCATATTATTAGTTGGGCTGCTGTAGGCAGCCCAAGTATTGTTCCTACTCATACTTCATATTATTATTATTAGTTGGGCTGCTGTAGGCATCCCAAGTATTGTACCTACTCAGACTTTATATTATTATTATTAGTTGGGCTGCTGTAGGCAGCGCAAGTATTGTTCCTACTCATACTTCATATTATTATTATTAGTTGGGCTGCAGTAGGCAGCGCAAGTATTGTTCCTACTCATACTTCATATTATTTGTTGGGCTGCTGTAGGCAGCCCAAGTATTGTTCCTACTCATACTTCATATTATTATTATTATTATTATTAATTGGGCTGCTGTAGGCAGCCCAAGTATTGTTCCTACTCATAATTCATATTATTCGTTGGGCTGCTGTAGGCAGCCCAAGTATTGTTCCTACTCATACTTCATATTATTCGTTGGGCTGCTGTAGGCAGCCCAAGTATTGTTCCTACTCATACTTCATATTATTATTATTATTATTAGTTGGGCTGCTGTAGGCAGCCCAAGTATTGTTCCTACTCATACTTCATATTATTATTATTAGTTGGGCTGCTGTAGGCAGGCCAATTATTGTTACTACTCATACTTCATATTATTATTAGTTGGGCTGCTGTAGGCAGCCCAAGTATTGTTCCTACTCACACTTCATATTATTATTATTAGTTGGGCTGCTGTAGGCAGCCCAAGTATTGTACCTACTCATATTTCATATTATTAGTTAGGCTGCTGTAGGCAGCCCAAGTATTGTTCCTACTCATACTTCATATTATTAGTTGGGCTGCTGTAGGCAGCCCAAGTATTGTTCCTACTCATACTTCATATTATTAGTTGGGCTGCTGTAGGCAGCCCAAGTATTGTTCCTACTCAAACTTCATATTATTATTATTAGTTGGGCTGCTGTAGGCAGCCCAAGTATTTGTCCTACTCATACTTCATATTATTATTATTAGTTGGGCTGCTGTAGGCAGCCCAAGTATTGTTCCTACTCATACTTCATATTATTATTATTAGTTGGGCTGCTGTAGGCATCCCAATTATTGTACCTACTCATACTTTATATTATTATTATTAGTTGGGCTGCTGTAGGCAGGCCAAGTATTGTTCCTACTCATACTTTATATTATTATTATTAGTTGGGCTGCTGTAGGCAGGCCAAGTATTGTTCCTACTCATACTTCATATTATTATTAGTTGGGCTGCTGTAGGCTGCCCAAGTATTGTTCCTACTCATACTTCACATTATTAGTTGGGCTGATGTAGGCAGCCCAAGTATTGTACCTACTCATATTTCATATTATTATTATTATTAGTTGGGCTGCTGTAGGCATCCCAAGTATTGTACCTACTCATACTTTATATTATTATTATTATTAGTTGGGCTGCTGTAGGCATCCCATGTATTGTACCTACTCATACTTTATATTATTATTATTAGTTGGGCTGCTGTAGGCAGCCCAAGTATTGTTCCTACTCATACTTCATATTATTAGTTGGGCTGCTGTAGGCAGCCCAAGTATTGTTCCTACTCAAACTTCATATTATTATTATTAGTTGGGCTGCTGTAGGCAGCCCAAGTATTGTTCCTACTCATACTTCATATTATTATTATTATTAGTTGGGCTGCTGTAGGCAGCCCAAGTATTGTTCCTACTCATACTTCATATTATTATTATTAGTTGGGCTGCTGTAGGCATCCCAATTGTTGTACCTACTCATACTTTATATTATTATTATTAGTTGGGCTGCTGTAGGCAGGCCAAGTATTGTTCCTACTCATACTTCATATTATTATTAGTTGGGCTGCTGTAGGCAGCCCAAGTATTGTTCCTACTCATACTTCATATTATTATTAGTTGGGCTGCTGTAGGCAGCCCAAGTATTTTTCCTACTCATACTTCATATTATTAGTTGGGCTGCTGTAGGCAGCCCAAGTATTGTTCCTACTCATACTTCATATTATTAGTTGGGCTGCTGTAGGCAGCCCAAGTATTGTTCCTACTCAAACTTCATATTATTATTATTAGTTGGGCTGCTGTAGGCAGGCCAAGTATTGTTCCTACTCATACTTCATATTATTAGTTGGGCTGCTGTAGGCAGCCCAAGTATTGTTTCTACTCATACTTCATATTATTAGTTGGGCTGCTGTAGGCAGCCCAAGTATTGTTCCTACTCATACTTCATATTATTATTATTATTAGTTGGGCTGCTGTAGGCAGCCCACGTATTGTTCCTACTCATACTTCATATTATTATTATTAGTTGGGCTGCTGTAGGCAGCCCAAGTATTGTTCCTACTC
Organism: Synaphobranchus kaupii; assembly: GCA_029718625.1. Taxonomy (NCBI): domain Eukaryota; kingdom Metazoa; phylum Chordata; class Actinopteri; order Anguilliformes; family Synaphobranchidae; genus Synaphobranchus; species Synaphobranchus kaupii. The sequence goes on from CM056389.1 coordinate 10,913,938, forward strand.
ACACTTCATATTATTAGTTGGGCTGCTGTAGGCAGCCCAAGTATTGTTCCTACTCATACTTCATATTATTATTATTAGTTGGGCTGCTGTAGGCATCCCAAGTATTGTACCTACTCAGACTTTATATTATTATTATTAGTTGGGCTGCTGTAGGCAGCCCAAGTATTGTTCCTACTCATACTTCATATTATTATTATTATTATTATTATTATTATTAGTTGGGCTGCTGTAGGCAGCCCAAGTATTGTTCCTACTCATACTTCATATTATTATTATTAGTTGGGCTGCTTTAGGCATCCCAAGTATTGTACCTACTCATACTTTATATTATTATTATTTGGGCTGCTGTAGGCAGCCCAAGTATTGTTCCTACTCACACTTCATATCATTAGTTGGGCTGCTGTAGGTAGCCCAAGTATTGTTCCTACTCATATTTCATATTATTAGTTGGGCTGCTGTAGGCAGCCCAAGTATTGTTCCTACTCATACTTCATATTATTAGTTGGGCTGCTGTAGGCAGCCCAAGTATTGTTCCCACTCATACTTCATATTATTATTATTATTATTATTATTATTAGTTGGGCTGCTGTAGGCAGCCCAAGTATTTTTCCTACTCATACTTCAGATTTTTAGTTGGGCTGCTGTAGGCAGCCCAAGTATTGTTCCTACTCACACTTCATATTACATTACATTACATTACATTACATTATAGGCATTTAGCAGACGCTCTAATCCAGAGCGACTTACACATCATGATATATTATTAGTTTGGCTGCTGTACGCAGCCCAAGTATTGTTCCTACTCATACTTCACATTATTATTATTAGTTGGGCTGCTGTAGGCAGCCCAAGTATTGTTCCTACTCATACTTCATATTATTAGTTGGGCTGCTGTAGGCAGCCCAAGTATTGTTCCTACTCATACTTCATATTATTATTAGTTGGGCTGCTGTAGGCAGCCCAAGTATTGTTCCTACTCATACTTCATATTATTATTATTAGTTGGGCTGCTGTAGGCATCCCAAGTATTGTACCTACTCAGACTTTATATTATTATTATTAGTTGGGCTGCTGTAGGCAGCCCAAGTATTGTTCCTACTCATACTTCATATTATTATTATTATTATTATTATTATTATTAGTTGGGCTGCTGTAGGCAGCCCAAGTATTGTTCCTACTCATACTTCATATTATTATTATTAGTTGGGCTGCTTTAGGCATCCCAAGTATTGTACCTACTCATACTTTATATTATTATTATTTGGGCTGCTGTAGGCAGCCCAAGTATTGTTCCTACTCACACTTCATATCATTAGTTGGGCTGCTGTAGGTAGCCCAAGTATTGTTCCTACTCATATTTCATATTATTAGTTGGGCTGCTGTAGGCAGCCCAAGTATTGTTCCTACTCATACTTCATATTATTAGTTGGGCTGCTGTAGGCAGCCCAAGTATTGTTCCCACTCATACTTCATATTATTATTATTATTATTATTATTATTATTAGTTGGGCTGCTGTAGGCAGCCCAAGTATTTTTCCTACTCATACTTCAGATTTTTAGTTGGGCTGCTGTAGGCAGCCCAAGTATTGTTCCTACTCACACTTCATATTACATTACATTACATTACATTACATTATAGGCATTTAGCAGACGCTCTAATCCAGAGCGACTTACACATCATGATATATTATTAGTTTGGCTGCTGTACGCAGCCCAAGTATTGTTCCTACTCATACTTCACATTATTATTATTAGTTGGGCTGCTGTAGGCAGCCCAAGTATTGTTCCTACTCATACTTCATATTATTAGTTGGGCTGCTGTAGGCAGCCCAAGTATTGCGCCTACTCATACTTCATATTATTAGTTGGGCTGCTGTAGGCAGCCCAAGTATTGTTCCTACTCATACTTCATATTATTATTAGTTGGGCTGCTGTAGGCAGCCCAAGTATTGTTCCTACTCATACTTCATATTATTATTATTAGTTGGGCTGCTGTAGGCAGCCCAAGTATTGTTCCTACTCATACTTCATATTATTATTAGTTGGGCTGCTGTAGGCAGCCCAAGTATTGTTCCTACTCATACTTCACATTATTAAAGAGAATACCAAACCCGGACTACTTCGCTAGGACTAACCCGAGATAAGGAGGACTGGAGCACACAGAGCTCAGAGCAAAACAAAATATTTTAATACGACTGACGTTTCGACATCAACGACGTCTTCTTCAGAGTCAAAATGGAAATACAGACAAATGCACCGGGAGGTATATAAATACCCTCCCATCAATTACACAAAATAAGGTGCGCATGTGTAGGACTAATAAATCTCGTCATAGATACCACATATACAATGTTATCTTCTTTAACAGGATAAAGAGAAGAACGACAAATGTCATAGGTAAATGAACTAAATAATTGTCTATTGTGAACATGGCATAAAACAATATAAAATGAAAATCAAAAAGCCTGTACACAAGTTACAAAAAACATGAAAGATTCAGCGACTCATTTAACCCATTGGGTTCCACACTATTAAGTGTATGTATCCAGTACGCCTCCCTGCGGAGCAGTTGCTTAATAATATCTCCGCCTCTGGATGATGAAGTGACTCTCTCAATACCCCAAAATTTTAGAGAAGAGACAGAACCATGATTGGCTTCAGCGTAATGTCGCGCAATAGCATAGTCCATATTTTTAGACCGGATCGCGGTCTTATGTTCAGCAATTCTAAGTTTGAGGGCTCTCTTAGTCTGTCTGATGTAGATTTTGGAGCATATACATTTCAGCATGTAGATAACATGGGTAGTGTTGCAGTTAATAAAAGTGGTTATTTTAAATTCCTTGCCCGAACGTGGATGACAGAAGACTTTAATGTCATTAGAGTTAGAGCAATGGACACAGTGTCCACAGTGATAGAACCCTCTAGGGGGCGTAGGTAGCCAGGAGGGTTTTGTCTGCGGACTACTCACCATGCTGTGAACCACCTTATCTTTTAAGTTGTGTGGCCTTCTAAAGCACACTCGCGGAGGTTCGGAAGTAAATTTATTTAAAAGAGGGTCACTCTGGAGAATGGGCCAGTGTTTACGGACAATGTTTTTAACTCTTCCAGCGACCGGACTGAACTCAGTGGAAAAGCAAATACGAGGAAGGGTAGCACGTTTAGGCTTTTTACAGAGGAGGGACTTCCTATCAGTATGGCGGGCTCGGTCAATAGCGGCAGTAACGTCAACAATACTGTAGCCTCTTTGAAGAAATCTGCTACGCATCTGACAGATGTTGCTTTCAAATTTTGCATCCGTGCTACAGTTGCGTCTCAAGCGCAAGAACTGTCCAATCGGTATATTACGTATCAATGGACGGGGGTGATTGCTATCCGCTCTTAACAGAGTATTTCTGCTTAAGGGTTTACGGAAGATGGTAGATTCAAGTTTACCGTCATCACCTTTAAAAATAGTCAGGTCTAGAAAATTAATGGATCTCACGTCATGTTCCTCTGTAAAAGACAAATGACGATCTCTAGAATTCACATACCTCAAGAAATCTTCAAATTCGAGTACAGTACCATCCCACACGAGCAGTATGTCGTCAATGTATCTACGCCACAGGGAGATTTTGGAGAGAAAGGGATTAATGGAATTATGGATAAATTTCTCTTCCCAGTGACCCATGAACAGATTAGCATAATTCGGTGCAAAAGCTGCTCCCATTGCTGTACCCTGAGTCTGTAAATAATAACAGCCATTGTATTGGAAATAGTTCATGGTGAGTGCCATCTCCGTAAGGGTGATAAGGAAACTTGAAGGGGGTAATAGGTCTTCCGGGCGTGTGGAGAGGTAGTATGACAGAGCTTCCAGACCTCCTTTATGGGGAATGTTGGTGTACAAACTCTGTACATCTAACGACGCTAAAATAGTAGCTGAATTCACACGAACACCTTCAATAACCCTAAGAAGATCAGACGTATCACCTATATACGAAGGCAGGGTAGGAACCAATTTCTTAATAAAAAAGTCAACATATTGTGAGAGAGGTTCTGTAAGGCTACCATTGCCTGACACTATAGGGCGCAGTGGAGGATCAGATACAGACTTGTGAATTTTTGGGAGACCATACAAAATCGGGCATATGGGGTATTTAGTACTTAAAAAATCCCTTTCATTTTTAGTGATCCAACCCGTAGACAAGGCATTTTCTATGGCAGAGTCAATTTCACATTTTATGCGCTCTGTTGGATTAGCGCAAAGAGGTGAGTAGAATTGTTCATTCAAAAGTTTTTTTTTATACTCTTATCGTATTGTTCAAACGCTAGAACAACTACTGCTCGGCCTTTGTCGGCGCTGCGAATGACCAAGTTTGAATTAAGTTGTAGATCTTTCAAGGCTTTGCGTTCTTAAAAGATAAGGTGGTTCACAGCATGGTGAGTAGTCCGCAGACAAAACCCTCCTGGCTACCTACGCCCCCTAGAGGGTTCTATCGCTGTGGACACTGTGTCCATTGCTCTAACTCTAATGACATTAAAGTCTTCTGTCATCCACGTTCGGGCAAGGAATTTAAAATAACCACTTTTATTAACTGCAACACTACCCATGTTATCTACATGCTGAAATGTATATGCTCCAAAATCTACATCGGACAGACTAAGAGAGCCCTCAAACTTAGAATTGCTGAACATAAGACCGCGATCCGGTCTAAAAATATGGACTATGCTATTGCGCGACATTACGCTGAAGCCAATCATGGTTCTGTCTCTTCTCTAAAATTTTGGGGTATTGAGAGAGTCACTTCATCATCCAGAGGCGGAGATATTATTAAGCAACTGCTCCGCAGGGAGGCGTACTGGATACATACACTTAATAGTGTGGAACCCAATGGGTTAAATGAGTCGCTGAATCTTTCATGTTTTTTGTAACTTGTGTACAGGCTTTTTGATTTTCATTTTATATTGTTTTATGCCATGTTCACAATAGACAATTATTTAGTTCATTTACCTATGACATTTGTCGTTCTTCTCTTTATCCTGTTAAAGAAGATAACATTGTATATGTGGTATCTATGACGAGATTTATTAGTCCTACACATGCGCACCTTATTTTGTGTAATTGATGGGAGGGTATTTATATACCTCCCGGTGCATTTGTCTGTATTTCCATTTTGACTCTGAAGAAGACGTCGTTGACGTCGAAACGTCAGTCGTATTAAAATATTTTCTTTTGCTCTGAGCTCTGTGTGCTCCAGTCCTCCTTATCTCGGGTTAGTCCTAGCGAAGTAGTCCGGGTTTGGTATTCTCTTTATTCACTGGTCCTTCTGTTGAGCACCTATAGTTCCTTGTCTATATAGCTGGCTTGTAGCGCGTTTGGGATCACCCCCTTTTTACTTCAGATTATTAGTTGGGCTGCTGTAGGCAGCCCAAGTATTGTTCCTACCCATACTTCATATTATTATTATTATTATTAGTTGGGCTGCTGTAGGCAGCCCAAGTATTGTTCCTACTCATACTTCATATTATTAGTTGGGCTGCTGTAGGCAGCCCAAGTATTGTGCCTACTCATACATACTTCATATTATTAGTTGGGCTGCTTTAGGCAGCCCAAGTATTGTTCCTACTCATACTTCATATTATTATTATTAGTTGGGCTGCTGTAGGCAGGCCAATTATTGTTCCTACTCATACTTCATATTATTATTAGTTGGGCTGCTGTAGGCAGCCCAAGTATTGTTCCTAATCATACTTCATATTATTAGTTGGGCTGCTGTAGGCAGCCCAAGTATTGTTCCTACTCATATTTCATATTATTCTTATTATTATTACTTGGGCTGCTGTAGGCAGCCCAAGTATTGTTCCTGCTCATACTTCATATTATTATTATTAGTTGGGCTGCAGTAGGCAGCCCAAGTATTGTTCCTACTCATACTTCATATTATTATTATTATTAGTTGGGCTGCTGTAGGCAGCCCAAGTATTGTTCCTACTCATACTTCATATTATTATTATTAGTTGGGCTGCTGTAGGGAGCCCAAGTATTGTTCCTACTCATACTTCATATTATTAGTTTGGCTGCTGTAGGCAGCCCAAATATTGTTCCTACTCATACTTCCTTTTATTATTATTAGTTGGGCTGCTGTAGGCAGCCCAAGTATTGTTCCTACTCATACTTCATATTATTATTATTAGTTGGGCTGCTGTAGGCAGCCCAAGTATTGTTTCTACTCATACTTCATATTATTATTAGTTGGGCTGCTGTAGGCAGCCCAAGTATTGTTCCTACCCATACTTCATATTATTATTATTATTAGTTGGGTTGCTGTAGGCAGCCCAAGTATTGTGCCTACTCATACTTCATATTATTAGTTGGGCTGCTGTAGACAGCCCAAGTATTGTGCCTACACATACTTCATATTATTAGTTGGGCTGCTGTAGGCAGCCCAAGTATTGTTCCTACTCATACTTCATATTATTATTATTAGTTGGGCTGCTGTAGGCAGCCCAAATATTGTTCCTACTCACAATTCATATTATTAGTTTGGCTGCTGTAGGCATCCCAAGTATTGTACCTACTCATACTTTATATTATTATTATTAGTTGGGCTGCTGTAGGCATCCCAAGTATTGTTCCTACTCATACTTTATATTATTATTATTAGTTGGGCTGCTGTAGGCAGCCCAAGTATTGTTCCTACTCATACTTCATATTATTATTATTAGTTGGGCTGCTGTAGGCAGCCCAAGTATTGTTCCTACTCATACTTCATATTATTATTATTAGTTGGGCTGCTGTAGGCAGCCCAAGTATTGTTCCTACTCACACTTCATATTATTAGTTGGGCTGCTGTAGGCAGCCCAAGTATTGAACCTACTCATACTTCATATTATTATTAGTTGGGCTGCTGTAGGCAGCCCAAGTATTGTTCCTACTCATACTTCATATTATTATTATTAGTTGGGCTGCTGTAGGCAGCCCAAGTATTGTTCCTACTCATACTTCATATTATTATTAGTTGGGCTGCTGTAGGCAGCCCAAGTATTGTTCCTACTCATACTTCACATTATTAAAGAGAATACCAAACCCGGACTACTTCGCTAGGACTAACCCGAGATAAGGAGGACTGGAGCACACAGAGCTCAGAGCAAAACAAAATATTTTAATACGACTGACGTTTCGACATCAACGACGTCTTCTTCAGAGTCAAAATGGAAATACAGACAAATGCACCGGGAGGTATATAAATACCCTCCCATCAATTACACAAAATAAGGTGCGCATGTGTAGGACTAATAAATCTCGTCATAGATACCACATATACAATGTTATCTTCTTTAACAGGATAAAGAGAAGAACGACAAATGTCATAGGTAAATGAACTAAATAATTGTCTATTGTGAACATGGCATAAAACAATATAAAATTAAAATCAAAAAGCCTGTACACAAGTTACAAAAAACATGAAAGATTCAGCGACTCATTTAACCCATTGGGTTCCACACTATTAAGTGTATGTATCCAGTACGCCTCCCTGCGGAGCAGTTGCTTAATAATATCTCCGCCTCTGGATGATGAAGTGACTCTCTCAATACCCCAAAATTTTAGAGAAGAGACAGAACCATGATTGGCTTCAGCGTAATGTCGCGCAATAGCATAGTCCATATTTTTAGACCGGATCGCGGTCTTATGTTCAGCAATTCTAAGTTTGAGGGCTCTCTTAGTCTGTCTGATGTAGATTTTGGAGCATATACATTTCAGCATGTAGATAACATGGGTAGTGTTGCAGTTAATAAAAGTGGTTATTTTAAATTCCTTGCCCGAACGTGGATGACAGAAGACTTTAATGTCATTAGAGTTAGAGCAATGGACACAGTGTCCACAGTGATAGAACCCTCTAGGGGGCGTAGGTAGCCAGGAGGGTTTTGTCTGCGGACTACTCACCATGCTGTGAACCACCTTATCTTTTAAGTTGTGTGGCCTTCTAAAGCACACTCGCGGAGGTTCGGAAGTAAATTTATTTAAAAGAGGGTCACTCTGGAGAATGGGCCAGTGTTCACGGACAATGTTTTTAACTCTTCCAGCGACCGGACTGAACTCAGTGGAAAAGCAAATACGAGGAAGGGTAGCACGCTTAGGCTTTTTACAGAGGAGGGACTTCCTATCAGTATGGCGGGCTCGGTCAATAGCGGCAGTAACGTCAACAATACTGTAGCCTCTTTGAAGAAATCTGCTACGCATCTGACAGATGTTGCTTTCAAATTTTGCATCCGTGCTACAGTTGCGTCTCAAGCGCAAGAACTGTCCAATCGGTATATTACGTATCAGTGGACGGGGGTGATTGCTATCCGCTCTTAACAGAGTATTTCTGCTTAAGGGTTTACGGAAGATGGTAGATTCAAGTTTACCGTCATCACCTTTAAAAATAGTCAGGTCTAGAAAATTAATGGATCTCACGTCATGTTCCTCTGTAAAAGACAAATGACGATCTCTAGAATTCACATACCTCAAGAAATCTTCAAATTCGAGTACAGTACCATCCCACACGAGCAGTATGTCGTCAATGTATCTACGCCACAGGGAGATTTTGGAGAGAAAGGGATTAATGGAATTATGGATAAATTTCTCTTCCCAGTGACCCATGAACAGATTAGCATAATTCGGTGCAAAAGCTGCTCCCATTGCTGTACCCTGAGTCTGTAAATAATAACAGCCATTGTATTGGAAATAGTTCATGGTGAGTGCCATCTCCGTAAGGGTGATAAGGAAACTTGAAGGGGGTAATAGGTCTTCCGGGCGTGTGGAGAGGTAGTATGACAGAGCTTCCAGACCTCCTTTATGGGGAATGTTGGTGTACAGACTCTGTACATCTAACAACGCTAAAATAGTAGCTGAATTCACACGAACACCTTCAATAACCCTAAGAAGATCAGACGTATCACCTATATACGAAGGCAGGGTAGGAACCAATTTCTTAATAAAAAAGTCAACATATTGTGAGAGAGGTTCTGTAAGGCTACCATTGCCTGACACTATAGGGCGCAGTGGAGGATCAGATACAGACTTGTGAATTTTTGGGAGACCATACAAAATCGGGCATATGGGGTATTTAGTACTTAAAAAATCCCTTTCATTTTTAGTGATCCAACCCGTAGACAAGGCATTTTCTATGGCAGAGTCAATTTCACATTTTATGCGCTCTGTTGGATTAGCGCAAAGAGGTGAGTAGAATTGTTCATTCAAAAGTTTTTTTTTATACTCTTATCGTATTGTTCAAACGCTAGAACAACTACTGCTCGGCCTTTGTCGGCGCTGCGAATGACCAAGTTTGAATTAAGTTGTAGATCTTTCAAGGCTTTGCGTTCTTAACTCTATAGGCTTTGGCCCCCTAGTGGTGGGACGTATCCGTCTACATTTTTTATAGTGTTCATATTTCTCTTGAATTCTAAATTAAAACGTTAATAAAACACGGAACTTTCGATGCAAATTTGTTAAAAACAGTCACAGCCTGCGAACACATTCGTTTATATGCTTATCAGCTCTCAGGTTACACTACAGAGCCATAAAGCAGCAGGGTGCTAATAGCCCAACCCACTTTTTTTATTTGTTTACAGCCTTCACCTCGCCGCAGTCACAGGCAATAAAATGCGTATCACAAAAGCTCTTGGTACCATTTCAACACGCTAAAAAATCAAGATCCGATTCAGGAACAATTGTATATTATTGAAAAGTTGTATAAATAAACATTAGGTGTTTTTTTCCCGTGCTCACTTCAGTATGCATACAACCGATATACTTCCGGTTTTGTATAAATACATTTTATTTTCTACAAATTCTCTTGATAAACATGTTTAAGCAACCAAATACGATACCTGGTTATGCAGTTATAACCCTTTTCTGAAGAATCCTCAACGTTTTTTCGTAACCCATTTATCCATTATCCAGGAAAGTCTCAATTTCCACAGTGCGTACCCTTCGCTTTTGCGTTTGTACTACGTTACTACCGTTGCGTAAAAGCATTACTAGACTGCTACAGGAATGATCTAACGTAAAACATGTAGATTATCTTCTACGAGGGTTCCTGCCCTTTCAAACGAAGTAAAATATGTCATATTCAAGCGACTGTGAACGGCGCTGTATCCACGCGTAAAGACAGCCCATAGGGCAATCGGCTGTGCGCTCCTGACTTGTTTACAGCATCACATGACGCCTGTGGCCATTTTGACTGAGTTTATCATGAAGGGGATGGGCTGGATTGCTGTTACAATTACGTTTGCAGTCTATCCCGATGTATTTAGCAATGTGTAGCTTTTTTTGTGAGCTGAAAAAACGTCACAGACCAGTCTTTCTCTGTACGCAGACACGGGCAGCTGTATGATGCAATTGAGCTGGTGATGTCTTTGCTGCTTCAAAGTTTACGATTATTTTATACATTTATACGCGAACGTGGCAATCAACGGTGGAAAGAAGAGCGCTTATTTCACGGTTGCTCTGGTTTTGGAGGTGAAGAAGTGTCCCAGAGGCGAAGAAGTCTGTGTTCTGGCAGAGCAATAACTCTGGCATGAACCCGTGCCTGGACATGTAAGTGTTTTTAAAAATATATAATACAAATGATTATTATTATTATTATTATTATCATCATAATCATCAACAGTATGGAGCGCTATTATCTAGAGTATTTTTAGTTTGGTGATAAATGGATTCTCGCAGGAGTTCGCTAGTTAGCTTCTATGGCGTCACAGGCTGGTAAGGAGCGCCTGCTCTTTGTTTGTTTTCTAGTTCATTCGCAGTTTCTTTGTGCAGCAACCAACACAAGGGCTAGTTGTTGAATTTACGCATGAAACGACATCCATTCTCAGTACTTTATTTCACGGTTCAGTCAAGACATTACAGCATTATAATAATGTAATTTAGTTCGTGCAAGCTGACAAACTAATTCATAAATCCTAGTTAGCTACGATTGCTAATTATGTTGGAGCTAATATCAGACGTACTGTGGATGTAAGATTTTTTAATGTATATACGTATATATATATAATATATATATATATATTATATATATATATTATATATATGTGTGTGTGTATATATATATATATATATTATTTTTTTTTATAAAATAAAAATTTTTTTCCACTTAATTGTAATACTTGCCATATGTCTTTTTGAGATAATTTGTGTTCTCATTTTTTAGTGATTCTACTTAGTAATGTACTTGAATCTGTCTTTTTCAGGGAGGACAGTGAAGACACCCCTCCCCCACCTGACACCTCTGTCGTAGGAGGTGGTAACAGACAGGTTTGCCAAATAGTGATGTATAATTCATTACGTTTGCTGTAAAATGTCAAGTTGAAGGCTTGTTATAGATAAACCTGTTATTCTGCTGGCTTATGGGGCTCTGGTAAATCTAACTTTGAAGTACAGTGCCATTTTAAATGTAAAGCAGATTGGTTGGATAACATTAGGGTAAGTAATCCTTTTCGGAGAGGTATTTGGGCACTTTTGGGCACGCTTTGTAAGAGAATACCCTCATACACATAAACACAAAACATGTGTAGGTTAATTTTCTTCACATTCTGTATTACAAAAAATGTTTTAAAAGAAAAATAAAGTTTTCTGATGATTGACATGCCTAGACAGAAAGATATGCACATGTTTTATATTTGGAGACGTTCGGATAAATATTGGGACACTGGGCACAGTTTTGGAAAAATTACCAATGGATAAGGAAAGCCTGTAGATATCTTTACCAAATTCTATACACAAGTGGACAACATATCAGTGCACTAGTGTAAGGAATTCTGGCTTGCTCCAGTACTTTGAAGTTGAAATATTCAGTGCTAGACTGTAAAAACACAAGGCGTTTTGTACTTTTTTTTGTTTTTTTATGTGTATTATGTATAAACTGTATGTGACCATTTTTACATAAATTTATTCTGATGCAAATTTCTGAATGGTACAAGCCTCTTCTTTCATTGAAACTTTCAACCATGGATGTGCAGTGAAGAGTTTTTGAGATATTGGCACTTAATTGACACTAGTAAAAACTAGGCGAAAATTGGGCCAAATGGGCCAAAGTAAATAGGGTTAAAAGATAAGGTGGTTCACAGCATGGTGAGTAGTCCGCAGACAAAACCCTCCTGGCTACCTACGCCCCCTAGAGGGTTCTATCGCTGTGGACACTGTGTCCATTGCTCTAACTCTAATGACATTAAAGTCTTCTGTCATCCACGTTCGGGCAAGGAATTTAAAATAACCACTTTTATTAACTGCAACACTACCCATGTTATCTACATGCTGAAATGTATATGCTCCAAAATCTACATCGGACAGACTAAGAGAGCCCTCAAACTTAGAATTGCTGAACATAAGACCGCGATCCGGTCTAAAAATATGGACTATGCTATTGCGCGACATTACGCTGAAGCCAATCATGGTTCTGTCTCTTCTCTAAAATTTTGGGGTATTGAGAGAGTCACTTCATCATCCAGAGGCGGAGATATTATTAAGCAACTGCTCCGCAGGGAGGCGTACTGGATACATACACTTAATAGTGTGGAACCCAATGGGTTAAATGAGTCGCTGAATCTTTCATGTTTTTTGTAACTTGTGTACAGGCTTTTTGATTTTCATTTTATATTGTTTTATGCCATGTTCACAATAGACAATTATTTAGTTCATTTACCTATGACATTTGTCGTTCTTCTCTTTATCCTGTTAAAGAAGATAACATTGTATATGTGGTATCTATGACGAGATTTATTAGTCCTACACATGCGCACCTTATTTTGTGTAATTGATGGGAGGGTATTTATATACCTCCCGGTGCATTTGTCTGTATTTCCATTTTGACTCTGAAGAAGACGTCGTTGACGTCGAAACGTCAGTCGTATTAAAATATTTTCTTTTGCTCTGAGCTCTGTGTGCTCCAGTCCTCCTTATCTCGGGTTAGTCCTAGCGAAGTAGTCCGGGTTTGGTATTCTCTTTATTCACTGGTCCTTCTGTTGAGCACCTATAGTTCCTTGTCTATATAGCTGGCTTGTAGCGCGTTTGGGATCACCCCCTTTTTACTTCAGATTATTAGTTGGGCTGCTGTAGGCAGCCCAAGTATTGTTCCTACCCATACTTCATATTATTATTATTATTATTAGTTGGGCTGCTGTAGGCAGCGCAAGTATTGTTCCTACTCATACTTCATATTATTAGTTGGGCTGCTGTAGGCAGCCCAAGTATTGTGCCTACTCATACATACTTCATATTATTAGTTGGGCTGCTTTAGGCAGCCCAAGTATTGTTTCTACTCATACTTCATATTATTATTATTAGTTGGGCTGCTGTAGGCAGGCCAATTATTGTTCCTACTCATACTTCATATTATTATTAGTTGGGCTGCTGTAGGCAGCCCAAGTATTGTTCCTAATCATACTTCATATTATTAGTTGGGCTGCTGTAGGCAGCCCAAGTATTGTTCCTACTCATATTTCATATTATTCTTATTATTATTACTTGGGCTGCTGTAGGCAGCCCAAGTATTGTTCCTGCTCATACTTCATATTATTATTATTAGTTGGGCTGCAGTAGGCAGCCCAAGTATTGTTCCTACTCATACTTCATATTTTTATTATTATTACTTGGGCTGCTGTAGGCAGCCCAAGTATTGTTCCTGCTCATACTTCATATTATTATTATTAGTTGGGCTGCTGTAGGGAGCCAAAGTATTGTTCCTACTCATACTTCATATTATTAGTTTGGCTGCTGTAGGCAGCCCAAATATTGTTCCTACTCATACTTCCTTTTATTATTATTAGTTGGGCTGCTGTAGGCAGCCCAAGTATTGTTCCTACTCATACTTCATATTATTATTATTAGTTGGGCTGCTGTAGGCAGCCCAAGTATTGTTCCTACTCATACTTCATATTATTATTAGTTGGGCTGCTGTAGGCAGCCCAAGTATTGTTCCTACCCATACTTCATATTATTATTATTATTAGTTGGGTTGCTGTAGGCAGCCCAAGTATTGTGCCTACTCATACTTCATATTATTAGTTGGGCTGCTGTAGGCAGCCCAAGTATTGTTCCTACTCATACTTCATATTATTATTATTAGTTGGGCTGCTGTAGGCAGCCCAAATATTGTTCCTACTCACACTTCATATTATTAGTTTGGCTGCTGTAGGCATCCCAAGTATTGTACCTACTCATACTTTATATTATTATTATTAGTTGGGCTGCTGTAGGCATCCCAAGTATTGTTCCTACTCATACTTTATATTATTATTATTAGTTGGGCTGCTGTAGGCAGCCCAAGTATTGTTCCTACTCATACTTCATATTATTATTATTAGTTGGGCTGCTGTAGGCAGCCCAAGTATTGTTCCTACTCATACTTCATATTATTATTATTAGTTGGGCTGCTGTAGGCAGCCCAAGTATTGTTCCTACTCACACTTCATATTATTAGTTGGGCTGCTGTAGGCAGCCCAAGTATTGAAGCTACTCATACTTCATATTATTATTATTAGTTGGGCTGCTGTAGGCATCCCAAGTATTGTTCCTACTCATACTTCATATTATTATTATTAGTTGGGCTGCTGTAGGCAGCCCAAGTATTGTTCCTACTCATACTTCATATTATTATTATTAGTTGGGCTGCTGTAGGCATCCCAAGTATTGTTCCTACTCATACTTCATATTATTATTATTAGTTGGGCTGCTGTAGGCATCCCAAGTATTGTACCTACTCATACTTTATATTATTATTATTTCTGCTGCTGTAGGCAGCCCAAGTATTGTTCCTACTCATACTTCATATCATTAGTTGGGCTGCTGTAGGTAGCCCAAGTATTGTTCCTACTCATATTTCATATTATTAGTTGGGCTGCTGTAGGCAGCCCAAGTATTGTTCCTACTCACACTTCATATTACATTACATTACATTACATTATAGGCATTTAGCAGACGCTCTTATCCAGAGCGACTTACACATCATTATATATTATTAGTTGGGCTGCTGTAGGCAGCCCAAGTATTGTTCCTACTCATACTTCATATTATTATTATTATTAGTTGGGCTGCTGTAGGCAGGCCAAGTATTGTTCCTACCCATACTTCATATTATTATTATTATTAGTTGGGTTGCTGTAGGCAGCCCAAGTATTGTTCCTACTCATACTTCATATTATTAGTTTGGCTGCTGTAGGCAGCCCAAATATTGTTCCTACTCATACTTCCTATTATTATTATTAGTTGGGCTGCTGTAGGCAGCCCAAGTATTGTTCCTACTCATACTTCATATTATTATTATTAGTTGGGCTGCTGTAGGCAGCCCAAGTATTGTTCCTACTCATACTTCATATTATTATTAGTTGGGCTGCTGTAGGCAGCCCAAGTATTGTTCCTACCCATACTTCATATTATTATTATTATTAGTTGGGTTGCTGTAGGCAGCCCAAGTATTGTGCCAACTCATACTTCATATTATTAGTTGGGCTGCTGTAGGCAGCCCAAGTATTGTGCCTACTCATACTTCATATTATTATTATTAGTTGGGCTGCTGTAGGCAGCCCAAATATTGTTCCTACTCACACTTCATATTATTAGTTTGGCTGCTGTAGGCATCCCAAGTATTGTACCTACTCATACTTTATATTATTATTATTAGTTGGGCTGCTGTAGGCATCCCAAGTATTGTTCCTACTCATACTTTATATTATTATTATTAGTTGGGCTGCTGTAGGCAGTCCAAGTATTGTTCCTACTCATACTTCATATTATTATTATTAGTTGGGCTGCTGTAGGCAGCCCAAGTATTGTTCCTACTCATACTTCATATTATTAGTTGGGCTGCTGTAGGCAGCCCAAATATTGTTCCTACTCATACTTCATATTATTATTATTATTAGTTGGGCTGCTGTAGGCAGCCCAAGTATTGTTCCTACTCATACTTCATATTATTATTATTAGTTGGGCTGCTGTAGGCAGCCCAAGTATTGTTCCTACTCACACTTCATATTATTAGTTGGGCTGCTGTAGGCAGCCCAAGTATTGAACCTACTCATACTTCATATTATTATTATTAGTTGGGCTGCTGTAGGCATCCCAAGTATTGTACCTACTCATACTTTATATTATTATTATTATTAGTTGGGCTGCTGTAGGCAGCCCAAGTATTGTTCCTACTCATACTTCATATTATTAGTTGGGCTGCTGTAGGCAGCCCAAGTATTGTTCCCACTCATACTTCATATTATTATTATTATTATTAGTTGGGCTGCTGTAGGCAGCCCAAGTATTGTTCCTACTCATACTTCATATTATTATTAGTTGGGCTGCTGTAGGCAGCCCAAGTATTGTTCCTACTCATACTTCATATTATTATTATTAGTTGGGCTGCTGTAGGCAGCCCAAGTATTGTTCCTACTCATACTTCATATTATTAGTTGGGCTGCTGTAGGCAGCCCAAATATTGTTCCTACTCATACTTCATATTATTATTATTATTAGTTGGGCTGCTGTAGGCAGCCCAAGTATTGTTCCTACTCATACTTCATATTATTATTATTAGTTGGGCTGCTGTAGGCAGCCCAAGTATTGTTCCTACTCACACTTCATATTATTAGTTGGGCTGCTGTAGGCAGCCCAAGTATTGAACCTACTCATACTTCATATTATTATTATTAGTTGGGCTGCTGTAGGCATCCCAAGTATTGTACCTACTCATACTTTATATTATTATTATTATTAGTTGGGCTGCTGTAGGCATCCCAAGTATTGTTCCTACTCATACTTTATATTATTATTATTAGTTGGGCTGCTGTAGGCAGCCCAAGTATTGTTCCTACTCATACTTTATATTATTATTATTAGTTGGGCTGCTGTAGGCATCCCAAGTATGGTACCTACTCATACTTTATATTATTATTATTTCTGCTGCTGTAGGCAGCCCAAGTATTGTTCCTACTCATACTTCATATCATTAGTTGGGCTGCTGTAGGTAGCCCAAGTATTGTTCCTACTCATATTTCATATTATTAGTTGGGCTGCTGTAGGCAGCCCAAGTATTGTTCCTACTCACACTTCATATTACATTACATTACATTACATTATAGGCATTTAGCAGACGCTCTTATCCAGAGCGACTTACACATCATTATATATTATTAGTTGGGCTGCTGTAGGCAGCCCAAGTATTGTTCCTACTCATACTTCATATTATTATTATTATTAGTTGGGCTGCTGTAGGCAGGCCAAGTATTGTTCCTACTCATACTTCATATTATTATTATTAGTTGGGCTGCTGTAGGCAGCCCAAGTATTGTTCCTACTCATACTTCATATTATTATTAGTTGGGCTGCTGTAGGCAGCCCATGTATTGTTCCTACTCATACTTCATATTATTATTAGTTGGGCTGCTGTAGGCAGCCCAAGTATTGTTCCTACTCATACTTCATATTATTAGTTGGGCTGCTGTAGGCAGCCCAAGTATTGTTCCCACTCATACTTCATATTATTATTATTATTATTAGTTGGGCTGCTGTAGGCAGCCCAAGTATTGTTCCTACTCATACTTCATATTATTATTAGTTGGGCTGCTGTAGGCAGCCCAAGTATTGTTCCTACTCATACTTCATATTATTATTATTAGTTGGGCTGCTGTAGGCAGCCCAAGTATTGTTCCTACCCATACTTCATATTATTATTATTATTAGTTGGGCTGCTGTAGGCAGCCCAAGTATTTTTCCTACTCATACTTCATATTATTATATTGCTGCTGTATACTGCTGTAGGCAGCCCAAGTATTGTTCCTACTCATACTTCATATTATTGTGCCTACTCATACTTCATATTATTAGTTGGGCTGCTGTAGGCAGCCCAAGTATTGTTCCTACTCACACTTCATATTATTATTATTAGTTGGGCTGCTGTAGGCAGCCCAAATATTGTTCCTACTCATACTTCATATTATTATTATTATTAGTTGGGCTGCTGTAGGCAGCCCAAGTATTGTTCCTACTCATACTTCATATTATTATTATTAGTTGGGCTGCTGTAGGCAGCCCAAGTATTGTTCCTACTCATACTTCATATTATTATTATTAGTTGGGCTGCTGTAGGCATCCCAATTATTGTACCTACTCATACTTTATATTATTATTATTAGTTGGGCTGCTGTAGGCAGGCCAAGTATTGTTCCTACACATACTTCATATTATTATTATTAGTTGGGCTGCTGTAGGCATCCCAAGTATTGTACCTACTCATACTTTATATTATTATTATTTCTGCTGCTGTAGGCAGCCCAAGTATTGTTCCTACTCATACTTCATATCATTAGTTGGGCTGCTGTAGGTAGCCCAAGTATTGTTCCTACTCATATTTCATATTATTAGTTGGGCTGCTGTAGGCAGCCCAAGTATTGTTCCTACTCACACTTCATATTACATTACATTACATTACATTATAGGCATTTAGCAGACGCTCTTATCCAGAGCGACTTACACATCATTATATATTATTAGTTGGGCTGCTGTAGGCAGCCCAAGTATTGTTCCTACTCATACTTCATATTATTATTATTAGTTGGGCTGCTGTAGGCAGCCCAAGTATTGTTCCTACTCATACTTTATATTATTATTATTAGTTGGGCTGCTGTAGGCAGCCCAAATATTGTTCCTACTCATACTTCATATTATTATTATTATTAGTTGGGCTGCTGTAGGCAGCCCAAATATTGTTCCTACTCATACTTCATATTATTATTATTAGTTGGGCTGCTGTAGGCAGCCCAAGTATTGTTCCTACTCATACTTCATATTATTATTATTAGTTGGGCTGCTGTAGGCATCCCAATTATTGTACCTACTCATACTTTATATTATTATTATTAGTTGGGCTGCTGTAGGCAGCCCAAGTATTGTTCCTACTCATACTTCATATTATTATTATTAGTTGGGCTGCTGTAGGCAGCCCAAGTATTGTTCCTACTCATACTTCATATTATTATTATTAGTTGGGCTGCTGTAGGCATCCCAATTATTGTACCTACTCATACTTTATATTATTATTATTAGTTGGGCTGCTGTAGGCAGGCCAAGTATTGTTCCTACTCATACTTCATATTATTATTATTAGTTGGGCTGCTGTAGGCAGCCCAAGTATTGTTCCTACTTATACTTCATATTATTATTAGTTGGGCTGCTGTAGGCAGCCCAAGTATTGTTCCTACTGATACTTCATATTATTAGTTGGGCTGCTGTAGGCAGCCCAAGTATTGTTCCTACTCATACTTCATATTATTATTAGTTGGGCTGTTGTAGGCAGCCCAAGTATTGTTCCTGCTCATACTTCAGATTATTAGTTGGGCTGCTGTAGGCAGCCCAAGTATTGTGCCTACTCATACTTCATATTATTAGTTGGGCTGCTGTAGGCAGCCCAAGTATTGTTCCTACTGATACTTCATATTATTAGTTGGGCTGCTGTAGGCAGCCCAAGTATTGTTCCTACTCATACTTCATATTATTATTAGTTGGGCTGTTGTAGGCAGCCCAAGTATTGTTCCTACTCATACTTCAGATTATTAGTTGGGCTGCTGTAGGCAGCCCAAGTATTGTGCCTACTCATACTTCATATTATTAGTTGGGCTGCTGTAGGCAGCCCAAGTATTGTTCCTACTCATACTTCATATTATTATTATTATTATTAGTTGGGATGCTGTAGGCAGCCCAAGTATTGTGCCTACTCATACTTCATATTATTAGTTGGGCTGCTGTAGGCAGCCCAAGTATTGTTCCTACTCATACTTCATATTATTATTATTATTATTAGTTGGGCTGCTGTAGGCAGCCCAAGTATTGTTCCTACTCATACTTCATATTATTATTAGTTGGGCTGCTGTAGGCAGCCCAAGTATTGTTCCTACTCATACTTCATATTATTATTATTAGTTGGGCTGCTGTAGGCAGCCCAAGTATTGTTCCTACTCATACTTCATATTATTATTAGTTGGGCTGCTGTAGGCAGCCCAAGTATTGTTCCTACCCATACTTCATATTATTATTATTAGTTGGGCTGCTGTAGGCATCCCAGTATTGTTCCTACTCATACTTTATATTATTATTAGTTGGGCTACTGTAGGCAGCCCAAGTATTGTTCCTACTCATACTTCATATTATTATTATTAGTTGGGCTGCTGTAGGCAGCCCAAGTATTGTTCCTACTCATAATTCATATTATTAGTTGGACTGCTGTAGGCAGCCCAAGTATTGTTCGTACTCATACTTCATATTATTATTATTATTATTAGTTGGGCTGCTGTAGGCAGGCCAAATATTGTTCCTACTCATACTTCATATTATTATTATTAGTTGGGCTGCTGTAGGCAGGCCTATTATTGTTCCTACTCATACTTTATATTATTATTAGTTGGGCTGCTGTAGGCAGCCCAAGTATTGTTCCTACTCACACTTCATATTATTATTATTAGTTGGGCTGCTGTAGGCATCCCAAGTATTGTTCCTACTCATACTTCATATTATTATTATTAGTTGGGCTGCAGTAGGCAGCGCAAGTATTGTTCCTACTCATACTTCATATTATTATTATTAGTTGGGCTGCAGTAGGCAGCGCAAGTATTGTTCCTACTCATACTTCATATTATTAGTTGGGCTGCTGTAGGCAGCCCAAGTATTGTTCCTACTCATACTTCATATTATTATTATTATTATTAGTTGGGCTGCTGTAGGCAGCCCAAGTATTGTTCCTACTCATACTTCATATTATTATTATTAGTTGGGCTGCTGTAGGCAGGCCAATTATTGTTCCTACTCATACTTCATATTATTATTAGTTGGGCTGCTGTAGGCAGCCCAAGTATTGTTCCTACTCACACTTCATATTATTATTATTAGTTGGGCTGCTGTAGGCAGCCCAAGTATTGTACCTACTCATATTTCATATTATTAGTTGGGCTGCTGTAGGCAGCCCAAGTATTGTTCCTACTCATACTTCATATTATTAGTTGGGCTGCTGTAGGCAGCCCAAGTATTGTCCCTACTCATACTTCATATTATTAGTTGGGCTGCTGTAGGCAGCCCAAGTATTGTTCCTACTCAAACTTCATATTATTATTATTAGTTGGGCTGCTGTAGGCAGCCCAAGTATTGTTCCTACTCATACTTCATATTATTAGTTGGGCTGCTGTAGGCAGCCCAAGTATTTGTCCTACTCATACTTCATATTATTATTATTAGTTGGGCTGCTGTAGGCAGGCCAAGTATTGTTCCTACTCATACTTCATATTATTATTAGTTGGGCTGCTGTAGGCAGCCCAAGTATTGTTCCTACTCATACTTCATATTATTATTAGTTGGGCCTCTGTAGGCAGCCCAAGTATTGTTCCTACTCATACTTCACATTATTAGTTGGGCTGCTGTAGGCAGCCCAAGTATTGTACCTACTCATATTTCATATTATTATTATTAGTTGGGCTGCTGTAGGCATCCCAAGTATTGTACCTACTCATACTTTATATTATTATTATTAGTTGGGCTGCTGTAGGCATCCCAAGTATTGTACCTACTCATACTTTATATTATTATTATTAGTTGGGCTGCTGTAGGCATCCCAAGTATTGTTCCTACTCATACTTTATATTATTATTATTAGTTGGGCTGCTGTAGGCAGCCCAAGTATTGTTCCTACTCATACTTCATATTATTAGTTGGGCTGCTGTAGGCAGCCCAAGTATTGTTCCTACTCAAACTTCATATTATTATTATTAGTTGGGCTGCTGTAGGCAGCCCAAGTATTGTTCCTACTCATACTTCATATTATTAGTTGGGCTGCTGTAGGCAGCCCAAGTATTTGTCCTACTCATACTTCATATTATTATTATTAGTTGGGCTGCTGTAGGCAGCCCAAGTATTGTTCCTACTCATACTTCATATTATTATTATTAGTTGGGCTGCTGTAGGCATCCCAATTATTGTACCTACTCATACTTCATATTATTAGTTGGGCTGCTGTAGGCAGCCCAAGTATTGTTCCTACTCAAACTTCATATTATTATTATTAGTTGGGCTGCTGTAGGCAGCCCAAGTATTGTTCCTACTCATACTTCATATTATTAGTTGGGCTGCTGTAGGCAGCCCAAGTATTTGTCCTACTCATACTTCATATTATTATTATTATTAGTTGGGCTGCTGTAGGCAGGCCAAGTATTATTCCTACTCATACTTCATATTATTATTAGTTGGGCTGCTGTAGGCAGCCCAAGTATTGTTCCTACTCATACTTCATATTATTATTAGTTGGGCTGCTGTAGGCAGCCCAAGTATTGTTCCTACTCATACTTCACATTATTAGTTGGGCTGCTGTAGGCAGCCCAAGTATTGTACCTACTCATATTTCATATTATTATTATTAGTTGGGCTGCTGTAGGCATCCCAAGTATTGTACCTACTCATACTTTATATTATTATTATTAGTTGGGCTGCTGTAGGCATCCCAAGTATTGTACCTACTCATACTTTATATTATTATTATTAGTTGGGCTGCTGTAGGCATCCCAAGTATTGTTCCTACTCATACTTTATATTATTATTATTAGTTGGGCTGCTGTAGGCAGCCCAAGTATTGTTCCTACTCATACTTCATATTATTAGTTGGGCTGCTGTAGGCAGCCCAAGTATTGTTCCTACTCAAACTTCATATTATTATTATTAGTTGGGCTGCTGTAGGCAGCCCAAGTATTGTTCCTACTCATACTTCATATTATTAGTTGGGCTGCTGTAGGCAGCCCAAGTATTTGTCCTACTCATACTTCATATTATTATTATTAGTTGGGCTGCTGTAGGCAGCCCAAGTATTGTTCCTACTCATACTTCATATTATTATTATTAGTTGGGCTGCTGTAGGCATCCCAATTATTGTACCTACTCATACTTTATATTATTATTATTAGTTGGGCTGCTGTAGGCAGGCCAAGTATTGTTCCTACTCATACTTCATATTATTATTAGTTGGGCTGCTGTAGGCAGCCAAAGTATTGTTCCTACTCAAACTTCATATTATTATTAGTTGGGCTGCTGTAGGCATCCCAAGTATTGTTCCTACTCATACTTTATATTATTATTATTAGTTGGGCTGCTGTAGTCATCCCAAGTATTGTACCTACTCATACTTTATATTATTATTATTAGTTGGGCTGCTGTAGGCATCCCAAGTATTGTTCCTACTCATACTTTATATTATTATTATTAGTTGGGCTGCTGTAGGCAGCCCAAATATTGTTCCTACTCATACTTCATATTATTATTATTATTAGTTGGGCTGCTGTAGGCAGCCCAAGTATTGTTCCTACTCACACTTCATATTATTAGTTGGGCTGCTGTAGGCAGCCCAAGTATTGAACCTACTCATACTTCATATTATTATTATTAGTTGGGCTGCTGTAGGCATCCCAAGTATTGTACCTACTCATACTTTATATTATTATTATTAGTTGGGCTGCTGTAGGCATCCCAAGTATTGTTCCTACTCATACTTCATATTATTCGTTGGGCTGCTGTAGGCAGCCCAAGTATTGTTCCTACTCATACTTCATATTATTATTATTAGTTGGGCTGCTGTAGGCAGCCCAAGTATTGTTCCTACCCATACTTCATATTATTATTATTATTAGTTGGGCTGCTGTAGGCATCCCAAGTATTGTACCTACTCATACTTTATATTATTATTATTAGTTGGGCTGCTGTAGGCATCCCAAATATTGTTCCTACTCATACTTCATATTATTATTATTATTAGTTGGGCTGCTGTAGGCAGCCCAAGTATTGTTCCTACTCATACTTCATATTATTATTATTAGTTGGGCTGCTGTAGGCAGCCCAAGTATTGTTCCTACTCACACTTCATATTATTAGTTGGGCTGCTGTAGGCAGCCCAAGTATTGAACCTACTCATACTTCATATTATTATTATTAGTTGGCTGTAGGCATCCCAAGTATTGTACCTACTCATACTTTATATTATTATTATTAGTTGGGCTGCTGTAGGCATCCCAAGTATTGTTCCTACTCACACTTCATATTATTAGTTGGGCTGCTGTAGGCAGCCCAAGTATTGATCCTACTCATACTTCATATTATTATTATTAGTTGGGCTGCTGTAGGCATCCCAAGTATTGTACCTACTCATACTTTATATTATTATTATTAGTTGGGCTGCTGTAGGCATCCCAAATATTGTTCCTACTCATACTTCATATTATTATTATTATTAGTTGGGCTGCTGTAGGCAGCCCAAGTATTGTTCCTACTCATACTTCATATTATTATTATTAGTTGGGCTGCTGTAGGCAGCCCAAGTATTGTTCCTACTCACACTTCATATTATTAGTTGGGCTGCTGTAGGCAGCCCAAGTATTGAACCTACTCATACTTCATATTATTATTATTAGTTGGGCTGCTGTAGGCATCCCAAGTATTGTACCTACTCATACTTTATATTATTATTATTAGTTGGGCTGCTGTAGGCATCCCAAGTATTGTTCCTACTCACACTTCATATTATTAGTTGGGCTGCTGTAGGCAGCCCAAGTATTGATCCTACTCATACTTCATATTATTATTATTAGTTGGGCTGCTGTAGGCATCCCAAGTATTGTACCTACTCATACTTTATATTATTATTATTAGTTGGGCTGCTGTAGGCATCCCAAATATTGTTCCTACTCATACTTCATATTATTATTATTATTAGTTGGGCTGCTGTAGGCAGCCCAAGTATTGTTCCTACTCATACTTCATATTATTATTATTAGTTGGGCTGCTGTAGGCAGCCCAAGTATTGTTCCTACACACACTTCATATTATTAGTTGGGCTGCTGTAGGCAGCCCAAGTATTGAACCTACTCATACTTCATATTATTATTATTAGTTGGGCTGCTGTAGGCATCCCAAGTATTGTACCTACTCATACTTTATATTATTATTATTAGTTGGGCTGCTGTAGGCATCCCAAGTATTGTTCCTACTCACACTTCATATTATTAGTTGGGCTGCTGTAGGCAGCCCAAGTATTGATCCTACTCATACTTCATATTATTATTATTATTAGTTGGGCTGCTGTAGGCATCCCAAGTATTGTACCTACTCATACTTTATATTATTATTATTAGTTGGGCTGCTGTAGGCATCCCAAATATTGTTCCTACTCATACTTCATATTATTATTATTATTAGTTGGGCTGCTGTAGGCAGCCCAAGTATTGTTCCTACTCATACTTCATATTATTATTATTAGTTGGGCTGCTGTAGGCAGCCCAAGTATTGTTCCTACTCACACTTCATATTATTAGTTGGGCTGCTGTAGGCAGCCCAAGTATTGAACCTACTCATACTTCATATTATTATTATTTGTTGGGCTGCTGTAGGCATCCCAAGTATTGTACCTACTCATACTTTATATTATTATTATTAGTTGGGCTGCTGTAGGCATCCCAAGTATTGTTCCTACTCACACTTCATATTATTAGTTGGGCTGCTGTAGGCAGCCCAAGTATTGATCCTACTCATACTTCATATTATTATTATTAGTTGGGCTGCTGTAGGCATCCCAAGTATTGTACCTACTCATACTTTATATTATTATTATTAGTTGGGCTGCTGTAGGCATCCCAAATATTGTTCCTACTCATACTTCATATTATTATTATTATTAGTTGGGCTGCTGTAGGCAGCCCAAGTATTGTTCCTACTCATACTTCATATTATTATTATTAGTTGGGCTGCTGTAGGCAGCCCAAGTATTGTTCCTACTCACACTTCATATTATTAGTTGGGCTGCTGTAGGCAGCCCAAGTATTGAACCTACTCATACTTCATATTATTATTATTAGTTGGGCTGCTGTAGGCATCCCAAGTATTGTACCTACTCATACTTTATATTATTATTATTAGTTGGGCTGCTGTAGGCATCCCAAGTATTGTTCCTACTCACACTTCATATTATTAGTTGGGCTGCTGTAGGCAGCCCAAGTATTGATCCTACTCATACTTCATATTATTATTATTAGTTGGGCTGCTGTAGGCATCCCAAGTATTGTACCTACTCATACTTTATATTATTATTATTAGTTGGGCTGCTGTAGGCATCCCAAATATTGTTCCTACTCATACTTCATATTATTATTACTATTAGTTGGGCTGCTGTAGGCAGCCCAAGTATTGTTCCTACTCATACTTCATATTATTATTATTAGTTGGGCTGCTGTAGGCAGCCCAAGTATTGTTCCTACTCACACTTCATATTATTAGTTGGGCTGCTGTAGGCAGCCCAAGTATTGAACCTACTCATACTTCATATTATTATTATTAGTTGGGCTGCTGTAGGCAGCCCAAGTATTGTTCCTACTCATACTTCATATTATTATTATTAGTTGGGCTGCTGTAGGCAGCCCAAGTATTGTTCCTACTCACACTTCATATTATTAGTTGGGCTGCTGTAGGCAGCCCAAGTATTGAACCTACTCATACTTCATATTATTATTATTAGTTGGGCTGCTGTAGGCATCCCAAGTATTGTACCTACTCATACTTTATATTATTATTATTAGTTGGGCTGCTGTAGGCATCC
Organism: Synaphobranchus kaupii; assembly: GCA_029718625.1. Classification (NCBI taxonomy): domain Eukaryota; kingdom Metazoa; phylum Chordata; class Actinopteri; order Anguilliformes; family Synaphobranchidae; genus Synaphobranchus; species Synaphobranchus kaupii. The sequence continues at coordinate 10,940,550 of CM056389.1, forward strand.
CAAGTATTGTTCCTACTCATACTTCATATTATTCGTTGGGCTGCTGTAGGCAGCCCAAGTATTGTTCCTACTCATACTTCATATTATTATTATTAGTTGGGCTGCTGTAGGCAGCCCAAGTATTGTTCCTACCCATACTTCATATTATTATTATTATTAGTTGGGCTGCTGTAGGCAGCCCAAGTATTGTTCCTACTCATACTTCATATTATTATTATTAGTTGGGCTGCTGTAGGCATCCCAAGTATTGTTCCTACTCATACTTTATATTATTATTAGTTGGGCTGCTGTAGGCATCCCAAGTATTGTTCCTACTCATACTTCATATTATTCGTTGGGCTGCTGTAGGCAGCCCAAGTATTGTTCCTACTCATACTTCATATTATTATTATTAGTTGGGCTGCTGTAGGCAGCCCAAGTATTGTTCCTACCCATACTTCATATTATTATTATTATTAGTTGGGCTGCTGTAGGCAGCCCAAGTATTGTTCCTACTCATATTTCATATTATTATTATTAGTTGGGCTGCTGTAGGCATCCCAAGTATTGTCCCTACTCATACTTTATATTATTATTAGTTGGGCTGCTGTAGGCAGCCCAAGTATTGTTCCTACTCATACTTCATATTATTATTAGTTGGGCTGCTGTAGGCAGCCCAAGTATTGTTCCTACTCATACTTCATATTATTATTATTAGTTGGGCTGCTGTAGGCAGCCCAAGTATTGTTCCTACTCATACTTCATATTATTAATAGTTGGGCTGCTGTAGGCAGCCCAAGTATTGTTCCTACTCATACTTCAGATTATTAGTTGGGCTGCTGTAGGCAGCCCAAGTATTGTTCCTACTCATACTTCATATTATTATTAGTTGGGCTGCTGTAGGCAGCCCAAGTATTGTTCCTACTCATACTTCATATTATTATTATTAGTTGGGCTGCTGTAGGCAGGCCAAGTATTGTTCCTACTCATACTTCATATTATTATTAGTTGGGCTGCTGTAGGCAGCCCAAGTATTGTTCCTACTCATACTTCATATTATTATTAGTTGGGCTGCTGTAGGCAGCCCAAGTATTGTTCCTACTCATACTTCACATTATTAGTTGGGCTGCTGTAGCCAGCCCAAGTATTGTACCTACTCATATTTCATATTATTATTATTAGTTGGGCTGCTGTAGGCATCCCAAGTATTGTACCTACTCATACTTTATATTATTATTATTAGTTGGGCTGCTGTAGGCATCCCAAGTATTGTACCTACTCATACTTTATATTATTATTATTAGTTGGGCTGCTGTAGGCATCCCAAGTATTGTTCCTACTCATACTTTATAGTATTATTATTAGTTGGGCTGCTGTAGGCAGCCCAAGTATTGTTCCTACTCATACTTCATATTATTAGTTGGGCTGCTGTAGGCAGCCCAAGTATTTGTCCTACTCATACTTCATATTATTATTATTAGTTGGGCTGCTGTAGGCAGCCCAAGTATTGTTCCTACTCATACTTCATATTATTATTATTAGTTGGGCTGCTGTAGGCATCCCAATTATTGTACCTACTCATACTTTATATTATTATTATTAGTTGGGCTGCTGTAGGCAGGCCAAGTATTGTTCCTACTCATACTTCATATTATTATTAGTTGGGCTGCTGTAGGCAGCCAAAGTATTGTTCCTACTCAAACTTCATATTATTATTAGTTGGGCTGCTGTAGGCAGCCCAAGTATTGTTCCTACTCATACTTCACATTATTAGTTGGGCTGCTGTAGGCAGCCCAAGTATTGTACCTACTCATATTTCATATTATTATTATTAGTTGGGCTGCTGTAGGCATCCCAAGTATTGTACCTACTCATACTTTATATTATTATTATTAGTTGGGCTGCTGTAGGCATCCCAAGTATTGTACCTACTCATACTTTATATTATTATTATTAGTTGGGCTGCTGTAGGCATCCCAAGTATTGTTCCTACTCATACTTTATATTATTATTATTAGTTGGGCTGCTGTAGGCAGCCCAAGTATTGTTCCTACTCATACTTCATATTATTATTATTAGTTGGGCTGCTGTAGGCAGCCCAAATATTGTTCCTACTCATACTTCATATTATTATTATTATTAGTTGGGCTGCTGTAGGCAGCCCAAGTATTGTTCCTACTCACACTTCATATTATTAGTTGGGCTGCTGTAGGCAGCCCAAGTATTGAACCTACTCATACTTCATATTATTATTATTAGTTGTGCTGCTGTAGGCATCCCAAGTATTGTACCTACTCATACTTTATATTATTATTATTAGTTGGGCTGCTGTAGGCATCCCAAGTATTGTTCCTACTCATACTTCATATTATTCGTTGGGCTGCTGTAGGCAGCCCAAGTATTGTTCCTACTCATACTTCATATTATTATTATTAGTTGGGCTGCTGTAGGCAGCCCAAGTATTGTTCCTACCCATACTTCATATTATTATTATTATTAGTTGGGCTGCTGTAGGCATCCCAAGTATTGTACCTACTCATACTTTATATTATTATTATTAGTTGGGCTGCTGTAGGCATCCCAAATATTGTTCCTACTCATACTTCATATTATTATTATTATTAGTTGGGCTGCTGTAGGCAGCCCAAGTATTGTTCCTACTCATACTTCATATTATTATTATTAGTTGGGCTGCTGTAGGCAGCCCAAGTATTGTTCCTACTCACACTTCATATTATTAGTTGGGCTGCTGTAGGCAGCCCAAGTATTGAACCTACTCATACTTCATATTATTATTATTAGTTGGGCTGCTGTAGGCATCCCAAGTATTGTACCTACTCATACTTTATATTATTATTATTAGTTGGGCTGCTGTAGGCATCCCAAGTATTGTTCCTACTCACACTTCATATTATTAGTTGGGCTGCTGTAGGCAGCCCAAGTATTGATCCTACTCATACTTCATATTATTATTATTAGTTGGGCTGCTGTAGGCATCCCAAGTATTGTACCTACTCATACTTTATATTATTATTATTAGTTGGGCTGCTGTAGGCATCCCAAATATTGTTCCTACTCATACTTCATATTATTATTATTATTAGTTGGGCTGCTGTAGGCATCCCAAGTATTGTACCTACTCATACTTTATATTATTATTATTAGTTGGGCTGCTGTAGGCATCCCAAGTATTGTACCTACTCATACTTTATATTATTATTATTAGTTGGGCTGCTGTAGGCATCCCAAGTATTGTTCCTACTCATACTTTATATTATTATTATTAGTTGGGCTGCTGTAGGCAGCCCAAGTATTGTTCCTACTCATACTTCATATTATTAGTTGGGCTGCTGTAGGCAGCCCAAGTATTGTTCCTACTCAAACTTCATATTATTATTATTAGTTGGGCTGCTGTAGGCAGCCCAAGTATTGTTCCTACTCATACTTCATATTATTAGTTGGGCTGCTGTAGGCAGCCCAAGTATTTGTCCTACTCATACTTCATATTATTATTATTAGTTGGGCTGCTGTAGGCAGCCCAAGTATTGTTCCTACTCATACTTCATATTATTATTATTAGTTGGGCTGCTGTAGGCATCCCAATTATTGTACCTACTCATACTTTATATTATTATTATTAGTTGGGCTGCTGTAGGCAGGCCAAGTATTTGTCCTACTCATACTTCATATTATTATTATTAGTTGGGCTGCTGTAGGCAGCCCAAGTATTGTTCCTACTCATACTTCATATTATTATTATTAGTTGGGCTGCTGTAGGCATCCCAATTATTGTACCTACTCATACTTTATATTATTATTATTAGTTGGGCTGCTGTAGGCAGGCCAAGTATTGTTCCTACTCATACTTCATATTATTATTAGTTGGGCTGCTGTAGGCAGCCAAAGTATTGTTCCTACTCAAACTTCATATTATTATTAGTTGGGCTGCTGTAGGCAGCCCAAGTATTGTTCCTACTCATACTTCACATTATTAGTTGGGCTGCTGTAGGCAGCCCAAGTATTGTACCTACTCATATTTCATATTATTATTATTAGTTGGGCTGCTGTAGGCAGCCCAAATATTGTTCCTACTCATACTTCATATTATTATTATTATTAGTTGGGCTGCTGTAGGCAGCCCAAGTATTGTTCCTACTCACACTTCATATTATTAGTTGGGCTGCTGTAGGCAGCCCAAGTATTGAACCTACTCATACTTCATATTATTATTATTAGTTGGGCTGCTGTAGGCATCCCAAGTATTGTACCTACTCATACTTTATATTATTATTATTAGTTGGGCTGCTGTAGGCATCCCAAGTATTGTTCCTACTCATACTTCATATTATTCGTTGGGCTGCTGTAGGCAGCCCAAGTATTGTTCCTACTCATACTTCATATTATTATTAGTTGGGCTGCTGTAGGCAGCCAAAGTATTGTTCCTACTCAAACTTCATATTATTATTAGTTGGGCTGCTGTAGGCAGCCCAAGTATTGTTCCTACTCATACTTCACATTATTAGTTGGGCTGCTGTAGGCAGCCCAAGTATTGTACCTACTCATATTTCATATTATTATTATTAGTTGGGCTGCTGTAGGCATCCCAAGTATTGTACCTACTCATACTTTATATTATTATTATTAGTTGGGCTGCTGTAGGCATCCCAAGTATTGTACCTACTCATACTTTATATTATTATTATTAGTTGGGCTGCTGTAGGCATCCCAAGTATTGTTCCTACTCATACTTTATATTATTATTATTAGTTGGGCTGCTGTAGGCAGCCCAAGTATTGTTCCTACTCATACTTCATATTATTATTATTAGTTGGGCTGCTGTAGGCAGCCCAAATATTGTTCCTACTCATACTTCATATTATTATTATTATTAGTTGGGCTGCTGTAGGCAGCCCAAGTATTGTTCCTACTCACACTTCATATTATTAGTTGGGCTGCTGTAGGCAGCCCAAGTATTGAACCTACTCATACTTCATATTATTATTATTAGTTGGGCTGCTGTAGGCATCCCAAGTATTGTACCTACTCATACTTTATATTATTATTATTAGTTGGGCTGCTGTAGGCATCCCAAGTATTGTTCCTACTCATACTTCATATTATTCGTTGGGCTGCTGTAGGCAGCCCAAGTATTGTTCCTACTCATACTTCATATTATTATTATTAGTTGGGCTGCTGTAGGCAGCCCAAGTATTGTTCCTACCCATACTTCATATTATTATTATTATTAGTTGGGCTGCTGTAGGCATCCCAAGTATTGTACCTACTCATACTTTATATTATTATTATTAGTTGGGCTGCTGTAGGCATCCCAAATATTGTTCCTACTCATACTTCATATTATTATTATTATTAGTTGGGCTGCTGTAGGCAGCCCAAGTATTGTTCCTACTCATACTTCATATTATTATTATTAGTTGGGCTGCTGTAGGCAGCCCAAGTATTGTTCCTACTCACACTTCATATTATTAGTTGGGCTGCTGTAGGCAGCCCAAGTATTGAACCTACTCATACTTCATATTATTATTATTAGTTGGCTGTAGGCATCCCAAGTATTGTACCTACTCATACTTTATATTATTATTATTAGTTGGGCTGCTGTAGGCATCCCAAGTATTGTTCCTACTCACACTTCATATTATTAGTTGGGCTGCTGTAGGCAGCCCAAGTATTGATCCTACTCATACTTCATATTATTATTATTAGTTGGGCTGCTGTAGGCATCCCAAGTATTGTACCTACTCATACTTTATATTATTATTATTAGTTGGGCTGCTGTAGGCATCCCAAATATTGTTCCTACTCATACTTCATATTATTATTATTATTAGTTGGGCTGCTGTAGGCAGCCCAAGTATTGTTCCTACTCATACTTCATATTATTATTATTAGTTGGGCTGCTGTAGGCAGCCCAAGTATTGTTCCTACTCACACTTCATATTATTAGTTGGGCTGCTGTAGGCAGCCCAAGTATTGAACCTACTCATACTTCATATTATTATTATTAGTTGGGCTGCTGTAGGCATCCCAAGTATTGTACCTACTCATACTTTATATTATTATTATTAGTTGGGCTGCTGTAGGCATCCCAAGTATTGTTCCTACTCACACTTCATATTATTAGTTGGGCTGCTGTAGGCAGCCCAAGTATTGAACCTACTCATACTTCATATTATTATTATTAGTTGGGCTGCTGTAGGCATCCCAAGTATTGTACCTACTCATACTTTATATTATTATTATTAGTTGGGCTGCTGTACGCATCCCAAATATTGTTCCTACTCATACTTCATATTATTATTATTATTAGTTGGGCTGCTGTAGGCAGCCCAAGTATTGTTCCTACTCATACTTCATATTATTATTATTAGTTGGGCTGCTGTAGGCAGCCCAAGTATTGTTCCTACTCACACTTCATATTATTAGTTGGGCTGCTGTAGGCAGCCCAAGTATTGAACCTACTCATACTTCATATTATTATTATTAGTTGGGCTGCTGTAGGCATCCCAAGTATTGTACCTACTCATACTTTATATTATTATTATTAGTTGGGCTGCTGTAGGCATCCCAAGTATTGTTCCTACTCATACTTCATATTATTCGTTGGGCTGCTGTAGGCAGCCCAAGTATTGTTCCTACTCATACTTCATATTATTATTATTAGTTGTGCTGCTGTAGGCAGCCCAAGTATTGTTCCTACCCATACTTCATATTATTATTATTATTAGTTGGGCTGCTGTAGGCAGCCCAAGTATTGTTCCTACTCATACTTCATATTATTAATAGTTGGGCTGCTGTAGGCATCCCAAGTATTGTCCCTACTCATACTTTATATTATTATTATTAGTTGGGCTGCTGTAGGCATCCCAAGTATTGTACCTACTCATACTTTATATTATTATTATTATTAGTTGGGCTGCTGTAGGCATCCCAAGTATTGTTCCTACTCATACTTTATATTATTATTATTAGTTGGGCTGCTGTAGGCAGCCCAAGTATTGTTCCTACTCATACTTCATATTATTATTATTAGTTGGGCTGCTGTAGGCAGCCCAAATATTGTTCTTACTCATACTTCATATTATTATTATTATTAGTTGGGCTGCTGTAGGCAGCCCAAGTATTGTTCCTACTCACACTTCATATTATTAGTTGGGCTGCTGTAGGCAGCCCAAGTATTGAACCTACTCATACTTCATATTATTATTATTAGTTGGGCTGCTGTAGGCATCCCAAGTATTGTACCTACTCATACTTTATATTATTATTATTAGTTGGGCTGCTGTAGGCATCCCAAGTATTGTTCCTACTCATACTTCATATTATTCGTTGGGCTGCTGTAGGCAGCCCAAGTATTGTTCCTACTCATACTTCATATTATTATTATTAGTTGGGCTGCTGTAGGCAGCCCAAGTATTGTTCCTACCCATACTTCATATTATTATTATTATTAGTTGGGCTGCTGTAGGCATCCCAAGTATTGTACCTACTCATACTTTATATTATTATTATTAGTTGGGCTGCTGTAGGCATCCCAAATATTGTTCCTACTCATACTTCATATTATTATTATTATTAGTTGGGCTGCTGTAGGCAGCCCAAGTATTGTTCCTACTCATACTTCATATTATTATTATTAGTTGGGCTGCTGTAGGCAGCCCAAGTATTGTTCCTACTCACACTTCATATTATTAGTTGGGCTGCTGTAGGCAGCCCAAGTATTGAACCTACTCATACTTCATATTATTATTATTAGTTGGGCTGCTGTAGGCATCCCAAGTATTGTACCTACTCATACTTTATATTATTATTATTAGTTGGGCTGCTGTAGGCATCCCAAGTATTGTTCCTACTCACACTTCATATTATTAGTTGGGCTGCTGTAGGCAGCCCAAGTATTGATCCTACTCATACTTCATATTATTATTATTAGTTGGGCTGCTGTAGGCATCCCAAGTATTGTACCTACTCATACTTTATATTATTATTATTAGTTGGGCTGCTGTAGGCATCCCAAATGTTGTTCCTACTCATACTTCATATTATTATTATTATTAGTTGGGCTGCTGTAGGCAGCCCAAGTATTGTTCCTACTCATACTTCATATTATTATTATTAGTTGGGCTGCTGTAGGCAGCCCAAGTATTGTTCCTACTCACACTTCATATTATTAGTTGGGCTGCTGTAGGCAGCCCAAGTATTGAACCTACTCATACTTCATATTATTATTATTAGTTGGGCTGCTGTAGGCATCCCAAGTATTGTACCTACTCATACTTTATATTATTATTATTAGTTGGGCTGCTGTAGGCATCCCAAGTATTGTTCCTACTCACACTTCATATTATTAGTTGGGCTGCTGTAGGCAGCCCAAGTATTGATCCAACTCATACTTCATATTATTATTATTATTAGTTGGGCTGCTGTAGGCATCCCAAGTATTGCACCTACTCATACTTTATATTATTATTATTAGTTGGGCTGCTGTAGGCATCCCAAATATTGTTCCTACTCATACTTCATATTATTATTATTATTAGTTGGGCTGCTGTAGGCAGCCCAAGTATTGTTCCTACTCATACTTCATATTATTATTATTAGTTGGGCTGCTGTAGGCAGCCCAAGTATTGTTCCTACTCACACTTCATATTATTAGTTGGGCTGCTGTAGGCAGCCCAAGTATTGAACCTACTCATACTTCATATTATTATTATTAGTTGGGCTGCTGTAGGCATCCCAAGTATTGTACCTACTCATACTTTATATTATTATTATTAGTTGGGCTGCTGTAGGCATCCCAAGTATTGTTCCTACTCACACTTCATATTATTAGTTGGGCTGCTGTAGGCAGCCCAAGTATTGATCCTACTCATACTTCATATTATTATTATTAGTTGGGCTGCTGTAGGCATCCCAAGTATTGTACCTACTCATACTTTATATTATTATTATTAGTTGGGCTGCTGTAGGCATCCCAAATATTGTTCCTACTCATACTTCATATTATTATTATTATTAGTTGGGCTGCTGTAGGCAGCCCAAGTATTGTTCCTACTCATACTTCATATTATTATTATTAGTTGGGCTGCTGTAGGCAGCCCAAGTATTGTTCCTACTCACACTTCATATTATTAGTTGGGCTGCTGTAGGCAGCCCAAGTATTGAACCTACTCATACTTCATATTATTATTATTAGTTGGGCTGCTGTAGGCATCCCAAGTATTGTACCTACTCATACTTTATATTATTATTATTAGTTGGGCTGCTGTAGGCATCCCAAGTATTGTTCCTACTCACACTTCATATTATTAGTTGGGCTGCTGTAGGCAGCCCAAGTATTGATCCTACTCATACTTCATATTATTATTATTAGTTGGGCTGCTGTAGGCATCCCAAGTATTGTACCTACTCATACTTTATATTATTATTATTAGTTGGGCTGCTGTAGGCATCCCAAGTATTGTTCCTACTCATACTTCATATTATTCGTTGGGCTGCTGTAGGCAGCCCAAGTATTGTTCCTACTCATACTTCATATTATTATTATTAGTTGGGCTGCTGTAGGCAGCCCAAGTATTGTTCCTACCCATACTTCATATTATTATTATTATTAGTTGGGCTGCTGTAGGCATCCCAAGTATTGTACCTACTCATACTTTATATTATTATTATTAGTTGGGCTGCTGTAGGCATCCCAAATATTGTTCCTACTCATACTTCATATTATTATTATTATTAGTTGGGCTGCTGTAGGCAGCCCAAGTATTGTTCCTACTCATACTTCATATTATTATTATTAGTTGGGCTGCTGTAGGCAGCCCAAGTATTGTTCCTACTCACACTTCATATTATTAGTTGGGCTGCTGTAGGCAGCCCAAGTATTGAACCTACTCATACTTCATATTATTATTATTAGTTGGGCTGCTGTAGGCATCCCAAGTATTGTACCTACTCATACTTTATATTATTATTATTAGTTGGGCTGCTGTAGGCATCCCAAGTATTGTTCCTACTCACACTTCATATTATTAGTTGGGCTGCTGTAGGCAGCCCAAGTATTGATCCTACTCATACTTCATATTATTATTATTAGTTGGGCTGCTGTAGGCATCCCAAGTATTGTACCTACTCATACTTTATATTATTATTATTAGTTGGGCTGCTGTAGGCATCCCAAATATTGTTCCTACTCATACTTCATATTATTATTATTATTAGTTGGGCTGCTGTAGGCATCCCAAGTATTGTACCTACTCATACTTTATATTATTATTATTAGTTGGGCTGCTGTAGGCATCCCAAGTATTGTACCTACTCATACTTTATATTATTATTATTAGTTGGGCTGCTGTAGGCATCCCAAGTATTGTTCCTACTCATACTTTATATTATTATTATTAGTTGGGCTGCTGTAGGCAGCCCAAGTATTGTTCCTACTCATACTTCATATTATTAGTTGGGCTGCTGTAGGCAGCCCAAGTATTGTTCCTACTCAAACTTCATATTATTATTATTAGTTGGGCTGCTGTAGGCAGCCCAAGTATTGTTCCTACTCATACTTCATATTATTAGTTGGGCTGCTGTAGGCAGCCCAAGTATTTGTCCTACTCATACTTCATATTATTATTATTAGTTGGGCTGCTGTAGGCAGCCCAAGTATTGTTCCTACTCATACTTCATATTATTATTATTAGTTGGGCTGCTGTAGGCATCCCAATTATTGTACCTACTCATACTTTATATTATTATTATTAGTTGGGGTGCTGTAGGCAGGCCAAGTATTGTTCCTACTCATACTTCATATTATTATTAGTTGGGCTGCTGTAGGCAGCCAAAGTATTGTTCCTACTCAAACTTCATATTATTATTAGTTGGGCTGCTGTAGGCAGCCCAAGTATTGTTCCTACTCATACTTCACATTATTAGTTGGGCTGCTGTAGGCAGCCCAAGTATTGTACCTACTCATATTTCATATTATTATTATTAGTTGGGCTGCTGTAGGCATCCCAAGTATTGTACCTACTCATACTTTATATTATTATTATTAGTTGGGCTGCTGTAGGCATCCCAAGTATTGTACCTACTCATACTTTATATTATTATTATTAGTTGGGCTGCTGTAGGCATCCCAAGTATTGTTCCTACTCATACTTTATATTATTATTATTAGTTGGGCTGCTGTAGGCAGCCCAAGTATTGTTCCTACTCATACTTCATATTATTATTATTAGTTGGGCTGCTGTAGGCAGCCCAAATATTGTTCCTACTCATACTTCATATTATTATTATTATTAGTTGGGCTGCTGTAGGCAGCCCAAGTATTGTTCCTACTCACACTTCATATTATTAGTTGGGCTGCTGTAGGCAGCCCAAGTATTGAACCTACTCATACTTCATATTATTATTATTAGTTGGGCTGCTGTAGGCATCCCAAGTATTGTACCTACTCATACTTTATATTATTATTATTAGTTGGGCTGCTGTAGGCATCCCAAGTATTGTTCCTACTCATACTTCATATTATTCGTTGGGCTGCTGTAGGCAGCCCAAGTATTGTTCCTACTCATACTTCATATTATTATTATTAGTTGGGCTGCTGTAGGCAGCCCAAGTATTGTTCCTACCCATACTTCATATTATTATTATTATTAGTTGGGCTGCTGTAGGCATCCCAAGTATTGTACCTACTCATACTTTATATTATTATTATTAGTTGGGCTGCTGTAGGCATCCCAAATATTGTTCCTACTCATACTTCATATTATTATTATTATTAGTTGGGCTGCTGTAGGCAGCCCAAGTATTGTTCCTACTCATACTTCATATTATTATTATTAGTTGGGCTGCTGTAGGCAGCCCAAGTATTGTTCCTACTCACACTTCATATTATTAGTTGGGCTGCTGTAGGCAGCCCAAGTATTGAACCTACTCATACTTCATATTATTATTATTAGTTGGCTGTAGGCATCCCAAGTATTGTACCTACTCATACTTTATATTATTATTATTAGTTGGGCTGCTGTAGGCATCCCAAGTATTGTTCCTACTCACACTTCATATTATTAGTTGGGCTGCTGTAGGCAGCCCAAGTATTGATCCTACTCATACTTCATATTATTATTATTAGTTGGGCTGCTGTAGGCATCCCAAGTATTGTACCTACTCATACTTTATATTATTATTATTAGTTGGGCTGCTGTAGGCATCCCAAATATTGTTCCTACTCATACTTCATATTATTATTATTATTAGTTGGGCTGCTGTAGGCAGCCCAAGTATTGTTCCTACTCATACTTCATATTATTATTATTAGTTGGGCTGCTGTAGGCAGCCCAAGTATTGTTCCTACTCACACTTCATATTATTAGTTGGGCTGCTGTAGGCAGCCCAAGTATTGAACCTACTCATACTTCATATTATTATTATTAGTTGGGCTGCTGTAGGCATCCCAAGTATTGTACCTACTCATACTTTATATTATTATTATTAGTTGGGCTGCTGTAGGCATCCCAAGTATTGTTCCTACTCACACTTCATATTATTAGTTGGGCTGCTGTAGGCAGCCCAAGTATTGAACCTACTCATACTTCATATTATTATTATTAGTTGGGCTGCTGTAGGCATCCCAAGTATTGTACCTACTCATACTTTATATTATTATTATTAGTTGGGCTGCTGTAGGCATCCCAAATATTGTTCCTACTCATACTTCATATTATTATTATTATTAGTTGGGCTGCTGTAGGCAGCCCAAGTATTGTTCCTACTCATACTTCATATTATTATTATTAGTTGGGCTGCTGTAGGCAGCCCAAGTATTGTTCCTACTCACACTTCATATTATTAGTTGGGCTGCTGTAGGCAGCCCAAGTATTGAACCTACTCATACTTCATATTATTATTATTAGTTGGGCTGCTGTAGGCATCCCAAGTATTGTACCTACTCATACTTTATATTATTATTATTAGTTGGGCTGCTGTAGGCATCCCAAGTATTGTTCCTACTCATACTTCATATTATTCGTTGGGCTGCTGTAGGCAGCCCAAGTATTGTTCCTACTCATACTTCATATTATTATTATTAGTTGTGCTGCTGTAGGCAGCCCAAGTATTGTTCCTACCCATACTTCATATTATTATTATTATTAGTTGGGCTGCTGTAGGCAGCCCAAGTATTGTTCCTACTCATACTTCATATTATTAATAGTTGGGCTGCTGTAGGCATCCCAAGTATTGTCCCTACTCATACTTTATATTATTATTATTAGTTGGGCTGCTGTAGGCATCCCAAGTATTGTACCTACTCATACTTTATATTATTATTATTATTAGTTGGGCTGCTGTAGGCATCCCAAGTATTGTTCCTACTCATACTTTATATTATTATTATTAGTTGGGCTGCTGTAGGCAGCCCAAGTATTGTTCCTACTCATACTTCATATTATTATTATTAGTTGGGCTGCTGTAGGCAGCCCAAATATTGTTCTTACTCATACTTCATATTATTATTATTATTAGTTGGGCTGCTGTAGGCAGCCCAAGTATTGTTCCTACTCACACTTCATATTATTAGTTGGGCTGCTGTAAGCAGCCCAAGTATTGAACCTACTCATACTTCATATTATTATTATTAGTTGGGCTGCTGTAGGCATCCCAAGTATTGTACCTACTCATACTTTATATTATTATTATTAGTTGGGCTGCTGTAGGCATCCCAAGTATTGTTCCTACTCATACTTCATATTATTCGTTGGGCTGCTGTAGGCAGCCCAAGTATTGTTCCTACTCATACTTCATATTATTATTATTAGTTGGGCTGCTGTAGGCAGCCCAAGTATTGTTCCTACCCATACTTCATATTATTATTATTATTAGTTGGGCTGCTGTAGGCATCCCAAGTATTGTACCTACTCATACTTTATATTATTATTATTAGTTGGGCTGCTGTAGGCATCCCAAATATTGTTCCTACTCATACTTCATATTATTATTATTATTAGTTGGGCTGCTGTAGGCAGCCCAAGTATTGTTCCTACTCATACTTCATATTATTATTATTAGTTGGGCTGCTGTAGGCAGCCCAAGTATTGTTCCTACTCACACTTCATATTATTAGTTGGGCTGCTGTAGGCAGCCCAAGTATTGAACCTACTCATACTTCATATTATTATTATTAGTTGGGCTGCTGTAGGCATCCCAAGTATTGTACCTACTCATACTTTATATTATTATTATTAGTTGGGCTGCTGTAGGCATCCCAAGTATTGTTCCTACTCACACTTCATATTATTAGTTGGGCTGCTGTAGGCATCCCAAGTATTGTACCTACTCATACTTTATATTATTATTATTAGTTGGGCTGCTGTAGGCATCCCAAATGTTGTTCCTACTCATACTTCATATTATTATTATTATTAGTTGGGCTGCTGTAGGCAGCCCAAGTATTGTTCCTACTCATACTTCATATTATTATTATTAGTTGGGCTGCTGTAGGCAGCCCAAGTATTGTTCCTACTCACACTTCATATTATTAGTTGGGCTGCTGTAGGCAGCCCAAGTATTGAACCTACTCATACTTCATATTATTATTATTAGTTGGGCTGCTGTAGGCATCCCAAGTATTGTACCTACTCATACTTTATATTATTATTATTAGTTGGGCTGCTGTAGGCATCCCAAGTATTGTTCCTACTCACACTTCATATTATTAGTTGGGCTGCTGTAGGCAGCCCAAGTATTGATCCAACTCATACTTCATATTATTATTATTATTAGTTGGGCTGCTGTAGGCATCCCAAGTATTGCACCTACTCATACTTTATATTATTATTATTAGTTGGGCTGCTGTAGGCATCCCAAATATTGTTCCTACTCATACTTCATATTATTATTATTATTAGTTGGGCTGCTGTAGGCAGCCCAAGTATTGTTCCTACTCATACTTCATATTATTATTATTAGTTGGGCTGCTGTAGGCAGCCCAAGTATTGTTCCTACTCACACTTCATATTATTAGTTGGGCTGCTGTAGGCAGCCCAAGTATTGAACCTACTCATACTTCATATTATTATTATTAGTTGGGCTGCTGTAGGCATCCCAAGTATTGTACCTACTCATACTTTATATTATTATTATTAGTTGGGCTGCTGTAGGCATCCCAAGTATTGTTCCTACTCACACTTCATATTATTAGTTGGGCTGCTGTAGGCAGCCCAAGTATTGATCCTACTCATACTTCATATTATTATTATTAGTTGGGCTGCTGTAGGCATCCCAAGTATTGTACCTACTCATACTTTATATTATTATTATTAGTTGGGCTGCTGTAGGCATCCCAAATATTGTTCCTACTCATACTTCATATTATTATTATTATTAGTTGGGCTGCTGTAGGCAGCCCAAGTATTGTTCCTACTCATACTTCATATTATTATTATTAGTTGGGCTGCTGTAGGCAGCCCAAGTATTGTTCCTACTCACACTTCATATTATTAGTTGGGCTGCTGTAGGCAGCCCAAGTATTGAACCTACTCATACTTCATATTATTATTATTAGTTGGGCTGCTGTAGGCATCCCAAGTATTGTACCTACTCATACTTTATATTATTATTATTAGTTGGGCTGCTGTAGGCATCCCAAGTATTGTTCCTACTCACACTTCATATTATTAGTTGGGCTGCTGTAGGCAGCCCAAGTATTGATCCTACTCATACTTCATATTATTATTATTAGTTGGGCTGCTGTAGGCATCCCAAGTATTGTACCTACTCATACTTTATATTATTATTATTAGTTGGGCTGCTGTAGGCATCCCAAATATTGTTCCTACTCATACTTCATATTATTATTATTATTAGTTGGGCTGCTGTAGGCAGCCCAAGTATTGTTCCTACTCATACTTCATATTATTATTATTAGTTGGGCTGCTGTAGGCAGCCCAAGTATTGTTCCTACTCACACTTCATATTATTAGTTGGGCTGCTGTAGGCAGCCCAAGTATTGATCCTACTCATACTTCATATTATTATTATTAGTTGGGCTGCTGTAGGCATCCCAAGTATTGTACCTACTCATACTTTATATTATTATTATTAGTTGGGCTGCTGTAGGCATCCCAAATATTGTTCCTACTCATACTTCATATTATTATTATTATTAGTTGGGCTGCTGTAGGCAGCCCAAGTATTGTTCCTACTCATACTTCATATTATTATTATTAGTTGGGCTGCTGTAGGCAGCCCAAGTATTGTTCCTACTCACACTTCATATTATTAGTTGGGCTGCTGTAGGCAGCCCAAGTATTGAACCTACTCATACTTCATATTATTATTATTAGTTGGGCTGCTGTAGGCATCCCAAGTATTGTTCCTACTCATACTTCATATTATTCGTTGGGCTGCTGTAGGCAGCCCAAGTATTGTTCCTACTCATACTTCATATTATTATTATTAGTTGGGCTGCTGTAGGCAGCCCAAGTATTGTTCCTACCCATACTTCATATTATTATTATTATTAGTTGGGCTGCTGTAGGCAGCCCAAGTATTGTTCCTACTCATACTTCATATTATTATTATTAGTTGGGCTGCTGTAGGCATCCCAAGTATTGTCCCTACTCATACTTTATATTATTATTAGTTGGGCTGCTGTAGGCAGCCCAAGTATTGTTCCTACTCATACTTCATATTATTATTAGTTGGGCTGCTGTAGGCAGCCCAAGTATTGTTCCTACTCATACTTCATATTATTATTATTAGTTGGGCTGCTGTAGGCAGCCCAAGTATTGTTCCTACTCATACTTCATATCATTAATAGTTGGGCTGCTGTAGGCAGCCCAAGTATTGTTCCTACTCATACTTCAGATTATTAGTTGGGCTGCTGTAGGCAGCCCAAGTATTGTTCCTACTCATACTTCATATTATTATTAGTTGGGCTGCTGTAGGCAGCCCAAGTATTGTTCCTACTCATACTTCATATTATTATTATTAGTTGGGCTGCTGTAGGCAGGCCAAGTATTGTTCCTACTCATACTTCATATTATTATTAGTTGGGCTGCTGTAGGCAGCCCAAGTATTGTTCCTACTCATACTTCATATTATTATTAGTTGGGCTGCTGTAGGCAGCCCAAGTATTGTTCCTACTCATACTTCACATTATTAGTTGGGCTGCTGTAGGCAGCCCAAGTATTGTACCTACTCATATTTCATATTATTATTATTAGTTGGGCTGCTGTAGGCATCCCAAGTATTGTACCTACTCATACTTTATATTATTATTATTAGTTGGGCTGCTGTAGGCATCCCAAGTATTGTACCTACTCATACTTTATATTATTATTATTAGTTGGGCTGCTGTAGGCATCCCAAGTATTGTTCCTACTCATACTTTATATTATTATTATTAGTTGGGCTGCTGTAGGCTGCCCAAGTATTGTTCCTACTCATACTTCATATTATTAGTTGGGCTGCTGTAGGCAGCCCAAGTATTGTTCCTACTCAAACTTCATATTATTATTATTAGTTGGGCTGCTGTAGGCAGCCCAAGTATTGTTCCTACTCATACTTCATATTATTAGTTGGGCTGCTGTAGGCAGCCCAAGTATTTGTCCTACTCATACTTCATATTATTATTATTAGTTGGGCTGCTGTAGGCAGCCCAAATATTGTTCCTACTCATACTTCATATTATTATTATTAGTTGGGCTGCTGTAGGCATCCCAATTATTGTACCTACTCATACTTTATATTATTATTATTAGTTGGGCTGCTGTAGGCAGGCCAAGTATTGTTCCTACTCATACTTCATATTATTATTAGTTGGGCTGCTGTAGGCAGCCAAAGTATTGTTCCTACTCAAACTTCATATTATTATTAGTTGGGCTGCTGTAGGCAGCCCAAGTATTGTTCCTACTCATACTTCACATTATTAGTTGGGCTGCTGTAGGCAGCCCAAGTATTGTACCTACTCATATTTCATATTATTATTATTAGTTTGGCTGCTGTAGGCATCCCAAGTATTGTACCTACTCATACTTTATATTATTATTATTAGTTGGGCTGCTGTAGGCATCCCAAGTATTGTACCTACTCATACTTTATATTATTATTATTAGTTGGGCTGCTGTAGGCATCCCAAGTATTGTTCCTACTCATACTTTATATTATTATTATTAGTTGGGCTGCTGTAGGCAGCCCAAATATTGTTCCTACTCATACTTCATATTATTATTATTATTAGTTGGGCTGCTGTAGGCAGCCCAAGTATTGTTCCTACTCACACTTCATATTATTAGTTGGGCTGCTGTAGGCAGCCCAAGTATTGAACCTACTCATACTTCATATTATTATTATTAGTTGGGCTGCTGTAGGCATCCCAAGTATTGTACCTACTCATACTTTATATTATTATTATTAGTTGGGCTGCTGTAGGCATCCCAAGTATTGTTCCTACTCATACTTCATATTATTCGTTGGGCTGCTGTAGGCAGCCCAAGTATTGTTCCTACTCATACTTCATATTATTATTATTAGTTGGGCTGCTGTAGGCAGCCCAAGTATTGTTCCTACCCATACTTCATATTATTATTATTATTAGTTGGGCTGCTGTAGGCATCCCAAGTATTGTACCTACTCATACTTTATATTATTATTATTAGTTGGGCTGCTGTAGGCATCCCAAATATTGTTCCTACTCATACTTCATATTATTATTATTATTATTATTAGTTGGGCTGCTGTAGGCAGCCCAAGTATTGTTCCTACTCATACTTCATATTATTATTATTAGTTGGGCTGCTGTAGGCAGCCCAAGTATTGTTCCTACTCACACTTCATATTATTAGTTGGGCTGCTGTAGGCAGCCCAAGTATTGAACCTACTCATACTTCATATTATTATTATTAGTTGGGCTGCTGTAGGCATCCCAAGTATTGTACCTACTCATACTTTATATTATTATTATTAGTTGGGCTGCTGTAGGCATCCCAAGTATTGTTCCTACTCACACTTCATATTATTAGTTGGGCTGCTGTAGGCAGCCCAAGTATTGATCCTACTCATACTTCATATTATTATTATTAGTTGGGCTGCTGTAGGCATCCCAAGTATTGTACCTACTCATACTTTATATTATTATTATTAGTTGGGCTGCTGTAGGCATCCCAAATATTGTTCCTACTCATACTTCATATTATTATTATTATTAGTTGGGCTGCTGTAGGCAGCCCAAGTATTGTTCCTACTCATACTTCATATTATTATTATTATTAGTTGGGCTGCTGTAGGCAGCCCAAGTATTGTTCCTACTCACACTTCATATTATTAGTTGGGCTGCTGTAGGCAGCCCAAGTATTGAACCTACTCATACTTCATATTATTATTATTAGTTGGGCTGCTGTAGGCATCCCAAGTATTGTACCTACTCATTCTTTATATTATTATTATTAGTTGGGCTGCTGTAGGCATCCCAAGTATTGTTCCTACTCATACTTCATATTATTCGTTGGGCTGCTGTAGGCAGCCCAAGTATTGTTCCTACTCATACTTCATATTATTATTATTAGTTGGGCTGCTGTAGGCAGCCCAAGTATTGTTCCTACCCATACTTCATATTATTATTATTATTAGTTGGGCTGCTGTAGGCATCCCAAGTATTGTACCTACTCATACTTTATATTATTATTATTAGTTGGGCTGCTGTAGGCATCCCAAATATTGTTCCTACTCATACTTCATATTATTATTATTATTAGTTGGGCTGCTGTAGGCAGCCCAAGTATTGTTCCTACTCATACTTCATATTATTATTATTAGTTGGGCTGCTGTAGGCAGCCCAAGTATTGTTCCTACTCACACTTCATATTATTAGTTGGGCTGCTGTAGGCAGCCCAAGTATTGAACCTACTCATACTTCATATTATTATTATTAGTTGGGCTGCTGTAGGCATCCCAAGTATTGTACCTACTCATACTTTATATTATTATTATTAGTTGGGCTGCTGTAGGCATCCCAAGTATTGTTCCTACTCACACTTCATATTATTAGTTGGGCTGCTGTAGGCAGCCCAAGTATTGATCCTACTCATACTTCATATTATTATTATTAGTTGGGCTGCTGTAGGCATCCCAAGTATTGTACCTACTCATACTTTATATTATTATTATTAGTTGGGCTGCTGTAGGCATCCCAAATATTGTTCCTACACATACTTCATATTATTATTATTATTAGTTGGGCTGCTGTAGGCAGCCCAAGTATTGTTCCTACTCATACTTCATATTATTATTATTAGTTGGGCTGCTGTAGGCAGCCCAAGTATTGTTCCTACTCACACTTCATATTATTAGTTGGGCTGCTGTAGGCAGCCCAAGTATTGAACCTACTCATACTTCATATTATTATTATTAGTTGGGCTGCTGTAGGCATCCCAAGTATTGTACCTACTCATACTTTATATTATTATTATTAGTTGGGCTGCTGTAGGCATCCCAAGTATTGTTCCTACTCACACTTCATATTATTAGTTGGGCTGCTGTAGGCAGCCCAAGTATTGATCCTACTCATACTTCATATTATTATTATTAGTTGGGCTGCTGTAGGCATCCCAAGTATTGTACCTACTCATACTTTATATTATTATTATTATTAGTTGGGCTGCTGTAGGCATCCCAAATATTGTTCCTACTCATACTTCATATTATTATTATTATTAGTTGGGCTGCTGTAGGCAGCCCAAGTATTGTTCCTACTCATACTTCATATTATTATTATTAGTTGGGCTGCTGTAGGCGGCCCAAGTATTGTTCCTACTCACACTTCATATTATTAGTTGGGCTGCTGTAGGCAGCCCAAGTATTGAACCTACTCATACTTCATATTATTATTATTAGTTGGGCTGCTGTAGGCATCCCAAGTATTGTACCTACTCATACTTTATATTATTATTATTAGTTGGGCTGCTGTAGGCATCCCAAGTATTGTTCCTACTCATACTTCATATTATTAGTTGGGCTGCTGTAGGCAGCCCAATTATTGATCCTACTCATACTTCATATTATTATTATTAGTTGGGCTGCTGTAGGCATCCCAAGTATTGTACCTACTCATACTTTATATTATTATTATTAGTTGGGCTGCTGTAGGCATCCCAAATATTGTTCCTACTCATACTTCATATTATTATTATTATTAGTTGGGCTGCTGTAGGCAGCCCAAGTATTGTTCCTACTCATACTTCATATTATTATTATTAGTTGGGCTGCTGTAGGCAGCCCAAGTATTGTTCCTACTCACACTTCATATTATTAGTTGGGCTGCTGTAGGCAGCCCAAGTATTGAACCTACTCATACTTCATATTATTATTATTAGTTGGGCTGCTGTAGGCATCCCAAGTATTGTACCTACTCATACTTTATATTATTATTATTAGTTGGGCTGCTGTAGGCATCCCAAGTATTGTTCCTACTCATACTTCATATTATTATTATTAGTTGGGCTGCTGTAGGCAGCCCAAGTATTGTTCCTACCCATACTTCATATTATTATTATTATTAGTTGGGCTGCTGTAGGCAGCCCAAGTATTGTTCCTACTCATACTTCATATTATTATTATTAGTTGGGCTGCTGTAGGCATCCCAAGTATTGTTCCTACTCATACTTTATATTATTATTAGTTGGGCTGCTGTAGGCATCCCAAGTATTGTTCCTACTCATACTTCATATTATTCGTTGGGCTGCTGTAGGCAGCCCAAGTATTGTTCCTACTCATACTTCATATTATTATTATTAGTTGGGCTGCTGTAGGCAGCCCAAGTATTGTTCCTACCCATACTTCATATTATTATTATTATTAGTTGGGCTGCTGTAGGCAGCCCAAGTATTGTTCCTACTCATACTTCATATTATTATTATTAGTTGGGCTGCTGTAGGCATCCCAAGTATTGTCCCTACTCATACTTTATATTATTATTAGTTGGGCTGCTGTAGGCAGCCCAAGTATTGTTCCTACTCATACTTCATATTATTATTAGTTGGGCTGCTGTAGGCAGCCCAAGTATTGTTCCTACTCATACTTCATATTATTATTATTAGTTGGGCTGCTGTAGGCAGCCCAAGTATTGTTCCTACTCATACTTCATATTATTAATAGTTGGGCTGCTGTAGGCAGCCCAAGTATTGTTCCTACTCATACTTCAGATTATTAGTTGGGCTGCTGTAGGCAGCCCAAGTATTGTGCCTACTCATACTTCATATTATTAGTTGGGCTGCTGTAGGCAGCCCAAGTATTGTTCCTACTCATACTTCATATTATTATTATTATTATTATTAGTTGGGCTGCTGTAGGCAGCCCAAGTATTGTGCCTACTCATACTTCATATTATTATTATTATTAGTTGGGCTGCTGTAGGCAGCCCAAATATTGTTCCTACTCATACTTCATATTATTATTATTAGTTGGGCTGCTGTAGGCATCCCAATTATTGTACCTACTCATACTTTATATTATTATTATTAGTTGGGCTGCTGTAGGCAGGCCAAGTATTGTTCCTACTCATACTTCATATTATTATTAGTTGGGCTGCTGTAGGCAGCCAAAGTATTGTTCCTACTCAAACTTCATATTATTATTAGTTGGGCTGCTGTAGGCAGCCCAAGTATTGTTCCTACTCATACTTCACATTATTAGTTGGGCTGCTGTAGGCAGCCCAAGTATTGTACCTACTCATATTTCATATTATTATTATTAGTTTGGCTGCTGTAGGCATCCCAAGTATTGTACCTACTCATACTTTATATTATTATTATTAGTTGGGCTGCTGTAGGCATCCCAAGTATTGTACCTACTCATACTTTATATTATTATTATTAGTTGGGCTGCTGTAGGCATCCCAAGTATTGTTCCTACTCATACTTTATATTATTATTATTAGTTGGGCTGCTGTAGGCAGCCCAAATATTGTTCCTACTCATACTTCATATTATTATTATTATTAGTTGGGCTGCTGTAGGCAGCCCAAGTATTGTTCCTACTCACACTTCATATTATTAGTTGGGCTGCTGTAGGCAGCCCAAGTATTGAACCTACTCATACTTCATATTATTATTATTAGTTGGGCTGCTGTAGGCATCCCAAGTATTGTACCTACTCATACTTTATATTATTATTATTAGTTGGGCTGCTTTAGGCATCCCAAGTATTGTTCCTACTCATACTTCATATTATTCGTTGGGCTGCTGTAGGCAGCCCAAGTATTGTTCCTACTCATACTTCATATTATTATTATTAGTTGGGCTGCTGTAGGCAGCCCAAGTATTGTTCCTACCCATACTTCATATTATTATTATTATTAGTTGGGCTGCTGTAGGCATCCCAAGTATTGTACCTACTCATACTTTATATTATTATTATTAGTTGGGCTGCTGTAGGCATCCCAAATATTGTTCCTACTCATACTTCATATTATTATTATTATTATTAGTTGGGCTGCTGTAGGCAGCCCAAGTATTGTTCCTACTCATACTTCATATTATTATTATTAGTTGGGCTGCTGTAGGCAGCCCAAGTATTGTTCCTACTCACACTTCATATTATTAGTTGGGCTGCTGTAGGCAGCCCAAGTATTGAACCTACTCATACTTCATATTATTATTATTAGTTGGGCTGCTGTAGGCATCCCAAGTATTGTACCTACTCATACTTTATATTATTATTATTAGTTGGGCTGCTGTAGGCATCCCAAGTATTGTTCCTACTCACACTTCATATTATTAGTTGGGCTGCTGTAGGCAGCCCAAGTATTGATCCTACTCATACTTCATATTATTATTATTAGTTGGGCTGCTGTAGGCATCCCAAGTATTGTACCTACTCATACTTTATATTATTATTATTAGTTGGGCTGCTGTAGGCATCCCAAATATTGTTCCTACTCATACTTCATATTATTATTATTATTAGTTGGGCTGCTGTAGGCAGCCCAAGTATTGTTCCTACTCATACTTCATATTATTATTATTAGTTGGGCTGCTGTAGGCAGCCCAAGTATTGTTCCTACTCACACTTCATATTATTAGTTGGGCTGCTGTAGGCAGCCCAAGTATTGAACCTACTCATACTTCATATTATTATTATTAGTTGGGCTGCTGTAGGCATCCCAAGTATTGTACCTACTCATACTTTATATTATTATTATTAGTTGGGCTGCTGTAGGCATCCCAAGTATTGTTCCTACTCACACTTCATATTATTAGTTGGGCTGCTGTAGGCAGCCCAAGTATTGATCCTACTCATACTTCATATTATTATTATTAGTTGGGCTGCTGTAGGCATCCCAAGTATTGTACCTACTCATACTTTATATTATTATTATTAGTTGGGCTGCTGTAGGCATCCCAAATATTGTTCCTACTCATACTTCATATTATTATTATTATTAGTTGGGCTGCTGTAGGCAGCCCAAGTATTGTTCCTACTCATACTTCATATTATTATTATTATTAGTTGGGCTGCTGTAGGCAGCCCAAGTATTGTTCCTACTCACACTTCATATTATTAGTTGGGCTGCTGTAGGCAGCCCAAGTATTGAACCTACTCATACTTCATATTATTATTATTAGTTGGGCTGCTGTAGGCATCCCAAGTATTGTACCTACTCATACTTTATATTATTATTATTAGTTGGGCTGCTGTAGGCATCCCAAGTATTGTTCCTACTCATACTTCATATTATTCGTTGGGCTGCTGTAGGCAGCCCAAGTATTGTTCCTACTCATACTTCATATTATTATTATTAGTTGGGCTGCTGTAGGCAGCCCAAGTATTGTTCCTACCCATACTTCATATTATTATTATTATTAGTTGGGCTGCTGTAGGCATCCCAAGTATTGTACCTACTCATACTTTATATTATTATTATTAGTTGGGCTGCTGTAGGCATCCCAAATATTGTTCCTACTCATACTTCATATTATTATTATTATTAGTTGGGCTGCTGTAGGCAGCCCAAGTATTGTTCCTACTCATACTTCATATTATTATTATTAGTTGGGCTGCTGTAGGCAGCCCAAGTATTGTTCCTACTCACACTTCATATTATTAGTTGGGCTGCTGTAGGCAGCCCAAGTATTGAACCTACTCATACTTCATATTATTATTATTAGTTGGGCTGCTGTAGGCATCCCAAGTATTGTACCTACTCATACTTTATATTATTATTATTAGTTGGGCTGCTGTAGGCATCCCAAGTATTGTTCCTACTCACACTTCATATTATTAGTTGGGCTGCTGTAGGCAGCCCAAGTATTGATCCTACTCATACTTCATATTATTATTATTAGTTGGGCTGCTGTAGGCATCCCAAGTATTGTACCTACTCATACTTTATATTATTATTATTAGTTGGGCTGCTGTAGGCATCCCAAATATTGTTCCTACACATACTTCATATTATTATTATTATTAGTTGGGCTGCTGTAGGCAGCCCAAGTATTGTTCCTACTCATACTTCATATTATTATTATTAGTTGGGCTGCTGTAGGCAGCCCAAGTATTGTTCCTACTCACACTTCATATTATTAGTTGGGCTGCTGTAGGCAGCCCAAGTATTGAACCTACTCATACTTCATATTATTATTATTAGTTGGGCTGCTGTAGGCATCCCAAGTATTGTACCTACTCATACTTTATATTATTATTATTAGTTGGGCTGCTGTAGGCATCCCAAGTATTGTTCCTACTCACACTTCATATTATTAGTTGGGCTGCTGTAGGCAGCCCAAGTATTGATCCTACTCATACTTCATATTATTATTATTAGTTGGGCTGCTGTAGGCATCCCAAGTATTGTACCTACTCATACTTTATATTATTATTATTATTAGTTGGGCTGCTGTAGGCATCCCAAATATTGTTCCTACTCATACTTCATATTATTATTATTATTAGTTGGGCTGCTGTAGGCAGCCCAAGTATTGTTCCTACTCATACTTCATATTATTATTATTAGTTGGGCTGCTGTAGGCGGCCCAAGTATTGTTCCTACTCACACTTCATATTATTAGTTGGGCTGCTGTAGGCAGCCCAAGTATTGAACCTACTCATACTTCATATTATTATTATTAGTTGGGCTGCTGTAGGCATCCCAAGTATTGTACCTACTCATACTTTATATTATTATTATTAGTTGGGCTGCTGTAGGCATCCCAAGTATTGTTCCTACTCATACTTCATATTATTAGTTGGGCTGCTGTAGGCAGCCCAAGTATTGATCCTACTCATACTTCATATTATTATTATTAGTTGGGCTGCTGTAGGCATCCCAAGTATTGTACCTACTCATACTTTATATTATTATTATTAGTTGGGCTGCTGTAGGCATCCCAAATATTGTTCCTACTCATACTTCATATTATTATTATTATTAGTTGGGCTGCTGTAGGCAGCCCAAGTATTGTTCCTACTCATACTTCATATTATTATTATTAGTTGGGCTGCTGTAGGCAGCCCAAGTATTGTTCCTACTCACACTTCATATTATTAGTTGGGCTGCTGTAGGCAGCCCAAGTATTGAACCTACTCATACTTCATATTATTATTATTAGTTGGGCTGCTGTAGGCATCCCAAGTATTGTACCTACTCATTCTTTATATTATTATTATTAGTTGGGCTGCTGTAGGCATCCCAAGTATTGTTCCTACTCATACTTCATATTATTCGTTGGGCTGCTGTAGGCAGCCCAAGTATTGTTCCTACTCATACTTCATATTATTATTATTAGTTGGGCTGCTGTAGGCAGCCCAAGTATTGTTCCTACCCATACTTCATATTATTATTATTATTAGTTGGGCTGCTGTAGGCATCCCAAGTATTGTACCTACTCATACTTTATATTATTATTATTAGTTGGGCTGCTGTAGGCATCCCAAGTATTGTTCCTACTCACACTTCATATTATTAGTTGGGCTGCTGTAGGCAGCCCAAGTATTGATCCTACTCATACTTCATATTATTATTATTAGTTGGGCTGCTGTAGGCATCCCAAGTATTGTACCTACTCATACTTTATATTATTATTATTATTAGTTGGGCTGCTGTAGGCATCCCAAATATTGTTCCTACTCATACTTCATATTATTATTATTATTAGTTGGGCTGCTGTAGGCAGCCCAAGTATTGTTCCTACTCATACTTCATATTATTATTATTAGTTGGGCTGCTGTAGGCGGCCCAAGTATTGTTCCTACTCACACTTCATATTATTAGTTGGGCTGCTGTAGGCAGCCCAAGTATTGAACCTACTCATACTTCATATTATTATTATTAGTTGGGCTGCTGTAGGCATCCCAAGTATTGTACCTACTCATACTTTATATTATTATTATTAGTTGGGCTGCTGTAGGCATCCCAAGTATTGTTCCTACTCATACTTCATATTATTAGTTGGGCTGCTGTAGGCAGCCCAAGTATTGATCCTACTCATACTTCATATTATTATTATTAGTTGGGCTGCTGTAGGCATCCCAAGTATTGTACCTACTCATACTTTATATTATTATTATTAGTTGGGCTGCTGTAGGCATCCCAAATATTGTTCCTACTCATACTTCATATTATTATTATTATTAGTTGGGCTGCTGTAGGCAGCCCAAGTATTGTTCCTACTCATACTTCATATTATTATTATTAGTTGGGCTGCTGTAGGCAGCCCAAGTATTGTTCCTACTCACACTTCATATTATTAGTTGGGCTGCTGTAGGCAGCCCAAGTATTGAACCTACTCATACTTCATATTATTATTATTAGTTGGGCTGCTGTAGGCATCCCAAGTATTGTACCTACTCATTCTTTATATTATTATTATTAGTTGGGCTGCTGTAGGCATCCCAAGTATTGTTCCTACTCATACTTCATATTATTCGTTGGGCTGCTGTAGGCAGCCCAAGTATTGTTCCTACTCATACTTCATATTATTATTATTAGTTGGGCTGCTGTAGGCAGCCCAAGTATTGTTCCTACCCATACTTCATATTATTATTATTATTAGTTGGGCTGCTGTAGGCATCCCAAGTATTGTACCTACTCATACTTTATATTATTATTATTAGTTGGGCTGCTGTAGGCATCCCAAATATTGTTCCTACTCATACTTCATATTATTATTATTATTAGTTGGGCTGCTGTAGGCAGCCCAAGTATTGTTCCTACTCATACTTCATATTATTATTATTAGTTGGGCTGCTGTAGGCAGCCCAAGTATTGTTCCTACTCACACTTCATATTATTAGTTGGGCTGCTGTAGGCAGCCCAAGTATTGAACCTACTCATACTTCATATTATTATTATTAGTTGGGCTGCTGTAGGCATCCCAAGTATTGTACCTACTCATACTTTATATTATTATTATTAGTTGGGCTGCTGTAGGCATCCCAAGTATTGTTCCTACTCACACTTCATATTATTAGTTGGGCTGCTGTAGGCAGCCCAAGTATTGATCCTACTCATACTTCATATTATTATTATTAGTTGGGCTGCTGTAGGCATCCCAAGTATTGTACCTACTCATACTTTATATTATTATTATTAGTTGGGCTGCTGTAGGCATCCCAAATATTGTTCCTACACATACTTCATATTATTATTATTATTAGTTGGGCTGCTGTAGGCAGCCCAAGTATTGTTCCTACTCATACTTCACATTATTATTATTAGTTGGGCTGCTGTAGGCAGCCCAAGTATTGTTCCTACTCACACTTCATATTATTAGTTGGGCTGCTGTAGGCAGCCCAAGTATTGAACCTACTCATACTTCATATTATTATTATTAGTTGGGCTGCTGTAGGCATCCCAAGTATTGTACCTACTCATACTTTATATTATTATTATTAGTTGGGCTGCTGTAGGCATCCCAAGTATTGTTCCTACTCACACTTCATATTATTAGTTGGGCTGCTGTAGGCAGCCCAAGTATTGATCCTACTCATACTTCATATTATTATTATTAGTTGGGCTGCTGTAGGCATCCCAAGTATTGTACCTACTCATACTTTATATTATTATTATTATTAGTTGGGCTGCTGTAGGCATCCCAAATATTGTTCCTACTCATACTTCATATTATTATTATTATTAGTTGGGCTGCTGTAGGCAGCCCAAGTATTGTTCCTACTCATACTTCATATTATTATTATTAGTTGGGCTGCTGTAGGCGGCCCAAGTATTGTTCCTACTCACACTTCATATTATTAGTTGGGCTGCTGTAGGCAGCCCAAGTATTGAACCTACTCATACTTCATATTATTATTATTAGTTGGGCTGCTGTAGGCATCCCAAGTATTGTACCTACTCATACTTTATATTATTATTATTAGTTGGGCTGCTGTAGGCATCCCAAGTATTGTTCCTACTCATACTTCATATTATTAGTTGGGCTGCTGTAGGCAGCCCAAGTATTGATCCTACTCATACTTCATATTATTATTATTAGTTGGGCTGCTGTAGGCATCCCAAGTATTGTACCTACTCATACTTTATATTATTATTATTAGTTGGGCTGCTGTAGGCATCCCAAATATTGTTCCTACTCATACTTCATATTATTATTATTATTAGTTGGGCTGCTGTAGGCAGCCCAAGTATTGTTCCCACTCATACTTCATATTATTATTATTAGTTGGGCTGCTGTAGGCAGCCCAAGTATTGTTCCTACTCACACTTCATATTATTAGTTGGGCTGCTGTAGGCAGCCCAAGTATTGAACCTACTCATACTTCATATTATTATTATTAGTTGGGCTGCTGTAGGCATCCCAAGTATTGTACCTACTCATACTTTATATTATTATTATTAGTTGGGCTGCTGTAGGCATCCCAAGTATTGTTCCTACTCATACTTCATATTATTATTATTAGTTGGGCTGCTGTAGGCAGCCCAAGTATTGTTCCTACCCATACTTCATATTATTATTATTATTAGTTGGGCTGCTGTAGGCAGCCCAAGTATTGTTCCTACTCATACTTCATATTATTATTATTAGTTGGGCTGCTGTAGGCATCCCAAGTATTGTTCCTACTCATACTTTATATTATTATTAGTTGGGCTGCTGTAGGCATCCCAAGTATTGTTCCTACTCATACTTCATATTATTCGTTGGGCTGCTGTAGGCAGCCCAAGTATTGTTCCTACTCATACTTCATATTATTATTATTAGTTGGGCTGCTGTAGGCAGCCCAAGTATTGTTCCTACCCATACTTCATATTATTATTATTATTAGTTGGGCTGCTGTAGGCAGCCCAAGTATTGTTCCTACTCATACTTCATATTATTATTATTAGTTGGGCTGCTGTAGGCATCCCAAGTATTGTCCCTACTCATACTTTATATTATTATTAGTTGGGCTGCTGTAGGCAGCCCAAGTATTGTTCCTACTCATACTTCATATTATTATTAGTTGGGCTGCTGTAGGCAGCCCAAGTATTGTTCCTACTCATACTTCATATTATTATTATTAGTTGGGCTGCTGTAGGCAGCCCAAGTATTGTTCCTACTCATACTTCATATTATTAATAGTTGGGCTGCTGTAGGCAGCCCAAGTATTGTTCCTACTCATACTTCAGATTATTAGTTGGGCTGCTGTAGGCAGCCCAAGTATTGTGCCTACTCATACTTCATATTATTAGTTGGGCTGCTGTAGGCAGCCCAAGTATTGTTCCTACTCATACTTCATATTATTATTATTATTATTATTAGTTGGGCTGCTGTAGGCAGCCCAAGTATTGTGCCTACTCATACTTCATATTATTATTATTATTAGTTGGGCTGCTGTAGGCAGCCCAAATATTGTTCCTACTCATACTTCATATTATTATTATTAGTTGGGCTGCTGTAGGCATCCCAATTATTGTACCTACTCATACTTTATATTATTATTATTAGTTGGGCTGCTGTAGGCAGGCCAAGTATTGTTCCTACTCATACTTCATATTATTATTAGTTGGGCTGCTGTAGGCAGCCAAAGTATTGTTCCTACTCAAACTTCATATTATTATTAGTTGGGCTGCTGTAGGCAGCCCAAGTATTGTTCCTACTCATACTTCACATTATTAGTTGGGCTGCTGTAGGCAGCCCAAGTATTGTACCTACTCATATTTCATATTATTATTATTAGTTTGGCTGCTGTAGGCATCCCAAGTATTGTACCTACTCATACTTTATATTATTATTATTAGTTGGGCTGCTGTAGGCATCCCAAGTATTGTACCTACTCATACTTTATATTATTATTATTAGTTGGGCTGCTGTAGGCATCCCAAGTATTGTTCCTACTCATACTTTATATTATTATTATTAGTTGGGCTGCTGTAGGCAGCCCAAATATTGTTCCTACTCATACTTCATATTATTATTATTATTAGTTGGGCTGCTGTAGGCAGCCCAAGTATTGTTCCTACTCACACTTCATATTATTAGTTGGGCTGCTGTAGGCAGCCCAAGTATTGAACCTACTCATACTTCATATTATTATTATTAGTTGGGCTGCTGTAGGCATCCCAAGTATTGTACCTACTCATACTTTATATTATTATTATTAGTTGGGCTGCTGTAGGCATCCCAAGTATTGTTCCTACTCATACTTCATATTATTCGTTGGGCTGCTGTAGGCAGCCCAAGTATTGTTCCTACTCATACTTCATATTATTATTATTAGTTGGGCTGCTGTAGGCAGCCCAAGTATTGTTCCTACCCATACTTCATATTATTATTATTATTAGTTGGGCTGCTGTAGGCATCCCAAGTATTGTACCTACTCATACTTTATATTATTATTATTATTAGTTGGGCTGCTGTAGGCATCCCAAATATTGTTCCTACTCATACTTCATATTATTATTATTATTATTAGTTGGGCTGCTGTAGGCAGCCCAAGTATTGTTCCTACTCATACTTCATATTATTATTATTAGTTGGGCTGCTGTAGGCAGCCCAAGTATTGTTCCTACTCACACTTCATATTATTAGTTGGGCTGCTGTAGGCAGCCCAAGTATTGAACCTACTCATACTTCATATTATTATTATTAGTTGGGCTGCTGTAGGCATCCCAAGTATTGTACCTACTCATACTTTATATTATTATTATTAGTTGGGCTGCTGTAGGCATCCCAAGTATTGTTCCTACTCACACTTCATATTATTAGTTGGGCTGCTGTAGGCAGCCCAAGTATTGATCCTACTCATACTTCATATTATTATTATTAGTTGGGCTGCTGTAGGCATCCCAAGTATTGTACCTACTCATACTTTATATTATTATTATTAGTTGGGCTGCTGTAGGCATCCCAAATATTGTTCCTACTCATACTTCATATTATTATTATTATTAGTTGGGCTGCTGTAGGCAGCCCAAGTATTGTTCCTACTCATACTTCATATTATTATTATTAGTTGGGCTGCTGTAGGCAGCCCAAGTATTGTTCCTACTCACACTTCATATTATTAGTTGGGCTGCTGTAGGCAGCCCAAGTATTGAACCTACTCATACTTCATATTATTATTATTAGTTGGGCTGCTGTAGGCATCCCAAGTATTGTACCTACTCATACTTTATATTATTATTATTAGTTGGGCTGCTGTAGGCATCCCAAGTATTGTTCCTACTCACACTTCATATTATTAGTTGGGCTGCTGTAGGCAGCCCAAGTATTGATCCTACTCATACTTCATATTATTATTATTAGTTGGGCTGCTGTAGGCATCCCAAGTATTGTACCTACTCATACTTTATATTATTATTATTAGTTGGGCTGCTGTAGGCATCCCAAATATTGTTCCTACTCATACTTCATATTATTATTATTATTAGTTGGGCTGCTGTAGGCAGCCCAAGTATTGTTCCTACTCATACTTCATATTATTATTATTATTAGTTGGGCTGCTGTAGGCAGCCCAAGTATTGTTCCTACTCACACTTCATATTATTAGTTGGGCTGCTGTAGGCAGCCCAAGTATTGAACCTACTCATACTTCATATTATTATTATTAGTTGGGCTGCTGTAGGCATCCCAAGTATTGTACCTACTCATACTTTATATTATTATTATTAGTTGGGCTGCTGTAGGCATCCCAAGTATTGTTCCTACTCATACTTCATATTATTCGTTGGGCTGCTGTAGGCAGCCCAAGTATTGTTCCTACTCATACTTCATATTATTATTATTAGTTGGGCTGCTGTAGGCAGCCCAAGTATTGTTCCTACCCATACTTCATATTATTATTATTATTAGTTGGGCTGCTGTAGGCATCCCAAGTATTGTACCTACTCATACTTTATATTATTATTATTAGTTGGGCTGCTGTAGGCATCCCAAATATTGTTCCTACTCATACTTCATATTATTATTATTATTAGTTGGGCTGCTGTAGGCAGCCCAAGTATTGTTCCTACTCATACTTCATATTATTATTATTAGTTGGGCTGCTGTAGGCAGCCCAAGTATTGTTCCTACTCACACTTCATATTATTAGTTGGGCTGCTGTAGGCAGCCCAAGTATTGAACCTACTCATACTTCATATTATTATTATTAGTTGGGCTGCTGTAGGCATCCCAAGTATTGTACCTACTCATACTTTATATTATTATTATTAGTTGGGCTGCTGTAGGCATCCCAAGTATTGTTCCTACTCACACTTCATATTATTAGTTGGGCTGCTGTAGGCAGCCCAAGTATTGATCCTACTCATACTTCATATTATTATTATTAGTTGGGCTGCTGTAGGCATCCCAAGTATTGTACCTACTCATACTTTATATTATTATTATTAGTTGGGCTGCTGTAGGCATCCCAAATATTGTTCCTACACATACTTCATATTATTATTATTATTAGTTGGGCTGCTGTAGGCAGCCCAAGTATTGTTCCTACTCATACTTCATATTATTATTATTAGTTGGGCTGCTGTAGGCAGCCCAAGTATTGTTCCTACTCACACTTCATATTATTAGTTGGGCTGCTGTAGGCAGCCCAAGTATTGAACCTACTCATACTTCATATTATTATTATTAGTTGGGCTGCTGTAGGCATCCCAAGTATTGTACCTACTCATACTTTATATTATTATTATTAGTTGGGCTGCTGTAGGCATCCCAAGTATTGTTCCTACTCACACTTCATATTATTAGTTGGGCTGCTGTAGGCAGCCCAAGTATTGATCCTACTCATACTTCATATTATTATTATTAGTTGGGCTGCTGTAGGCATCCCAAGTATTGTACCTACTCATACTTTATATTATTATTATTATTAGTTGGGCTGCTGTAGGCATCCCAAATATTGTTCCTACTCATACTTCATATTATTATTATTATTAGTTGGGCTGCTGTAGGCAGCCCAAGTATTGTTCCTACTCATACTTCATATTATTATTATTAGTTGGGCTGCTGTAGGCGGCCCAAGTATTGTTCCTACTCACACTTCATATTATTAGTTGGGCTGCTGTAGGCAGCCCAAGTATTGAACCTACTCATACTTCATATTATTATTATTAGTTGGGCTGCTGTAGGCATCCCAAGTATTGTACCTACTCATACTTTATATTATTATTATTAGTTGGGCTGCTGTAGGCATCCCAAGTATTGTTCCTACTCATACTTCATATTATTAGTTGGGCTGCTGTAGGCAGCCCAAGTATTGATCCTACTCATACTTCATATTATTATTATTAGTTGGGCTGCTGTAGGCATCCCAAGTATTGTACCTACTCATACTTTATATTATTATTATTAGTTGGGCTGCTGTAGGCATCCCAAATATTGTTCCTACTCATACTTCATATTATTATTATTATTAGTTGGGCTGCTGTAGGCAGCCCAAGTATTGTTCCTACTCATACTTCATATTATTATTATTAGTTGGGCTGCTGTAGGCAGCCCAAGTATTGTTCCTACTCACACTTCATATTATTAGTTGGGCTGCTGTAGGCAGCCCAAGTATTGAACCTACTCATACTTCATATTATTATTATTAGTTGGGCTGCTGTAGGCATCCCAAGTATTGTACCTACTCATACTTTATATTATTATTATTAGTTGGGCTGCTGTAGGCATCCCAAGTATTGTTCCTACTCATACTTCATATTATTATTATTAGTTGGGCTGCTGTAGGCAGCCCAAGTATTGTTCCTACCCATACTTCATATTATTATTATTATTATTAGTTGGGCTGCTGTAGGCAGCCCAAGTATTGTTCCTACTCATACTTCATATTATTATTATTAGTTGGGCTGCTGTAGGCATCCCAAGTATTGTTCCTACTCATACTTTATATTATTATTAGTTGGGCTGCTGTAGGCATCCCAAGTATTGTTCCTACTCATACTTCATATTATTCGTTGGGCTGCTGTAGGCAGCCCAAGTATTGTTCCTACTCATACTTCATATTATTATTATTAGTTGGGCTGCTGTAGGCAGCCCAAGTATTGTTCCTACCCATACTTCATATTATTATTATTATTAGTTGGGCTGCTGTAGGCAGCCCAAGTATTGTTCCTACTCATACTTCATATTATTATTATTAGTTGGGCTGCTGTAGGCATCCCAAGTATTGTCCCTACTCATACTTTATATTATTATTAGTTGGGCTGCTGTAGGCAGCCCAAGTATTGTTCCTACTCATACTTCATATTATTATTAGTTGGGCTGCTGTAGGCAGCCCAAGTATTGTTCCTACTCATACTTCATATTATTATTATTAGTTGGGCTGCTGTAGGCAGCCCAAGTATTGTTCCTACTCATACTTCATATTATTAATAGTTGGGCTGCTGTAGGCAGCCCAAGTATTGTTCCTACTCATACTTCAGATTATTAGTTGGGCTGCTGTAGGCAGCCCAAGTATTGTGCCTACTCATACTTCATATTATTAGTTGGGCTGCTGTAGGCAGCCCAAGTATTGTTCCTACTCATACTTCATATTATTATTATTATTATTATTAGTTGGGCTGCTGTAGGCAGCCCAAGTATTGTGCCTACTCATACTTCATATTATTATTATTATTAGTTGGGCTGCTGTAGGCAGCCCAAGTATTGTTCCTACTCATACTTCATATTATTATTATTAGTTGGGCTGCTGTAGGCATCCCAAGTATTGTTCCTACTCATACTTTATATTATTATTAGTTGGGCTGCTGTAGGCATCCCAAGTATTGTTCCTACTCATACTTCATATTATTCGTTGGGCTGCTGTAGGCAGCCCAAGTATTGTTCCTACTCATACTTCATATTATTATTATTAGTTGGGCTGCTGTAGGCAGCCCAAGTATTGTTCCTACCCATACTTCATATTATTATTATTATTAGTTGGGCTGCTGTAGGCAGCCCAAGTATTGTTCCTACTCATACTTCATATTATTATTATTAGTTGGGCTGCTGTAGGCATCCCAAGTATTGTCCCTACTCATACTTTATATTATTATTAGTTGGGCTGCTGTAGGCAGCCCAAGTATTGTTCCTACTCATACTTCATATTATTATTAGTTGGGCTGCTGTAGGCAGCCCAAGTATTGTTCCTACTCATACTTCATATTATTATTATTAGTTGGGCTGCTGTAGGCAGCCCAAGTATTGTTCCTACTCATACTTCATATTATTAATAGTTGGGCTGCTGTAGGCAGCCCAAGTATTGTTCCTACTCATACTTCAGATTATTAGTTGGGCTGCTGTAGGCAGCCCAAGTATTGTGCCTACTCATACTTCATATTATTAGTTGGGCTGCTGTAGGCAGCCCAAGTATTGTTCCTACTCATACTTCATATTATTATTATTATTATTATTAGTTGGGCTGCTGTAGGCAGCCCAAGTATTGTGCCTACTCATACTTCATATTATTAGTTGGGCTGCTGTAGGCAGCCCAAGTATTGTTCCTACTCATACTTCATATTATTATTATTATTATTAGTTGGGCTGCTGTAGGCAGCCCAAGTATTGTTCCTACTCATACTTCATATTATTAGTTGGGCTGCTGTAGGCAGCCCAAGTATTTGTCCTACTCATACTTCATATTATTATTATTAGTTGGGCTGCTGTAGGCATCCCAAATATTGTTCCTACTCATACTTCATATTATTATTATTAGTTGGGCTGCTGTAGGCATCCCAAGTATTGTACCTACTCATACTTTATATTATTATTATTAGTTGGGCTGCTGTAGGCATCCCAAATATTGTTCCTACTCATACTTCATATTATTATTATTATTAGTTGGGCTGCTGTAGGCAGCCCAAGTATTGTTCCTACTCATACTTCATATTATTATTATTAGTTGGGCTGCTGTAGGCAGCCCAAGTATTGTTCCTACTCACACTTCATATTATTAGTTGGGCTGCTGTAGGCAGCCCAAGTATTGAACCTACTCATACTTCATATTATTATTATTAGTTGGGCTGCTGTAGGCATCCCAAGTATTGTACCTACTCATACTTTATATTATTATTATTAGTTGGGCTGCTGTAGGCATCCCAAGTATTGTTCCTACTCATACTTCATATTATTCGTTGGGCTGCTGTAGGCAGCCCAAGTATTGTTCCTACTCATACTTCATATTATTATTATTAGTTGGGCTGCTGTAGGCAGCCCAAGTATTGTTCCTACCCATACTTCATATTATTATTATTATTAGTTGGGCTGCTGTAGGCAGCCCAAGTATTGTTCCTACTCATACTTCATATTATTATTATTAGTTGGGCTGCTGTAGGCATCCCAAGTATTGTTCCTACTCATACTTTATATTATTATTAGTTGGGCTGCTGTAGGCATCCCAAGTATTGTTCCTACTCATACTTCATATTATTCGTTGGGCTGCTGTAGGCAGCCCAAGTATTGTTCCTACTCATACTTCATATTATTATTATTAGTTGGGCTGCTGTAGGCAGCCCAAGTATTGTTCCTACCCATACTTCATATTATTATTATTATTAGTTGGGCTGCTGTAGGCAGCCCAAGTATTGTTCCTACTCATACTTCATATTATTATTATTAGTTGGGCTGCTGTAGGCATCCCAAGTATTGTCCCTACTCATACTTTATATTATTATTAGTTGGGCTGCTGTAGGCATCCCAAGTATTGTTCCTACTCATACTTCATATTATTCGTTGGGCTGCTGTAGGCAGCCCAAGTATTGTTCCTACTCATACTTCATATTATTATTATTAGTTGGGCTGCTGTAGGCAGCCCAAGTATTGTTCCTACCCATACTTCATATTATTATTATTATTAGTTGGGCTGCTGTAGGCAGCCCAAGTATTGTTCCTACTCATACTTCATATTATTATTATTAGTTGGGCTGCTGTAGGCATCCCAAGTATTGTCCCTACTCATACTTTATATTATTATTAGTTGGGCTGCTGTAGGCAGCCCAAGTATTGTTCCTACCCATACTTCATATTATTATTATTATTAGTTGGGCTGCTGTAGGCAGCCCAAGTATTGTTCCTACTCATACTTCATATTATTATTATTAGTTGGGCTGCTGTAGGCAGCCCAAGTATTGTTCCTACCCATACTTCATATTATTATTATTATTATTAGTTGGGCTGCTGTAGGCAGCCCAAGTATTGTTCCTACTCATACTTCATATTATTATTATTAGTTGGGCTGCTGTAGGCATCCCAAGTATTGTCCCTACTCATACTTTATATTATTATTAGTTGGGCTGCTGTAGGCATCCCAAGTATTGTTCCTACTCATACTTCATATTATTCGTTGGGCTGCTGTAGGCAGCCCAAGTATTGTTCCTACTCATACTTCATATTATTATTATTAGTTGGGCTGCTGTAGGCAGCCCAAGTATTGTTCCTACCCATACTTCATATTATTATTATTATTAGTTGGGCTGCTGTAGGCAGCCCAAGTATTGTTCCTACTCATACTTCATATTATTATTATTAGTTGGGCTGCTGTAGGCATCCCAAGTATTGTCCCTACTCATACTTTATATTATTATTAGTTGGGCTGCTGTAGGCAGCCCAAGTATTGTTCCTACTCATACTTCATATTATTATTATTAGTTGGGCTGCTGTAGGCATCCCAAGTATTGTCCCTACTCATACTTTATATTATTATTAGTTGGGCTGCTGTAGGCAGCCCAAGTATTGTTCCTACTCATACTTCATATTATTATTAGTTGGGCTGCTGTAGGCAGCCCAAGTATTGTTCCTACTCATACTTCATATTATTATTATTAGTTGGGCTGCTGTAGGCAGCCCAAGTATTGTTCCTACTCATACTTCATATTATTAATAGTTGGGCTGCTGTAGGCAGCCCAAGTATTGTTCCTACTCATACTTCAGATTATTAGTTGGGCTGCTGTAGGCAGCCCAAGTATTGTGCCTACTCATACTTCATATTATTAGTTGGGCTGCTGTAGGCAGCCCAAGTATTGTTCCTACTCATACTTCATATTATTATTATTATTATTATTAGTTGGGCTGCTGTAGGCAGCCCAAGTATTGTGCCTACTCATACTTCATATTATTAGTTGGGCTGCTGTAGGCAGCCCAAGTATTGTTCCTACTCATACTTCATATTATTATTATTATTATTAGTTGGGCTGCTGTAGGCAGCCCAAGTATTGTTCCTACTCATACTTCATATTATTAGTTGGGCTGCTGTAGGCAGCCCAAGTATTTGTCCTACTCATACTTCATATTATTATTATTAGTTGGGCTGCTGTAGGCATCCCAAATATTGTTCCTACTCATACTTCATATTATTATTATTAGTTGGGCTGCTGTAGGCATCCCAAGTATTGTACCTACTCATACTTTATATTATTATTATTAGTTGGGCTGCTGTAGGCATC
Organism: Synaphobranchus kaupii; assembly: GCA_029718625.1. Taxonomy (NCBI): domain Eukaryota; kingdom Metazoa; phylum Chordata; class Actinopteri; order Anguilliformes; family Synaphobranchidae; genus Synaphobranchus; species Synaphobranchus kaupii. The sequence continues at coordinate 10,980,391 of CM056389.1, forward strand.
CCAAATATTGTTCGTACTCATACTTCATATTATTATTATTATTAGTTGGGCTGCTGTAGGCAGCCCAAGTATTGTTCCTACTCATACTTCATATTATTATTATTAGTTGGGCTGCTGTAGGCAGCCCAAGTATTGTTCCTACTCACACTTCATATTATTAGTTGGGCTGCTGTAGGCAGCCCAAGTATTGAACCTACTCATACTTCATATTATTATTATTAGTTGGGCTGCTGTAGGCATCCCAAGTATTGTACCTACTCATACTTTATATTATTATTATTAGTTGGGCTGCTGTAGGCATCCCAAGTATTGTTCCTACTCATACTTCATATTATTCGTTGGGCTGCTGTAGGCAGCCCAAGTATTGTTCCTACTCATACTTCATATTATTATTATTAGTTGGGCTGCTGTAGGCAGCCCAAGTATTGTTCCTACCCATACTTCATATTATTATTATTATTAGTTGGGCTGCTGTAGGCAGCCCAAGTATTGTTCCTACTCATACTTCATATTATTATTATTAGTTGGGCTGCTGTAGGCATCCCAAGTATTGTTCCTACTCATACTTTATATTATTATTAGTTGGGCTGCTGTAGGCATCCCAAGTATTGTTCCTACTCATACTTCATATTATTCGTTGGGCTGCTGTAGGCAGCCCAAGTATTGTTCCTACTCATACTTCATATTATTATTATTAGTTGGGCTGCTGTAGGCAGCCCAAGTATTGTTCCTACCCATACTTCATATTATTATTATTATTAGTTGGGCTGCTGTAGGCAGCCCAAGTATTGTTCCTACTCATACTTCATATTATTATTATTAGTTGGGCTGCTGTAGGCATCCCAAGTATTGTCCCTACTCATACTTTATATTATTATTAGTTGGGCTGCTGTAGGCAGCCCAAGTATTGTTCCTACTCATACTTCATATTATTATTAGTTGGGCTGCTGTAGGCAGCCCAAGTATTGTTCCTACTCATACTTCATATTATTATTAGTTGGGCTGCTGTAGGCAGCCCAAGTATTGTTCCTACTCATACTTCATATTATTATTATTAGTTGGGCTGCTGTAGGCAGGCCAAGTATTGTTCCTACTCATACTTCATATTATTATTAGTTGGGCTGCTGTAGGCAGCCCAAGTATTGTTCCTACTCATACTTCACATTATTAGTTGGGCTGCTGTAGCCAGCCCAAGTATTGTACCTACTCATATTTCATATTATTATTATTAGTTGGGCTGCTGTAGGCATCGCAAGTATTGTACCTACTCATACTTTATATTATTATTATTAGTTGGGCTGCTGTAGGCATCCCAAGTATTGTACCTACTCATACTTTATATTATTATTATTAGTTGGGCTGCTGTAGGCATCCCAAGTATTGTTCCTACTCATACTTTATAGTATTATTATTAGTTGGGCTGCTGTAGGCAGCCCAAGTATTGTTCCTACTCATACTTCATATTATTATTATTAGTTGGGCTGCTGTAGGCAGCCCAAGTATTGTTCCTACTCATACTTCATATTATTATTATTAGTTGGGCTGCTGTAGGCATCCCCATTATTGTACCTACTCATACTTTATATTATTATTATTAGTTGGGCTGCTGTAGGCAGGCCAAGTATTGTTCCTACTCATACTTCATATTATTATTAGTTGGGCTGCTGTAGGCAGCCAAAGTATTGTTCCTACTCAAACTTCATATTATTATTAGTTGGGCTGCTGTAGGCAGCCCAAGTATTGTTCCTACTCATACTTCACATTATTAGTTGGGCTGCTGTAGGCAGCCCAAGTATTGTACCTACTCATATTTCATATTATTATTATTAGTTGGGCTGCTGTAGGCATCCCAAGTATTGTACCTACTCATACTTTATATTATTATTATTAGTTGGGCTGCTGTAGGCATCCCAAGTATTGTACCTACTCATACTTTATATTATTATTATTAGTTGGGCTGCTGTAGGCATCCCAAGTATTGTTCCTACTCATACTTTATATTATTATTATTAGTTGGGCTGCTGTAGGCAGCCCAAGTATTGTTCCTACTCATACTTCATATTATTATTATTAGTTGGGCTGCTGTAGGCAGCCCAAATATTGTTCCTACTCATACTTCATATTATTATTATTATTAGTTGGGCTGCTGTAGGCAGCCCAAGTATTGTTCCTACTCACACTTCATATTATTAGTTGGGCTGCTGTAGGCAGCCCAAGTATTGAACCTACTCATACTTCATATTATTATTATTAGTTGGGCTGCTGTAGGCATCCCAAGTATTGTACCTACTCATACTTTATATTATTATTATTAGTTGGGCTGCTGTAGGCATCCCAAGTATTGTTCCTACTCATACTTCATATTATTCGTTGGGCTGCTGTAGGCAGCCCAAGTATTGTTCCTACTCATACTTCATATTATTATTATTAGTTGGGCTGCTGTAGGCAGCCCAAGTATTGTTCCTACCCATACTTCATATTATTATTATTATTAGTTGGGCTGCTGTAGGCATCCCAAGTATTGTACCTACTCATACTTTATATTATTATTATTAGTTGGGCTGCTGTAGGCATCCCAAATATTGTTCCTACTCATACTTCATATTATTATTATTATTAGTTGGGCTGCTGTAGGCAGCCCAAGTATTGTTCCTACTCATACTTCATATTATTATTATTAGTTGGGCTGCTGTAGGCAGCCCAAGTATTGTTCCTACTCACACTTCATATTATTAGTTGGGCTGCTGTAGGCAGCCCAAGTATTGAACCTACTCATACTTCATATTATTATTATTAGTTGGGCTGCTGTAGGCATCCCAAGTATTGTACCTACTCATACTTTATATTATTATTATTAGTTGGGCTGCTGTAGGCATCCCAAGTATTGTTCCTACTCACACTTCATATTATTAGTTGGGCTGCTGTAGGCAGCCCAAGTATTGATCCTACTCATACTTCATATTATTATTATTAGTTGGGCTGCTGTAGGCATCCCAAGTATTGTACCTACTCATACTTTATATTATTATTATTAGTTGGGCTGCTGTAGGCATCCCAAATATTGTTCCTACTCATACTTCATATTATTATTATTATTAGTTGGGCTGCTGTAGGCATCCCAAGTATTGTACCTACTCATACTTTATATTATTATTATTAGTTGGGCTGCTGTAGGCATCCCAAGTATTGTACCTACTCATACTTTATATTATTATTATTAGTTGGGCTGCTGTAGGCATCCCAAGTATTGTTCCTACTCATACTTTATATTATTATTATTAGTTGGGCTGCTGTAGGCAGCCCAAGTATTGTTCCTACTCATACTTCATATTATTAGTTGGGCTGCTGTAGGCAGCCCAATTATTGTTCCTACTCAAACTTTATATTATTATTATTAGTTGGGCTGCTGTAGGCAGGCCAAGTATTGTTCCTACTCATACTTCATATTATTATTAGTTGGGCTGCTGTAGGCAGCCAAAGTATTGTTCCTACTCAAACTTCATATTATTATTAGTTGGGCTGCTGTAGGCAGCCCAAGTATTGTTCCTACTCATACTTCACATTATTAGTTGGGCTGCTGTAGGCAGCCCAAGTATTGTACCTACTCATATTTCATATTATTATTATTAGTTGGGCTGCTGTAGGCAGCCCAAGTATTGTTCCTACTCATACTTCATATTATTAGTTGGGCTGCTGTAGGCAGCCCAAGTATTTGTCCTACTCATACTTCATATTATTATTATTAGTTGGGCTGCTGTAGGCAGCCCAAGTATTGTTCCTACTCATACTTCATATTATTATTATTAGTTGGGCTGCTGTAGGCATCCCAATTATTGTACCTACTCATACTTTATATTATTATTATTAGTTGGGCTGCTGTAGGCAGGCCAAGTATTGTTCCTACTCATACTTCATATTATTATTAGTTGGGCTGCTGTAGGCAGCCAAAGTATTGTTCCTACTCAAACTTCATATTATTATTAGTTGGGCTGCTGTAGGCAGCCCAAGTATTGTTCCTACTCATACTTCACATTATTAGTTGGGCTGCTGTAGGCAGCCCAAGTATTGTACCTACTCATATTTCATATTATTATTATTAGTTGGGCTGCTGTAGGCATCCCAAGTATTGTACCTACTCATACTTTATATTATTATTATTAGTTGGGCTGCTGTAGGCATCCCAAGTATTGTACCTACTCATACTTTATATTATTATTATTAGTTGGGCTGCTGTAGGCATCCCAAGTATTGTTCCTACTCATACTTTATATTATTATTATTAGTTGGGCTGCTGTAGGCAGCCCAAGTATTGTTCCTACTCATACTTCATATTATTATTATTAGTTGGGCTGCTGTAGGCAGCCCAAATATTGTTCCTACTCATACTTCATATTATTATTATTATTAGTTGGGCTGCTGTAGGCAGCCCAAGTATTGTTCCTACTCACACTTCATATTATTAGTTGGGCTGCTGTAGGCAGCCCAAGTATTGAACCTACTCATACTTCATATTATTATTATTAGTTGGGCTGCTGTAGGCATCCCAAGTATTGTACCTACTCATACTTTATATTATTATTATTAGTTGGGCTGCTGTAGGCATCCCAAGTATTGTTCCTACTCATACTTCATATTATTCGTTGGGCTGCTGTAGGCAGCCCAAGTATTGTTCCTACTCTTACTTCATATTATTATTATTAGTTGGGCTGCTGTAGGCAGCCCAAGTATTGTTCCTACCCATACTTCATATTATTATTATTATTAGTTGGGCTGCTGTAGGCATCCCAAGTATTGTACCTACTCATACTTTATATTATTATTATTAGTTGGGCTGCTGTAGGCATCCCAAATATTGTTCCTACTCATACTTCATATTATTATTATTATTAGTTGGGCTGCTGTAGGCAGCCCAAGTATTGTTCCTACTCATACTTCATATTATTATTATTAGTTGGGCTGCTGTAGGCAGCCCAAGTATTGTTCCTACTCACACTTCATATTATTAGTTGGGCTGCTGTAGGCAGCCCAAGTATTGAACCTACTCATACTTCATATTATTATTATTAGTTGGCTGTAGGCATCCCAAGTATTGTACCTACTCATACTTTATATTATTATTATTAGTTGGGCTGCTGTAGGCATCCCAAGTATTGTTCCTACTCACACTTCATATTATTAGTTGGGCTGCTGTAGGCAGCCCAAGTATTGATCCTACTCATACTTCATATTATTATTATTAGTTGGGCTGCTGTAGGCATCCCAAGTATTGTACCTACTCATACTTTATATTATTATTATTAGTTGGGCTGCTGTAGGCATCCCAAATATTGTTCCTACTCATACTTCATATTATTATTATTATTAGTTGGGCTGCTGTAGGCAGCCCAAGTATTGTTCCTACTCATACTTCATATTATTATTATTAGTTGGGCTGCTGTAGGCAGCCCAAGTATTGTTCCTACTCACACTTCATATTATTAGTTGGGCTGCTGTAGGCAGCCCAAGTATTGAACCTACTCATACTTCATATTATTATTATTAGTTGGGCTGCTGTAGGCATCCCAAGTATTGTACCTACTCATACTTTATATTATTATTATTAGTTGGGCTGCTGTAGGCATCCCAAGTATTGTTCCTACTCACACTTCATATTATTAGTTGGGCTGCTGTAGGCAGCCCAAGTATTGAACCTACTCATACTTCATATTATTATTATTAGTTGGGCTGCTGTAGGCATCCCAAGTATTGTACCTACTCATACTTTATATTATTATTATTAGTTGGGCTGCTGTAGGCATCCCAAATATTGTTCCTACTCATACTTCATATTATTATTATTATTAGTTGGGCTGCTGTAGGCAGCCCAAGTATTGTTCCTACTCATACTTCATATTATTATTATTAGTTGGGCTGCTGTAGGCAGCCCAAGTATTGTTCCTACTCACACTTCATATTATTAGTTGGGCTGCTGTAGGCAGCCCAAGTATTGAACCTACTCATACTTCATATTATTATTATTAGTTGGGCTGCTGTAGGCATCCCAAGTATTGTACCTACTCATACTTTATATTATTATTATTAGTTGGGCTGCTGTAGGCATCCCAAGTATTGTTCCTACTCATACTTCATATTATTCGTTGGGCTGCTGTAGGCAGCCCAAGTATTGTTCCTACTCATACTTCATATTATTATTATTAGTTGGGCTGCTGTAGGCAGCCCAAGTATTGTTCCTACCCATACTTCATATTATTATTATTATTAGTTGGGCTGCTGTAGGCAGCCCAAGTATTGTTCCTACTCATACTTCATATTATTAATAGTTGGGCTGCTGTAGGCATCCCAAGTATTGTCCCTACTCATACTTTATATTATTATTATTAGTTGGGCTGCTGTAGGCATCCCAAGTATTGTACCTACTCATACTTTATATTATTATTATTAGTTGGGCTGCTGTAGGCATCCCAAGTATTGTTCCTACTCATACTTTATATTATTATTATTAGTTGGGCTGCTGTAGGCAGCCCAAGTATTGTTCCTACTCATACTTCATATTATTATTATTAGTTGGGCTGCTGTAGGCAGCCCAAATATTGTTCTTACTCATACTTCATATTATTAGTTGGGCTGCTGTAGGCAGCCCAAGTATTGAACCTACTCATACTTCATATTATTATTATTAGTTGGGCTGCTGTAGGCATCCCAAGTATTGTACCTACTCATACTTTATATTATTATTATTAGTTGGGCTGCTGTAGGCATCCCAAGTATTGTACCTACTCATACTTTATATTATTATTATTAGTTGGGCTGCTGTAGGCATCCCAAATATTGTTCCTACTCATACTTCATATTATTATTATTATTAGTTGGGCTGCTGTAGGCAGCCCAAGTATTGTTCCTACTCATACTTCATATTATTATTATTAGTTGGGCTGCTGTAGGCAGCCCAAGTATTGTTCCTACTCACACTTCATATTATTAGTTGGGCTGCTGTAGGCAGCCCAAGTATTGATCCTACTCATACTTCATATTATTATTATTAGTTGGGCTGCTGTAGGCATCCCAAGTATTGTACCTACTCATACTTTATATTATTATTATTAGTTGGGCTGCTGTAGGCATCCCAAATATTGTTCCTACTCATACTTCATATTATTATTATTATTAGTTGGGCTGCTGTAGGCAGCCCAAGTATTGTTCCTACTCATACTTCATATTATTATTATTAGTTGGGCTGCTGTAGGCAGCCCAAGTATTGTTCCTACTCACACTTCATATTATTAGTTGGGCTGCTGTAGGCAGCCCAAGTATTGAACCTACTCATACTTCATATTATTATTATTAGTTGGGCTGCTGTAGGCATCCCAAGTATTGTTCCTACTCATACTTCATATTATTCGTTGGGCTGCTGTAGGCAGCCCAAGTATTGTTCCTACTCATACTTCATATTATTATTATTAGTTGGGCTGCTGTAGGCAGCCCAAGTATTGTTCCTACCCATACTTCATATTATTATTATTATTAGTTGGGCTGCTGTAGGCAGCCCAAGTATTGTTCCTACTCATACTTCATATTATTATTAGTTGGGCTGCTGTAGGCATCCCAAGTATTGTTCCTACTCATACTTCATATTATTCGTTGGGCTGCTGTAGGCAGCCCAAGTATTGTTCCTACTCATACTTCATATTATTATTATTAGTTGGGCTGCTGTAGGCAGCCCAAGTATTGTTCCTACCCATACTTCATATTATTATTATTATTAGTTGGGCTGCTGTAGGCAGCCCAAGTATTGTTCCTACTCATACTTCATATTATTATTATTAGTTGGGCTGCTGTAGGCATCCCAAGTATTGTCCCTACTCATACTTTATATTATTATTAGTTGGGCTGCTGTAGGCAGCCCAAGTATTGTTCCTACTCATACTTCATATTATTATTAGTTGGGCTGCTGTAGGCAGCCCAAGTATTGTTCCTACTCATACTTCATATTATTATTATTAGTTGGGCTGCTGTAGGCAGCCCAAGTATTGTTCCTACTCATACTTCATATTATTAATAGTTGGGCTGCTGTAGGCAGCCCAAGTATTGTTCCTACTCATACTTCAGATTATTAGTTGGGCTGCTGTAGGCAGCCCAAGTATTGTTCCTACTCATACTTCATATTATTATTAGTTGGGCTGCTGTAGGCAGCCCAAGTATTGTTCCTACTCATACTTCATATTATTATTATTAGTTGGGCTGCTGTAGGCAGGCCAAGTATTGTTCCTACTCATACTTCATATTATTATTAGTTGGGCTGCTGTAGGCAGCCCAAGTATTGTTCCTACTCATACTTCATATTATTATTAGTTGGGCTGCTGTAGGCAGCCCAAGTATTGTTCCTACTCATACTTCACATTATTAGTTGGGCTGCTGTAGGCAGCCCAAGTATTGTACCTACTCATATTTCATATTATTATTATTAGTTGGGCTGCTGTAGGCATCCCAAGTATTGTACCTACTCATACTTTATATTATTATTATTAGTTGGGCTGCTGTAGGCATCCCAAGTATTGTTCCTACTCATACTTCATATTATTATTATTAGTTGGGCTGCTGTAGGCAGCCCAAGTATTGTTCCTACTCACACTTCATATTATTATTATTAGTTGGGCTGCTGTAGGCATCCCAAGTATTGTACCTACTCATACTTCATATTATTATTATTATTAGTTGGGCTGCTGTAGGCAGCCCAAGTATTGTTCCTACTCATACTTTATATTATTATTATTAGTTGGGCTGCTGTAGGCATCCCAAGTATTGTTCCTACTCACACTTCATATTATTAGTTGGGCTGCTGTAGGCAGCCCAAGTATTGATCCTACTCATACTTCATATTATTATTATTAGTTGGGCTGCTGTAGGCATCCCAAGTATTGTACCTACTCATACTTCATATTATTATTATTATTAGTTGGGCTGCTGTAGGCATCCCAAGTATTGTACCTACTCATACTTTATATTATTATTATTAGTTGGGCTGCTGTAGGCATCCCAAGTATTGTTCCTACTCACACTTCATATTATTAGTTGGGCTGCTGTAGGCAGCCCAAGTATTGATCCTACTCATACTTCATATTATTATTATTAGTTGGGCTGCTGTAGGCATCCCAAGTATTGTACCTACTCATACTTTATATTATTATTATTAGTTGGGCTGCTGTAGGCATCCCAAATATTGTTCCTACTCATACTTCATATTATTATTATTATTAGTTGGGCTGCTGTAGGCAGCCCAAGTATTGTTCCTACTCATACTTCATATTATTATTATTAGTTGGGCTGCTGTAGGCAGCCCAAGTATTGTTCCTACTCACACTTCATATTATTAGTTGGGCTGCTGTAGGCAGCCCAAGTATTGATCCTACTCATACTTCATATTATTATTATTAGTTGGGCTGCTGTAGGCATCCCAAGTATTGTACCTACTCATACTTTATATTATTATTATTAGTTGGGCTGCTGTAGGCATCCCAAATATTGTTCCTACTCATACTTCATATTATTATTATTATTAGTTGGGCTGCTGTAGGCAGCCCAAGTATTGTTCCTACTCATACTTCATATTATTATTATTAGTTGGGCTGCTGTAGGCAGCCCAAGTATTGTTCCTACTCACACTTCATATTATTAGTTGGGCTGCTGTAGGCAGCCCAAGTATTGAACCTACTCATACTTCATATTATTATTATTAGTTGGGCTGCTGTAGGCATCCCAAGTATTGTTCCTACTCATACTTCATATTATTCGTTGGGCTGCTGTAGGCAGCCCAAGTATTGTTCCTACTCATACTTCATATTATTATTATTAGTTGGGCTGCTGTAGGCAGCCCAAGTATTGTTCCTACCCATACTTCATATTATTATTATTATTAGTTGGGCTGCTGTAGGCAGCCCAAGTATTGTTCCTACTCATACTTCATATTATTATTAGTTGGGCTGCTGTAGGCATCCCAAGTATTGTTCCTACTCATACTTCATATTATTCGTTGGGCTGCTGTAGGCAGCCCAAGTATTGTTCCTACTCATACTTCATATTATTATTATTAGTTGGGCTGCTGTAGGCAGCCCAAGTATTGTTCCTACCCATACTTCATATTATTATTATTATTAGTTGGGCTGCTGTAGGCAGCCCAAGTATTGTTCCTACTCATACTTCATATTATTATTATTAGTTGGGCTGCTGTAGGCATCCCAAGTATTGTCCCTACTCATACTTTATATTATTATTAGTTGGGCTGCTGTAGGCAGCCCAAGTATTGTTCCTACTCATACTTCATATTATTATTAGTTGGGCTGCTGTAGGCAGCCCAAGTATTGTTCCTACTCATACTTCATATTATTATTATTAGTTGGGCTGCTGTAGGCAGCCCAAGTATTGTTCCTACTCATACTTCATATTATTAATAGTTGGGCTGCTGTAGGCAGCCCAAGTATTGTTCCTACTCATACTTCAGATTATTAGTTGGGCTGCTGTAGGCAGCCCAAGTATTGTTCCTACTCATACTTCATATTATTATTAGTTGGGCTGCTGTAGGCAGCCCAAGTATTGTTCCTACTCATACTTCATATTATTATTATTAGTTGGGCTGCTGTAGGCAGGCCAAGTATTGTTCCTACTCATACTTCATATTATTATTAGTTGGGCTGCTGTAGGCAGCCCAAGTATTGTTCCTACTCATACTTCATATTATTATTAGTTGGGCTGCTGTAGGCAGCCCAAGTATTGTTCCTACTCATACTTCACATTATTAGTTGGGCTGCTGTAGGCAGCCCAAGTATTGTACCTACTCATATTTCATATTATTATTATTAGTTGGGCTGCTGTAGGCATCCCAAGTATTGTACCTACTCATACTTTATATTATTATTATTAGTTGGGCTGCTGTAGGCATCCCAAGTATTGTTCCTACTCACACTTCATATTATTAGTTGGGCTGCTGTAGGCAGCCCAAGTATTGATCCTACTCATACTTCATATTATTATTATTAGTTGGGCTGCTGTAGGCATCCCAAGTATTGTACCTACTCATACTTTATATTATTATTATTAGTTGGGCTGCTGTAGGCATCCCAAATATTGTTCCTACTCATACTTCATATTATTATTATTATTAGTTGGGCTGCTGTAGGCAGCCCAAGTATTGTTCCTACTCATACTTCATATTATTATTATTAGTTGGGCTGCTGTAGGCAGCCCAAGTATTGTTCCTACTCACACTTCATATTATTAGTTGGGCTGCTGTAGGCAGCCCAAGTATTGATCCTACTCATACTTCATATTATTATTATTAGTTGGGCTGCTGTAGGCATCCCAAGTATTGTACCTACTCATACTTTATATTATTATTATTAGTTGGGCTGCTGTAGGCATCCCAAATATTGTTCCTACTCATACTTCATATTATTATTATTATTAGTTGGGCTGCTGTAGGCAGCCCAAGTATTGTTCCTACTCATACTTCATATTATTATTATTAGTTGGGCTGCTGTAGGCAGCCCAAGTATTGTTCCTACTCACACTTCATATTATTAGTTGGGCTGCTGTAGGCAGCCCAAGTATTGAACCTACTCATACTTCATATTATTATTATTAGTTGGGCTGCTGTAGGCATCCCAAGTATTGTTCCTACTCATACTTCATATTATTCGTTGGGCTGCTGTAGGCAGCCCAAGTATTGTTCCTACTCATACTTCATATTATTATTATTAGTTGGGCTGCTGTAGGCAGCCCAAGTATTGTTCCTACCCATACTTCATATTATTATTATTATTAGTTGGGCTGCTGTAGGCAGCCCAAGTATTGTTCCTACTCATACTTCATATTATTATTAGTTGGGCTGCTGTAGGCATCCCAAGTATTGTTCCTACTCATACTTCATATTATTCGTTGGGCTGCTGTAGGCAGCCCAAGTATTGTTCCTACTCATACTTCATATTATTATTATTAGTTGGGCTGCTGTAGGCAGCCCAAGTATTGTTCCTACCCATACTTCATATTATTATTATTATTAGTTGGGCTGCTGTAGGCAGCCCAAGTATTGTTCCTACTCATACTTCATATTATTATTATTAGTTGGGCTGCTGTAGGCATCCCAAGTATTGTCCCTACTCATACTTTATATTATTATTAGTTGGGCTGCTGTAGGCAGCCCAAGTATTGTTCCTACTCATACTTCATATTATTATTAGTTGGGCTGCTGTAGGCAGCCCAAGTATTGTTCCTACTCATACTTCATATTATTATTATTAGTTGGGCTGCTGTAGGCAGCCCAAGTATTGTTCCTACTCATACTTCATATTATTAATAGTTGGGCTGCTGTAGGCAGCCCAAGTATTGTTCCTACTCATACTTCAGATTATTAGTTGGGCTGCTGTAGGCAGCCCAAGTATTGTTCCTACTCATACTTCATATTATTATTAGTTGGGCTGCTGTAGGCAGCCCAAGTATTGTTCCTACTCATACTTCATATTATTATTATTAGTTGGGCTGCTGTAGGCAGGCCAAGTATTGTTCCTACTCATACTTCATATTATTATTAGTTGGGCTGCTGTAGGCAGCCCAAGTATTGTTCCTACTCATACTTCATATTATTATTAGTTGGGCTGCTGTAGGCAGCCCAAGTATTGTTCCTACTCATACTTCACATTATTAGTTGGGCTGCTGTAGGCAGCCCAAGTATTGTACCTACTCATATTTCATATTATTATTATTAGTTGGGCTGCTGTAGGCATCCCAAGTATTGTACCTACTCATACTTTATATTATTATTATTAGTTGGGCTGCTGTAGGCATCCCAAGTATTGTTCCTACTCATACTTCATATTATTATTATTAGTTGGGCTGCTGTAGGCAGCCCAAGTATTGTTCCTACTCACACTTCATATTATTATTATTAGTTGGGCTGCTGTAGGCATCCCAAGTATTGTACCTACTCATACTTCATATTATTATTATTATTAGTTGGGCTGCTGTAGGCAGCCCAAGTATTGTTCCTACTCATACTTTATATTATTATTATTAGTTGGGCTGCTGTAGGCATCCCAAGTATTGTTCCTACTCACACTTCATATTATTAGTTGGGCTGCTGTAGGCAGCCCAAGTATTGATCCTACTCATACTTCATATTATTATTATTAGTTGGGCTGCTGTAGGCATCCCAAGTATTGAACCTACTCATACTTCATATTATTATTATTAGTTGGGCTGTTGTAGGCATCCCAAGTATTGTACCTACTCATACTTTATATTATTATTATTAGTTGGGCTGCTGTAGGCATCCCAAGTATTGTTCCTACTCACACTTCATATTATTAGTTGGGCTGCTGTAGGCAGCCCAAGTATTGATCCTACTCATACTTCATATTATTATTATTAGTTGGGCTGCTGTAGGCATCCCAAGTATTGTACCTACTCATACTTTATATTATTATTATTAGTTGGGCTGCTGTAGGCATCCCAAATATTGTTCCTACTCATACTTCATATTATTATTATTATTAGTTGGGCTGCTGTAGGCAGCCCAAGTATTGTTCCTACTCATACTTCATATTATTATTATTAGTTGGGCTGCTGTAGGCAGCCCAAGTATTGTTCCTACTCACACTTCATATTATTAGTTGGGCTGCTGTAGGCAGCCCAAGTATTGATCCTACTCATACTTCATATTATTATTATTAGTTGGGCTGCTGTAGGCATCCCAAGTATTGTACCTACTCATACTTTATATTATTATTATTAGTTGGGCTGCTGTAGGCATCCCAAATATTGTTCCTACTCATACTTCATATTATTATTATTATTAGTTGGGCTGCTGTAGGCAGCCCAAGTATTGTTCCTACTCATACTTCATATTATTATTATTAGTTGGGCTGCTGTAGGCAGCCCAAGTATTGTTCCTACTCACACTTCATATTATTAGTTGGGCTGCTGTAGGCAGCCCAAGTATTGAACCTACTCATACTTCATATTATTATTATTAGTTGGGCTGCTGTAGGCATCCCAAGTATTGTTCCTACTCATACTTCATATTATTCGTTGGGCTGCTGTAGGCAGCCCAAGTATTGTTCCTACTCATACTTCATATTATTATTATTAGTTGGGCTGCTGTAGGCAGCCCAAGTATTGATCCTACTCATACTTCATATTATTATTATTAGTTGGGCTGCTGTAGGCATCCCAAGTATTGTACCTACTCATACTTTATATTATTATTATTAGTTGGGCTGCTGTAGGCATCCCAAATATTGTTCCTACTCATACTTCATATTATTATTATTATTAGTTGGGCTGCTGTAGGCAGCCCAAGTATTGTTCCTACTCATACTTCATATTATTATTATTAGTTGGGCTGCTGTAGGCAGCCCAAGTATTGTTCCTACTCACACTTCATATTATTAGTTGGGCTGCTGTAGGCAGCCCAAGTATTGAACCTACTCATACTTCATATTATTATTATTAGTTGGGCTGCTGTAGGCATCCCAAGTATTGTTCCTACTCATACTTCATATTATTCGTTGGGCTGCTGTAGGCAGCCCAAGTATTGTTCCTACTCATACTTCATATTATTATTATTAGTTGGGCTGCTGTAGGCAGCCCAAGTATTGTTCCTACCCATACTTCATATTATTATTATTATTAGTTGGGCTGCTGTAGGCAGCCCAAGTATTGTTCCTACTCATACTTCATATTATTATTAGTTGGGCTGCTGTAGGCATCCCAAGTATTGTTCCTACTCATACTTCATATTATTCGTTGGGCTGCTGTAGGCAGCCCAAGTATTGTTCCTACTCATACTTCATATTATTATTATTAGTTGGGCTGCTGTAGGCAGCCCAAGTATTGTTCCTACCCATACTTCATATTATTATTATTATTAGTTGGGCTGCTGTAGGCAGCCCAAGTATTGTTCCTACTCATACTTCATATTATTATTATTAGTTGGGCTGCTGTAGGCATCCCAAGTATTGTCCCTACTCATACTTTATATTATTATTAGTTGGGCTGCTGTAGGCAGCCCAAGTATTGTTCCTACTCATACTTCATATTATTATTAGTTGGGCTGCTGTAGGCAGCCCAAGTATTGTTCCTACTCATACTTCATATTATTATTATTAGTTGGGCTGCTGTAGGCAGCCCAAGTATTGTTCCTACTCATACTTCATATTATTAATAGTTGGGCTGCTGTAGGCAGCCCAAGTATTGTTCCTACTCATACTTCAGATTATTAGTTGGGCTGCTGTAGGCAGCCCAAGTATTGTTCCTACTCATACTTCATATTATTATTAGTTGGGCTGCTGTAGGCAGCCCAAGTATTGTTCCTACTCATACTTCATATTATTATTATTAGTTGGGCTGCTGTAGGCAGGCCAAGTATTGTTCCTACTCATACTTCATATTATTATTAGTTGGGCTGCTGTAGGCAGCCCAAGTATTGTTCCTACTCATACTTCATATTATTATTAGTTGGGCTGCTGTAGGCAGCCCAAGTATTGTTCCTACTCATACTTCACATTATTAGTTGGGCTGCTGTAGGCAGCCCAAGTATTGTACCTACTCATATTTCATATTATTATTATTAGTTGGGCTGCTGTAGGCATCCCAAGTATTGTACCTACTCATACTTTATATTATTATTATTAGTTGGGCTGCTGTAGGCATCCCAAGTATTGTTCCTACTCACACTTCATATTATTAGTTGGGCTGCTGTAGGCAGCCCAAGTATTGATCCTACTCATACTTCATATTATTATTATTAGTTGGGCTGCTGTAGGCATCCCAAGTATTGTACCTACTCATACTTTATATTATTATTATTAGTTGGGCTGCTGTAGGCATCCCAAATATTGTTCCTACTCATACTTCATATTATTATTATTATTAGTTGGGCTGCTGTAGGCAGCCCAAGTATTGTTCCTACTCATACTTCATATTATTATTATTAGTTGGGCTGCTGTAGGCAGCCCAAGTATTGTTCCTACTCACACTTCATATTATTAGTTGGGCTGCTGTAGGCAGCCCAAGTATTGATCCTACTCATACTTCATATTATTATTATTAGTTGGGCTGCTGTAGGCATCCCAAGTATTGTACCTACTCATACTTTATATTATTATTATTAGTTGGGCTGCTGTAGGCATCCCAAATATTGTTCCTACTCATACTTCATATTATTATTATTATTAGTTGGGCTGCTGTAGGCAGCCCAAGTATTGTTCCTACTCATACTTCATATTATTATTATTAGTTGGGCTGCTGTAGGCAGCCCAAGTATTGTTCCTACTCACACTTCATATTATTAGTTGGGCTGCTGTAGGCAGCCCAAGTATTGAACCTACTCATACTTCATATTATTATTATTAGTTGGGCTGCTGTAGGCATCCCAAGTATTGTTCCTACTCATACTTCATATTATTCGTTGGGCTGCTGTAGGCAGCCCAAGTATTGTTCCTACTCATACTTCATATTATTATTATTAGTTGGGCTGCTGTAGGCAGCCCAAGTATTGTTCCTACCCATACTTCATATTATTATTATTATTAGTTGGGCTGCTGTAGGCAGCCCAAGTATTGTTCCTACTCATACTTCATATTATTATTAGTTGGGCTGCTGTAGGCATCCCAAGTATTGTTCCTACTCATACTTCATATTATTCGTTGGGCTGCTGTAGGCAGCCCAAGTATTGTTCCTACTCATACTTCATATTATTATTATTAGTTGGGCTGCTGTAGGCAGCCCAAGTATTGTTCCTACCCATACTTCATATTATTATTATTATTAGTTGGGCTGCTGTAGGCAGCCCAAGTATTGTTCCTACTCATACTTCATATTATTATTATTAGTTGGGCTGCTGTAGGCATCCCAAGTATTGTCCCTACTCATACTTTATATTATTATTAGTTGGGCTGCTGTAGGCAGCCCAAGTATTGTTCCTACTCATACTTCATATTATTATTAGTTGGGCTGCTGTAGGCAGCCCAAGTATTGTTCCTACTCATACTTCATATTATTATTATTAGTTGGGCTGCTGTAGGCAGCCCAAGTATTGTTCCTACTCATACTTCATATTATTAATAGTTGGGCTGCTGTAGGCAGCCCAAGTATTGTTCCTACTCATACTTCAGATTATTAGTTGGGCTGCTGTAGGCAGCCCAAGTATTGTTCCTACTCATACTTCATATTATTATTAGTTGGGCTGCTGTAGGCAGCCCAAGTATTGTTCCTACTCATACTTCATATTATTATTATTAGTTGGGCTGCTGTAGGCAGGCCAAGTATTGTTCCTACTCATACTTCATATTATTATTAGTTGGGCTGCTGTAGGCAGCCCAAGTATTGTTCCTACTCATACTTCATATTATTATTAGTTGGGCTGCTGTAGGCAGCCCAAGTATTGTTCCTACTCATACTTCACATTATTAGTTGGGCTGCTGTAGGCAGCCCAAGTATTGTACCTACTCATATTTCATATTATTATTATTAGTTGGGCTGCTGTAGGCATCCCAAGTATTGTACCTACTCATACTTTATATTATTATTATTAGTTGGGCTGCTGTAGGCATCCCAAGTATTGTTCCTACTCATACTTCATATTATTATTATTAGTTGGGCTGCTGTAGGCAGCCCAAGTATTGTTCCTACTCACACTTCATATTATTATTATTAGTTGGGCTGCTGTAGGCATCCCAAGTATTGTACCTACTCATACTTCATATTATTATTATTATTAGTTGGGCTGCTGTAGGCAGCCCAAGTATTGTTCCTACTCATACTTTATATTATTATTATTAGTTGGGCTGCTGTAGGCATCCCAAGTATTGTTCCTACTCACACTTCATATTATTAGTTGGGCTGCTGTAGGCAGCCCAAGTATTGATCCTACTCATACTTCATATTATTATTATTAGTTGGGCTGCTGTAGGCATCCCAAGTATTGAACCTACTCATACTTCATATTATTATTATTAGTTGGGCTGTTGTAGGCATCCCAAGTATTGTACCTACTCATACTTTATATTATTATTATTAGTTGGGCTGCTGTAGGCATCCCAAGTATTGTTCCTACTCACACTTCATATTATTAGTTGGGCTGCTGTAGGCAGCCCAAGTATTGATCCTACTCATACTTCATATTATTATTATTAGTTGGGCTGCTGTAGGCATCCCAAGTATTGTACCTACTCATACTTTATATTATTATTATTAGTTGGGCTGCTGTAGGCATCCCAAATATTGTTCCTACTCATACTTCATATTATTATTATTATTAGTTGGGCTGCTGTAGGCAGCCCAAGTATTGTTCCTACTCATACTTCATATTATTATTATTAGTTGGGCTGCTGTAGGCAGCCCAAGTATTGTTCCTACTCACACTTCATATTATTAGTTGGGCTGCTGTAGGCAGCCCAAGTATTGATCCTACTCATACTTCATATTATTATTATTAGTTGGGCTGCTGTAGGCATCCCAAGTATTGTACCTACTCATACTTTATATTATTATTATTAGTTGGGCTGCTGTAGGCATCCCAAATATTGTTCCTACTCATACTTCATATTATTATTATTATTAGTTGGGCTGCTGTAGGCAGCCCAAGTATTGTTCCTACTCATACTTCATATTATTATTATTAGTTGGGCTGCTGTAGGCAGCCCAAGTATTGTTCCTACTCACACTTCATATTATTAGTTGGGCTGCTGTAGGCAGCCCAAGTATTGAACCTACTCATACTTCATATTATTATTATTAGTTGGGCTGCTGTAGGCATCCCAAGTATTGTTCCTACTCATACTTCATATTATTCGTTGGGCTGCTGTAGGCAGCCCAAGTATTGTTCCTACTCATACTTCATATTATTATTATTAGTTGGGCTGCTGTAGGCAGCCCAAGTATTGTTCCTACCCATACTTCATATTATTATTATTATTAGTTGGGCTGCTGTAGGCAGCCCAAGTATTGTTCCTACTCATACTTCATATTATTATTAGTTGGGCTGCTGTAGGCATCCCAAGTATTGTTCCTACTCATACTTCATATTATTCGTTGGGCTGCTGTAGGCAGCCCAAGTATTGTTCCTACTCATACTTCATATTATTATTATTAGTTGGGCTGCTGTAGGCAGCCCAAGTATTGTTCCTACCCATACTTCATATTATTATTATTATTAGTTGGGCTGCTGTAGGCAGCCCAAGTATTGTTCCTACTCATACTTCATATTATTATTATTAGTTGGGCTGCTGTAGGCATCCCAAGTATTGTCCCTACTCATACTTTATATTATTATTAGTTGGGCTGCTGTAGGCAGCCCAAGTATTGTTCCTACTCATACTTCATATTATTATTAGTTGGGCTGCTGTAGGCAGCCCAAGTATTGTTCCTACTCATACTTCATATTATTATTATTAGTTGGGCTGCTGTAGGCAGCCCAAGTATTGTTCCTACTCATACTTCATATTATTAATAGTTGGGCTGCTGTAGGCAGCCCAAGTATTGTTCCTACTCATACTTCAGATTATTAGTTGGGCTGCTGTAGGCAGCCCAAGTATTGTTCCTACTCATACTTCATATTATTATTAGTTGGGCTGCTGTAGGCAGCCCAAGTATTGTTCCTACTCATACTTCATATTATTATTATTAGTTGGGCTGCTGTAGGCAGGCCAAGTATTGTTCCTACTCATACTTCATATTATTATTAGTTGGGCTGCTGTAGGCAGCCCAAGTATTGTTCCTACTCATACTTCATATTATTATTAGTTGGGCTGCTGTAGGCAGCCCAAGTATTGTTCCTACTCATACTTCACATTATTAGTTGGGCTGCTGTAGGCAGCCCAAGTATTGTACCTACTCATATTTCATATTATTATTATTAGTTGGGCTGCTGTAGGCATCCCAAGTATTGTACCTACTCATACTTTATATTATTATTATTAGTTGGGCTGCTGTAGGCATCCCAAGTATTGTACCTACTCATACTTTATATTATTATTATTAGTTGGGCTGCTGTAGGCATCCCAAGTATTGTTCCTACTCATACTTTATATTATTATTATTAGTTGGGCTGCTGTAGGCAGCCCAAGTATTGTTCCTACTCATACTTCATATTATTAGTTGGGCTGCTGTAGGCAGCCCAAGTATTGTTCCTACTCAAACTTCATATTATTATTATTAGTTGGGCTGCTGTAGGCAGCCCAAGTATTGTTCCTACTCATACTTCATATTATTAGTTGGGCTGCTGTAGGCAGCCCAAGTATTTGTCCTACTCATACTTCATATTATTATTATTAGTTGGGCTGCTGTAGGCAGCCCAAATATTGTTCCTACTCATACTTCATATTATTATTATTAGTTGGGCTGCTGTAGGCATCCCAATTATTGTACCTACTCATACTTTATATTATTATTATTAGTTGGGCTGCTGTAGGCAGGCCAAGTATTGTTCCTACTCATACTTCATATTATTATTAGTTGGGCTGCTGTAGGCAGCCAAAGTATTGTTCCTACTCAAACTTCATATTATTATTAGTTGGGCTGCTGTAGGCAGCCCAAGTATTGTTCCTACTCATACTTCACATTATTAGTTGGGCTGCTGTAGGCAGCCCAAGTATTGTACCTACTCATATTTCATATTATTATTATTAGTTTGGCTGCTGTAGGCATCCCAAGTATTGTACCTACTCATACTTTATATTATTATTATTAGTTGGGCTGCTGTAGGCATCCCAAGTATTGTACCTACTCATACTTTATATTATTATTATTAGTTGGGCTGCTGTAGGCATCCCAAGTATTGTTCCTACTCATACTTTATATTATTATTATTAGTTGGGCTGCTGTAGGCAGCCCAAATATTGTTCCTACTCATACTTCATATTATTATTATTATTAGTTGGGCTGCTGTAGGCAGCCCAAGTATTGTTCCTACTCACACTTCATATTATTAGTTGGGCTGCTGTAGGCAGCCCAAGTATTGAACCTACTCATACTTCATATTATTATTATTAGTTGGGCTGCTGTAGGCATCCCAAGTATTGTACCTACTCATACTTTATATTATTATTATTAGTTGGGCTGCTGTAGGCATCCCAAGTATTGTTCCTACTCATACTTCATATTATTCGTTGGGCTGCTGTAGGCAGCCCAAGTATTGTTCCTACTCATACTTCATATTATTATTATTAGTTGGGCTGCTGTAGGCAGCCCAAGTATTGTTCCTACCCATACTTCATATTATTATTATTATTAGTTGGGCTGCTGTAGGCATCCCAAGTATTGTACCTACTCATACTTTATATTATTATTATTATTAGTTGGGCTGCTGTAGGCATCCCAAATATTGTTCCTACTCATACTTCATATTATTATTATTATTATTAGTTGGGCTGCTGTAGGCATCCCAAGTATTGTTCCTACTCACACTTCATATTATTAGTTGGGCTGCTGTAGGCAGCCCAAGTATTGATCCTACTCATACTTCATATTATTATTATTAGTTGGGCTGCTGTAGGCATCCCAAGTATTGTACCTACTCATACTTTATATTATTATTATTAGTTGGGCTGCTGTAGGCATCCCAAATATTGTTCCTACTCATACTTCATATTATTATTATTATTAGTTGGGCTGCTGTAGGCAGCCCAAGTATTGTTCCTACTCATACTTCATATTATTATTATTAGTTGGGCTGCTGTAGGCAGCCCAAGTATTGTTCCTACTCACACTTCATATTATTAGTTGGGCTGCTGTAGGCAGCCCAAGTATTGAACCTACTCATACTTCATATTATTATTATTAGTTGGGCTGCTGTAGGCATCCCAAGTATTGTACCTACTCATACTTTATATTATTATTATTAGTTGGGCTGCTGTAGGCATCCCAAGTATTGTTCCTACTCACACTTCATATTATTAGTTGGGCTGCTGTAGGCAGCCCAAGTATTGATCCTACTCATACTTCATATTATTATTATTAGTTGGGCTGCTGTAGGCATCCCAAGTATTGTACCTACTCATACTTTATATTATTATTATTAGTTGGGCTGCTGTAGGCATCCCAAATATTGTTCCTACTCATACTTCATATTATTATTATTATTAGTTGGGCTGCTGTAGGCAGCCCAAGTATTGTTCCTACTCATACTTCATATTATTATTATTAGTTGGGCTGCTGTAGGCAGCCCAAGTATTGTTCCTACTCACACTTCATATTATTAGTTGGGCTGCTGTAGGCAGCCCAAGTATTGATCCTACTCATACTTCATATTATTATTATTAGTTGGGCTGCTGTAGGCATCCCAAGTATTGTACCTACTCATACTTTATATTATTATTATTAGTTGGGCTGCTGTAGGCATCCCAAATATTGTTCCTACTCATACTTCATATTATTATTATTATTATTAGTTGGGCTGCTGTAGGCAGCCCAAGTATTGTTCCTACTCATACTTCATATTATTATTATTAGTTGGGCTGCTGTAGGCAGCCCAAGTATTGTTCCTACTCACACTTCATATTATTAGTTGGGCTGCTGTAGGCAGCCCAAGTATTGAACCTACTCATACTTCATATTATTATTATTAGTTGGGCTGCTGTAGGCATCCCAAGTATTGTTCCTACTCATACTTCATATTATTCGTTGGGCTGCTGTAGGCAGCCCAAGTATTGTTCCTACTCATACTTCATATTATTATTATTAGTTGGGCTGCTGTAGGCAGCCCAAGTATTGTTCCTACCCATACTTCATATTATTATTATTATTAGTTGGGCTGCTGTAGGCAGCCCAAGTATTGTTCCTACTCATACTTCATATTATTATTAGTTGGGCTGCTGTAGGCATCCCAAGTATTGTTCCTACTCATACTTCATATTATTCGTTGGGCTGCTGTAGGCAGCCCAAGTATTGTTCCTACTCATACTTCATATTATTATTATTAGTTGGGCTGCTGTAGGCAGCCCAAGTATTGTTCCTACCCATACTTCATATTATTATTATTATTAGTTGGGCTGCTGTAGGCAGCCCAAGTATTGTTCCTACTCATACTTCATATTATTATTATTAGTTGGGCTGCTGTAGGCATCCCAAGTATTGTCCCTACTCATACTTTATATTATTATTAGTTGGGCTGCTGTAGGCAGCCCAAGTATTGTTCCTACTCATACTTCATATTATTATTAGTTGGGCTGCTGTAGGCAGCCCAAGTATTGTTCCTACTCATACTTCATATTATTATTATTAGTTGGGCTGCTGTAGGCAGCCCAAGTATTGTTCCTACTCATACTTCATATTATTAATAGTTGGGCTGCTGTAGGCAGCCCAAGTATTGTTCCTACTCATACTTCAGATTATTAGTTGGGCTGCTGTAGGCAGCCCAAGTATTGTTCCTACTCATACTTCATATTATTATTAGTTGGGCTGCTGTAGGCAGCCCAAGTATTGTTCCTACTCATACTTCATATTATTATTATTAGTTGGGCTGCTGTAGGCAGCCCAAGTATTGTTCCTACTCATACTTCATATTATTATTATTAGTTGGGCTGCTGTAGGCAGCCCAAGTATTGTTCCTACTCACACTTCATATTATTAGTTGGGCTGCTGTAGGCAGCCCAAGTATTGAACCTACTCATACTTCATATTATTATTATTAGTTGGGCTGCTGTAGGCATCCCAAGTATTGTACCTACTCATACTTTATATTATTATTATTAGTTGGGCTGCTGTAGGCATCCCAAGTATTGTTCCTACTCACACTTCATATTATTAGTTGGGCTGCTGTAGGCAGCCCAAGTATTGATCCTACTCATACTTCATATTATTATTATTAGTTGGGCTGCTGTAGGCATCCCAAGTATTGTACCTACTCATACTTTATATTATTATTATTAGTTGGGCTGCTGTAGGCATCCCAAATATTGTTCCTACTCATACTTCATATTATTATTATTATTAGTTGGGCTGCTGTAGGCAGCCCAAGTATTGTTCCTACTCATACTTCATATTATTATTATTAGTTGGGCTGCTGTAGGCAGCCCAAGTATTGTTCCTACTCACACTTCATATTATTAGTTGGGCTGCTGTAGGCAGCCCAAGTATTGATCCTACTCATACTTCATATTATTATTATTAGTTGGGCTGCTGTAGGCATCCCAAGTATTGTACCTACTCATACTTTATATTATTATTATTAGTTGGGCTGCTGTAGGCATCCCAAATATTGTTCCTACTCATACTTCATATTATTATTATTATTATTAGTTGGGCTGCTGTAGGCAGCCCAAGTATTGTTCCTACTCATACTTCATATTATTATTATTAGTTGGGCTGCTGTAGGCAGCCCAAGTATTGTTCCTACTCACACTTCATATTATTAGTTGGGCTGCTGTAGGCAGCCCAAGTATTGAACCTACTCATACTTCATATTATTATTATTAGTTGGGCTGCTGTAGGCATCCCAAGTATTGTTCCTACTCATACTTCATATTATTCGTTGGGCTGCTGTAGGCAGCCCAAGTATTGTTCCTACTCATACTTCATATTATTATTATTAGTTGGGCTGCTGTAGGCAGCCCAAGTATTGTTCCTACCCATACTTCATATTATTATTATTATTAGTTGGGCTGCTGTAGGCAGCCCAAGTATTGTTCCTACTCATACTTCATATTATTATTAGTTGGGCTGCTGTAGGCATCCCAAGTATTGTTCCTACTCATACTTCATATTATTCGTTGGGCTGCTGTAGGCAGCCCAAGTATTGTTCCTACTCATACTTCATATTATTATTATTAGTTGGGCTGCTGTAGGCAGCCCAAGTATTGTTCCTACCCATACTTCATATTATTATTATTATTAGTTGGGCTGCTGTAGGCAGCCCAAGTATTGTTCCTACTCATACTTCATATTATTATTATTAGTTGGGCTGCTGTAGGCATCCCAAGTATTGTCCCTACTCATACTTTATATTATTATTAGTTGGGCTGCTGTAGGCAGCCCAAGTATTGTTCCTACTCATACTTCATATTATTATTAGTTGGGCTGCTGTAGGCAGCCCAAGTATTGTTCCTACTCATACTTCATATTATTATTATTAGTTGGGCTGCTGTAGGCAGCCCAAGTATTGTTCCTACTCATACTTCATATTATTAATAGTTGGGCTGCTGTAGGCAGCCCAAGTATTGTTCCTACTCATACTTCAGATTATTAGTTGGGCTGCTGTAGGCAGCCCAAGTATTGTTCCTACTCATACTTCATATTATTATTAGTTGGGCTGCTGTAGGCAGCCCAAGTATTGTTCCTACTCATACTTCATATTATTATTATTAGTTGGGCTGCTGTAGGCAGGCCAAGTATTGTTCCTACTCATACTTCATATTATTATTAGTTGGGCTGCTGTAGGCAGCCCAAGTATTGTTCCTACTCATACTTCATATTATTATTAGTTGGGCTGCTGTAGGCAGCCCAAGTATTGTTCCTACTCATACTTCACATTATTAGTTGGGCTGCTGTAGGCAGCCCAAGTATTGTACCTACTCATATTTCATATTATTATTATTAGTTGGGCTGCTGTAGGCATCCCAAGTATTGTACCTACTCATACTTTATATTATTATTATTAGTTGGGCTGCTGTAGGCATCCCAAGTATTGTACCTACTCATACTTTATATTATTATTATTAGTTGGGCTGCTGTAGGCATCCCAAGTATTGTTCCTACTCATACTTTATATTATTATTATTAGTTGGGCTGCTGTAGGCAGCCCAAGTATTGTTCCTACTCATACTTCATATTATTAGTTGGGCTGCTGTAGGCAGCCCAAGTATTGTTCCTACTCAAACTTCATATTATTATTATTAGTTGGGCTGCTGTAGGCAGCCCAAGTATTGTTCCTACTCATACTTCATATTATTAGTTGGGCTGCTGTAGGCAGCCCAAGTATTTGTCCTACTCATACTTCATATTATTATTATTAGTTGGGCTGCTGTAGGCAGCCCAAATATTGTTCCTACTCATACTTCATATTATTATTATTAGTTGGGCTGCTGTAGGCATCCCAATTATTGTACCTACTCATACTTTATATTATTATTATTAGGTGGGCTGCTGTAGGCAGGCCAAGTATTGTTCCTACTCATACTTCATATTATTATTAGTTGGGCTGCTGTAGGCAGCCAAAGTATTGTTCCTACTCAAACTTCATATTATTATTAGTTGGGCTGCTGTAGGCAGCCCAAGTATTGTTCCTACTCATACTTCACATTATTAGTTGGGCTGCTGTAGGCAGCCCAAGTATTGTACCTACTCATATTTCATATTATTATTATTAGTTTGGCTGCTGTAGGCATCCCAAGTATTGTACCTACTCATACTTTATATTATTATTATTAGTTGGGCTGCTGTAGGCATCCCAAGTATTGTACCTACTCATACTTTATATTATTATTATTAGTTGGGCTGCTGTAGGCATCCCAAGTATTGTTCCTACTCATACTTTATATTATTATTATTAGTTGGGCTGCTGTAGGCAGCCCAAATATTGTTCCTACTCATACTTCATATTATTATTATTATTAGTTGGGCTGCTGTAGGCAGCCCAAGTATTGTTCCTACTCACACTTCATATTATTAGTTGGGCTGCTGTAGGCAGCCCAAGTATTGAACCTACTCATACTTCATATTATTATTATTAGTTGGGCTGCTGTAGGCATCCCAAGTATTGTACCTACTCATACTTTATATTATTATTATTAGTTGGGCTGCTGTAGGCATCCCAAGTATTGTTCCTACTCATACTTCATATTATTATTATTAGTTGGGCTGCTGTAGGCAGCCCAAATATTGTTCCTACTCATACTTCATATTATTATTATTATTAGTTGGGCTGCTGTAGGCAGCCCAAGTATTGTTCCTACTCACACTTCATATTATTAGTTGGGCTGCTGTAGGCAGCCCAAGTATTGAACCTACTCATACTTCATATTATTATTATTAGTTGGGCTGCTGTAGGCATCCCAAGTATTGTACCTACTCATACTTTATATTATTATTATTAGTTGGGCTGCTGTAGGCATCCCAAGTATTGTTCCTACTCATACTTCATATTATTCGTTGGGCTGCTGTAGGCAGCCCAAGTATTGTTCCTACTCATACTTCATATTATTATTATTAGTTGGGCTGCTGTAGGCAGCCCAAGTATTGTTCCTACCCATACTTCATATTATTATTATTATTAGTTGGGCTGCTGTAGGCATCCCAAGTATTGTACCTACTCATACTTTATATTATTATTATTATTAGTTGGGCTGCTGTAGGCATCCCAAATATTGTTCCTACTCATACTTCATATTATTATTATTATTATTAGTTGGGCTGCTGTAGGCATCCCAAGTATTGTTCCTACTCACACTTCATATTATTAGTTGGGCTGCTGTAGGCAGCCCAAGTATTGATCCTACTCATACTTCATATTATTATTATTAGTTGGGCTGCTGTAGGCATCCCAAGTATTGTACCTACTCATACTTTATATTATTATTATTAGTTGGGCTGCTGTAGGCATCCCAAATATTGTTCCTACTCATACTTCATATTATTATTATTATTAGTTGGGCTGCTGTAGGCAGCCCAAGTATTGTTCCTACTCATACTTCATATTATTATTATTAGTTGGGCTGCTGTAGGCAGCCCAAGTATTGTTCCTACTCACACTTCATATTATTAGTTGGGCTGCTGTAGGCAGCCCAAGTATTGAACCTACTCATACTTCATATTATTATTATTAGTTGGGCTGCTGTAGGCATCCCAAGTATTGTACCTACTCATACTTTATATTATTATTATTAGTTGGGCTGCTGTAGGCATCCCAAGTATTGTTCCTACTCACACTTCATATTATTAGTTGGGCTGCTGTAGGCAGCCCAAGTATTGATCCTACTCATACTTCATATTATTATTATTAGTTGGGCTGCTGTAGGCATCCCAAGTATTGTACCTACTCATACTTTATATTATTATTATTAGTTGGGCTGCTGTAGGCATCCCAAATATTGTTCCTACTCATACTTCATATTATTATTATTATTAGTTGGGCTGCTGTAGGCAGCCCAAGTATTGTTCCTACTCATACTTCATATTATTATTATTAGTTGGGCTGCTGTAGGCAGCCCAAGTATTGTTCCTACTCACACTTCATATTATTAGTTGGGCTGCTGTAGGCAGCCCAAGTATTGATCCTACTCATACTTCATATTATTATTATTAGTTGGGCTGCTGTAGGCATCCCAAGTATTGTACCTACTCATACTTTATATTATTATTATTAGTTGGGCTGCTGTAGGCATCCCAAATATTGTTCCTACTCATACTTCATATTATTATTATTATTATTAGTTGGGCTGCTGTAGGCAGCCCAAGTATTGTTCCTACTCATACTTCATATTATTATTATTAGTTGGGCTGCTGTAGGCAGCCCAAGTATTGTTCCTACTCACACTTCATATTATTAGTTGGGCTGCTGTAGGCAGCCCAAGTATTGAACCTACTCATACTTCATATTATTATTATTAGTTGGGCTGCTGTAGGCATCCCAAGTATTGTTCCTACTCATACTTCATATTATTCGTTGGGCTGCTGTAGGCAGCCCAAGTATTGTTCCTACTCATACTTCATATTATTATTATTAGTTGGGCTGCTGTAGGCAGCCCAAGTATTGTTCCTACCCATACTTCATATTATTATTATTATTAGTTGGGCTGCTGTAGGCAGCCCAAGTATTGTTCCTACTCATACTTCATATTATTATTAGTTGGGCTGCTGTAGGCATCCCAAGTATTGTTCCTACTCATACTTCATATTATTCGTTGGGCTGCTGTAGGCAGCCCAAGTATTGTTCCTACTCATACTTCATATTATTATTATTAGTTGGGCTGCTGTAGGCAGCCCAAGTATTGTTCCTACCCATACTTCATATTATTATTATTATTAGTTGGGCTGCTGTAGGCAGCCCAAGTATTGTTCCTACTCATACTTCATATTATTATTATTAGTTGGGCTGCTGTAGGCATCCCAAGTATTGTCCCTACTCATACTTTATATTATTATTAGTTGGGCTGCTGTAGGCAGCCCAAGTATTGTTCCTACTCATACTTCATATTATTATTAGTTGGGCTGCTGTAGGCAGCCCAAGTATTGTTCCTACTCATACTTCATATTATTATTATTAGTTGGGCTGCTGAAGGCAGCCCAAGTATTGTTCCTACTCATACTTCATATTATTAATAGTTGGGCTGCTGTAGGCAGCCCAAGTATTGTTCCTACTCATACTTCAGATTATTAGTTGGGCTGCTGTAGGCAGCCCAAGTATTGTTCCTACTCATACTTCATATTATTATTAGTTGGGCTGCTGTAGGCAGCCCAAGTATTGTTCCTACTCATACTTCATATTATTATTATTAGTTGGGCTGCTGTAGGCAGCCCAAGTATTGTTCCTACTCATACTTCATATTATTATTATTAGTTGGGCTGCTGTAGGCAGCCCAAGTATTGTTCCTACTCACACTTCATATTATTAGTTGGGCTGCTGTAGGCAGCCCAAGTATTGAACCTACTCATACTTCATATTATTATTATTAGTTGGGCTGCTGTAGGCATCCCAAGTATTGTACCTACTCATACTTTATATTATTATTATTAGTTGGGCTGCTGTAGGCATCCCAAGTATTGTTCCTACTCACACTTCATATTATTAGTTGGGCTGCTGTAGGCAGCCCAAGTATTGATCCTACTCATACTTCATATTATTATTATTAGTTGGGCTGCTGTAGGCATCCCAAGTATTGTACCTACTCATACTTTATATTATTATTATTAGTTGGGCTGCTGTAGGCATCCCAAATATTGTTCCTACTCATACTTCATATTATTATTATTATTAGTTGGGCTGCTGTAGGCAGCCCAAGTATTGTTCCTACTCATACTTCATATTATTATTATTAGTTGGGCTGCTGTAGGCAGCCCAAGTATTGTTCCTACTCACACTTCATATTATTAGTTGGGCTGCTGTAGGCAGCCCAAGTATTGATCCTACTCATACTTCATATTATTATTATTAGTTGGGCTGCTGTAGGCATCCCAAGTATTGTACCTACTCATACTTTATATTATTATTATTAGTTGGGCTGCTGTAGGCATCCCAAATATTGTTCCTACTCATACTTCATATTATTATTATTATTATTAGTTGGGCTGCTGTAGGCAGCCCAAGTATTGTTCCTACTCATACTTCATATTATTATTATTAGTTGGGCTGCTGTAGGCAGCCCAAGTATTGTTCCTACTCACACTTCATATTATTAGTTGGGCTGCTGTAGGCAGCCCAAGTATTGAACCTACTCATACTTCATATTATTATTATTAGTTGGGCTGCTGTAGGCATCCCAAGTATTGTTCCTACTCATACTTCATATTATTCGTTGGGCTGCTGTAGGCAGCCCAAGTATTGTTCCTACTCATACTTCATATTATTATTATTAGTTGGGCTGCTGTAGGCAGCCCA
Organism: Synaphobranchus kaupii; assembly: GCA_029718625.1. Taxonomy (NCBI): domain Eukaryota; kingdom Metazoa; phylum Chordata; class Actinopteri; order Anguilliformes; family Synaphobranchidae; genus Synaphobranchus; species Synaphobranchus kaupii. Next base: position 11,010,968 of record CM056389.1, read on the forward strand.
AGTATTGTTCCTACCCATACTTCATATTATTATTATTATTAGTTGGGCTGCTGTAGGCAGCCCAAGTATTGTTCCTACTCATACTTCATATTATTATTAGTTGGGCTGCTGTAGGCATCCCAAGTATTGTTCCTACTCATACTTCATATTATTCGTTGGGCTGCTGTAGGCAGCCCAAGTATTGTTCCTACTCATACTTCATATTATTATTATTAGTTGGGCTGCTGTAGGCAGCCCAAGTATTGTTCCTACCCATACTTCATATTATTATTATTATTAGTTGGGCTGCTGTAGGCAGCCCAAGTATTGTTCCTACTCATACTTCATATTATTATTATTAGTTGGGCTGCTGTAGGCATCCCAAGTATTGTCCCTACTCATACTTTATATTATTATTAGTTGGGCTGCTGTAGGCAGCCCAAGTATTGTTCCTACTCATACTTCATATTATTATTAGTTGGGCTGCTGTAGGCAGCCCAAGTATTGTTCCTACTCATACTTCATATTATTATTATTAGTTGGGCTGCTGTAGGCAGCCCAAGTATTGTTCCTACTCATACTTCATATTATTAATAGTTGGGCTGCTGTAGGCAGCCCAAGTATTGTTCCTACTCATACTTCAGATTATTAGTTGGGCTGCTGTAGGCAGCCCAAGTATTGTTCCTACTCATACTTCATATTATTATTAGTTGGGCTGCTGTAGGCAGCCCAAGTATTGTTCCTACTCATACTTCATATTATTATTATTAGTTGGGCTGCTGTAGGCAGGCCAAGTATTGTTCCTACTCATACTTCATATTATTATTAGTTGGGCTGCTGTAGGCAGCCCAAGTATTGTTCCTACTCATACTTCATATTATTATTAGTTGGGCTGCTGTAGGCAGCCCAAGTATTGTTCCTACTCATACTTCACATTATTAGTTGGGCTGCTGTAGGCAGCCCAAGTATTGTACCTACTCATATTTCATATTATTATTATTAGTTGGGCTGCTGTAGGCATCCCAAGTATTGTACCTACTCATACTTTATATTATTATTATTAGTTGGGCTGCTGTAGGCATCCCAAGTATTGTACCTACTCATACTTTATATTATTATTATTAGTTGGGCTGCTGTAGGCATCCCAAGTATTGTTCCTACTCATACTTTATATTATTATTATTAGTTGGGCTGCTGTAGGCAGCCCAAGTATTGTTCCTACTCATACTTCATATTATTAGTTGGGCTGCTGTAGGCAGCCCAAGTATTGTTCCTACTCAAACTTCATATTATTATTATTAGTTGGGCTGCTGTAGGCAGCCCAAGTATTGTTCCTACTCATACTTCATATTATTAGTTGGGCTGCTGTAGGCAGCCCAAGTATTTGTCCTACTCATACTTCATATTATTATTATTAGTTGGGCTGCTGTAGGCAGCCCAAATATTGTTCCTACTCATACTTCATATTATTATTATTAGTTGGGCTGCTGTAGGCATCCCAATTATTGTACCTACTCATACTTTATATTATTATTATTAGGTGGGCTGCTGTAGGCAGGCCAAGTATTGTTCCTACTCATACTTCATATTATTATTAGTTGGGCTGCTGTAGGCAGCCAAAGTATTGTTCCTACTCAAACTTCATATTATTATTAGTTGGGCTGCTGTAGGCAGCCCAAGTATTGTTCCTACTCATACTTCACATTATTAGTTGGGCTGCTGTAGGCAGCCCAAGTATTGTACCTACTCATATTTCATATTATTATTATTAGTTTGGCTGCTGTAGGCATCCCAAGTATTGTACCTACTCATACTTTATATTATTATTATTAGTTGGGCTGCTGTAGGCATCCCAAGTATTGTACCTACTCATACTTTATATTATTATTATTAGTTGGGCTGCTGTAGGCATCCCAAGTATTGTTCCTACTCATACTTTATATTATTATTATTAGTTGGGCTGCTGTAGGCAGCCCAAATATTGTTCCTACTCATACTTCATATTATTATTATTATTAGTTGGGCTGCTGTAGGCAGCCCAAGTATTGTTCCTACTCACACTTCATATTATTAGTTGGGCTGCTGTAGGCAGCCCAAGTATTGAACCTACTCATACTTCATATTATTATTATTAGTTGGGCTGCTGTAGGCATCCCAAGTATTGTACCTACTCATACTTTATATTATTATTATTAGTTGGGCTGCTGTAGGCATCCCAAGTATTGTTCCTACTCATACTTCATATTATTCGTTGGGCTGCTGTAGGCAGCCCAAGTATTGTTCCTACTCATACTTCATATTATTATTATTAGTTGGGCTGCTGTAGGCAGCCCAAGTATTGTTCCTACCCATACTTCATATTATTATTATTATTAGTTGGGCTGCTGTAGGCATCCCAAGTATTGTACCTACTCATACTTTATATTATTATTATTATTAGTTGGGCTGCTGTAGGCATCCCAAATATTGTTCCTACTCATACTTCATATTATTATTATTATTATTAGTTGGGCTGCTGTAGGCAGCCCAAGTATTGTTCCTACTCATACTTCATATTATTATTATTAGTTGGGCTGCTGTAGGCAGCCCAAGTATTGTTCCTACTCACACTTCATATTATTAGTTGGGCTGCTGTAGGCAGCCCAAGTATTGAACCTACTCATACTTCATATTATTATTATTAGTTGGGCTGCTGTAGGCATCCCAAGTATTGTACCTACTCATACTTTATATTATTATTATTAGTTGGGCTGCTGTAGGCATCCCAAGTATTGTTCCTACTCACACTTCATATTATTAGTTGGGCTGCTGTAGGCAGCCCAAGTATTGATCCTACTCATACTTCATATTATTATTATTAGTTGGGCTGCTGTAGGCATCCCAAGTATTGTACCTACTCATACTTTATATTATTATTATTAGTTGGGCTGCTGTAGGCATCCCAAATATTGTTCCTACTCATACTTCATATTATTATTATTATTAGTTGGGCTGCTGTAGGCAGCCCAAGTATTGTTCCTACTCATACTTCATATTATTATTATTAGTTGGGCTGCTGTAGGCAGCCCAAGTATTGTTCCTACTCACACTTCATATTATTAGTTGGGCTGCTGTAGGCAGCCCAAGTATTGAACCTACTCATACTTCATATTATTATTATTAGTTGGGCTGCTGTAGGCATCCCAAGTATTGTACCTACTCATACTTTATATTATTATTATTAGTTGGGCTGCTGTAGGCATCCCAAGTATTGTTCCTACTCATACTTCATATTATTCGTTGGGCTGCTGTAGGCAGCCCAAGTATTGTTCCTACTCATACTTCATATTATTATTATTAGTTGGGCTGCTGTAGGCAGCCCAAGTATTGTTCCTACCCATACTTCATATTATTATTATTATTAGTTGGGCTGCTGTAGGCATCCCAAGTACTGTACCTACTCATACTTTATATTATTATTATTAGTTGGGCTGCTGTAGGCATCCCAAATATTGTTCCTACTCATACTTCATATTATTATTATTATTAGTTGGGCTGCTGTAGGCAGCCCAAGTATTGTTCCTACTCATACTTCATATTATTATTATTAGTTGGGCTGCTGTAGGCAGCCCAAGTATTGTTCCTACTCACACTTCATATTATTAGTTGGGCTGCTGTAGGCAGCCCAAGTATTGAACCTACTCATACTTCATATTATTATTATTAGTTGGGCTGCTGTAGGCATCCCAAGTATTGTACCTACTCATACTTTATATTATTATTATTAGTTGGGCTGCTGTAGGCATCCCAAGTATTGTTCCTACTCACACTTCATATTATTAGTTGGGCTGCTGTAGGCAGCCCAAGTATTGATCCTACTCATACTTCATATTATTATTATTAGTTGGGCTGCTGTAGGCATCCCAAGTATTGTACCTACTCATACTTTATATTATTATTATTAGTTGGGCTGCTGTAGGCATCCCAAATATTGTTCCTACACATACTTCATATTATTATTATTATTAGTTGGGCTGCTGTAGGCAGCCCAAGTATTGTTCCTACTCATACTTCATATTATTATTATTAGTTGGGCTGCTGTAGGCAGCCCAAGTATTGTTCCTACTCACACTTCATATTATTAGTTGGGCTGCTGTAGGCAGCCCAAGTATTGAACCTACTCATACTTCATATTATTATTATTAGTTGGGCTGCTGTAGGCATCCCAAGTATTGTACCTACTCATACTTTATATTATTATTATTAGTTGGGCTGCTGTAGGCATCCCAAGTATTGTTCCTACTCACACTTCATATTATTAGTTGGGCTGCTGTAGGCAGCCCAAGTATTGATCCTACTCATACTTCATATTATTATTATTAGTTGGGCTGCTGTAGGCATCCCAAGTATTGTACCTACTCATACTTTATATTATTATTATTATTAGTTGGGCTGCTGTAGGCATCCCAAATATTGTTCCTACTCATACTTCATATTATTATTATTAGTTGGGCTGCTGTAGGCAGCCCAAGTATTGAACCTACTCATACTTCATATTATTATTATTAGTTGGGCTGCTGTAGGCATCCCAAGTATTGTACCTACTCATACTTTATATTATTATTATTAGTTGGGCTGCTGTAGGCATCCCAAGTATTGTTCCTACTCACACTTCATATTATTAGTTGGGCTGCTGTAGGCAGCCCAAGTATTGATCCTACTCATACTTCATATTATTATTATTAGTTGGGCTGCTGTAGGCATCCCAAGTATTGTACCTACTCATACTTTATATTATTATTATTAGTTGGGCTGCTGTAGGCATCCCAAGTATTGTTCCTACTCATACTTCATATTATTAGTTGGGCTGCTGTAGGCAGCCCAAGTATTGATCCTACTCATACTTCATATTATTATTATTAGTTGGGCTGCTGTAGGCATCCCAAGTATTGTACCTACTCATACTTTATATTATTATTATTAGTTGGGCTGCTGTAGGCATCCCAAATATTGTTCCTACTCATACTTCATATTATTATTATTATTAGTTGGGCTGCTGTAGGCAGCCCAAGTATTGTTCCTACTCATACTTCATATTATTATTATTAGTTGGGCTGCTGTAGGCAGCCCAAGTATTGTTCCTACTCACACTTCATATTATTAGTTGGGCTGCTGTAGGCAGCCCAAGTATTGAACCTACTCATACTTTATATTATTATTATTAGTTGGGCTGCTGTAGGCATCCCAAGTATTGTACCTACTCATACTTTATATTATTATTATTAGTTGGGCTGCTGTAGGCATCCCAAGTATTGTTCCTACTCATACTTCATATTATTATTATTAGTTGGGCTGCTGTAGGCAGCCCAAGTATTGTTCCTACCCATACTTCATATTATTATTATTATTAGTTGGGCTGCTGTAGGCAGCCCAAGTATTGTTCCTACTCATACTTCATATTATTATTATTAGTTGGGCTGCTGTAGGCATCCCAAGTATTGTTCCTACTCATACTTTATATTATTATTAGTTGGGCTGCTGTAGGCATCCCAAGTATTGTTCCTACTCATACTTCATATTATTCGTTGGGCTGCTGTAGGCAGCCCAAGTATTGTTCCTACTCATACTTCATATTATTATTAGTTGGGCTGCTGTAGGCATCCCAAGTATTGTTCCTACTCATACTTCATATTATTCGTTGGGCTGCTGTAGGCAGCCCAAGTATTGTTCCTACTCATACTTCATATTATTATTATTAGTTGGGCTGCTGTAGGCAGCCCAAGTATTGTTCCTACCCATACTTCATATTATTATTATTATTAGTTGGGCTGCTGTAGGCAGCCCAAGTATTGTTCCTACTCATACTTCATATTATTATTATTAGTTGGGCTGCTGTAGGCATCCCAAGTATTGTCCCTACTCATACTTTATATTATTATTAGTTGGGCTGCTGTAGGCAGCCCAAGTATTGTTCCTACTCATACTTCATATTATTATTAGTTGGGCTGCTGTAGGCAGCCCAAGTATTGTTCCTACTCATACTTCATATTATTATTATTAGTTGGGCTGCTGTAGGCAGCCCAAGTATTGTTCCTACTCATACTTCATATTATTAATAGTTGGGCTGCTGTAGGCAGCCCAAGTATTGTTCCTACTCATACTTCAGATTATTAGTTGGGCTGCTGTAGGCAGCCCAAGTATTGTTCCTACTCATACTTCATATTATTATTAGTTGGGCTGCTGTAGGCAGCCCAAGTATTGTTCCTACTCATACTTCATATTATTATTATTAGTTGGGCTGCTGTAGGCAGGCCAAGTATTGTTCCTACTCATACTTCATATTATTATTAGTTGGGCTGCTGTAGGCAGCCCAAGTATTGTTCCTACTCATACTTCATATTATTATTAGTTGGGCTGCTGTAGGCAGCCCAAGTATTGTTCCTACTCATACTTCACATTATTAGTTGGGCTGCTGTAGGCAGCCCAAGTATTGTACCTACTCATATTTCATATTATTATTATTAGTTGGGCTGCTGTAGGCATCCCAAGTATTGTACCTACTCATACTTTATATTATTATTATTAGTTGGGCTGCTGTAGGCATCCCAAGTATTGTACCTACTCATACTTTATATTATTATTATTAGTTGGGCTGCTGTAGGCATCCCAAGTATTGTTCCTACTCATACTTTATATTATTATTATTAGTTGGGCTGCTGTAGGCAGCCCAAGTATTGTTCCTACTCATACTTCATATTATTAGTTGGGCTGCTGTAGGCAGCCCAAGTATTGTTCCTACTCAAACTTCATATTATTATTATTAGTTGGGCTGCTGTAGGCAGCCCAAGTATTGTTCCTACTCATACTTCATATTATTAGTTGGGCTGCTGTAGGCAGCCCAAGTATTTGTCCTACTCATACTTCATATTATTATTATTAGTTGGGCTGCTGTAGGCAGCCCAAATATTGTTCCTACTCATACTTCATATTATTATTATTAGTTGGGCTGCTGTAGGCATCCCAATTATTGTACCTACTCATACTTTATATTATTATTATTAGTTGGGCTGCTGTAGGCAGGCCAAGTATTGTTCCTACTCATACTTCATATTATTATTAGTTGGGCTGCTGTAGGCAGCCAAAGTATTGTTCCTACTCAAACTTCATATTATTATTAGTTGGGCTGCTGTAGGCAGCCCAAGTATTGTTCCTACTCATACTTCACATTATTAGTTGGGCTGCTGTAGGCAGCCCAAGTATTGTACCTACTCATATTTCATATTATTATTATTAGTTTGGCTGCTGTAGGCATCCCAAGTATTGTACCTACTCATACTTTATATTATTATTATTAGTTGGGCTGCTGTAGGCATCCCAAGTATTGTACCTACTCATACTTTATATTATTATTATTAGTTGGGCTGCTGTAGGCATCCCAAGTATTGTTCCTACTCATACTTTATATTATTATTATTAGTTGGGCTGCTGTAGGCAGCCCAAATATTGTTCCTACTCATACTTCATATTATTATTATTATTAGTTGGGCTGCTGTAGGCAGCCCAAGTATTGTTCCTACTCACACTTCATATTATTAGTTGGGCTGCTGTAGGCAGCCCAAGTATTGAACCTACTCATACTTCATATTATTATTATTAGTTGGGCTGCTGTAGGCATCCCAAGTATTGTACCTACTCATACTTTATATTATTATTATTAGTTGGGCTGCTGTAGGCATCCCAAGTATTGTTCCTACTCATACTTCATATTATTCGTTGGGCTGCTGTAGGCAGCCCAAGTATTGTTCCTACTCATACTTCATATTATTATTATTAGTTGGGCTGCTGTAGGCAGCCCAAGTATTGTTCCTACCCATACTTCATATTATTATTATTATTAGTTGGGCTGCTGTAGGCATCCCAAGTATTGTACCTACTCATACTTTATATTATTATTATTATTAGTTGGGCTGCTGTAGGCATCCCAAATATTGTTCCTACTCATACTTCATATTATTATTATTATTATTAGTTGGGCTGCTGTAGGCATCCCAAGTATTGTTCCTACTCACACTTCATATTATTAGTTGGGCTGCTGTAGGCAGCCCAAGTATTGATCCTACTCATACTTCATATTATTATTATTAGTTGGGCTGCTGTAGGCATCCCAAGTATTGTACCTACTCATACTTTATATTATTATTATTAGTTGGGCTGCTGTAGGCATCCCAAATATTGTTCCTACTCATACTTCATATTATTATTATTATTAGTTGGGCTGCTGTAGGCAGCCCAAGTATTGTTCCTACTCATACTTCATATTATTATTATTAGTTGGGCTGCTGTAGGCAGCCCAAGTATTGTTCCTACTCACACTTCATATTATTAGTTGGGCTGCTGTAGGCAGCCCAAGTATTGAACCTACTCATACTTCATATTATTATTATTAGTTGGGCTGCTGTAGGCATCCCAAGTATTGTACCTACTCATACTTTATATTATTATTATTAGTTGGGCTGCTGTAGGCATCCCAAGTATTGTTCCTACTCACACTTCATATTATTAGTTGGGCTGCTGTAGGCAGCCCAAGTATTGATCCTACTCATACTTCATATTATTATTATTAGTTGGGCTGCTGTAGGCATCCCAAGTATTGTACCTACTCATACTTTATATTATTATTATTAGTTGGGCTGCTGTAGGCATCCCAAATATTGTTCCTACTCATACTTCATATTATTATTATTAGTAGTTGGGCTGCTGTAGGCAGCCCAAGTATTGTTCCTACTCATACTTCATATTATTATTATTAGTTGGGCTGCTGTAGGCAGCCCAAGTATTGTTCCTACTCACACTTCATATTATTAGTTGGGCTGCTGTAGGCAGCCCAAGTATTGATCCTACTCATACTTCATATTATTATTATTAGTTGGGCTGCTGTAGGCATCCCAAGTATTGTACCTACTCATACTTTATATTATTATTATTAGTTGGGCTGCTGTAGGCATCCCAAATATTGTTCCTACTCATACTTCATATTATTATTATTATTAGTTGGGCTGCTGTAGGCAGCCCAAGTATTGTTCCTACTCATACTTCATATTATTATTATTAGTTGGGCTGCTGTAGGCAGCCCAAGTATTGTTCCTACTCACACTTCATATTATTAGTTGGGCTGCTGTAGGCAGCCCAAGTATTGAACCTACTCATACTTCATATTATTATTATTAGTTGGGCTGCTGTAGGCAGCCCAAGTATTGTTCCTACTCATACTTCATATTATTATTATTAGTTGGGCTGCTGTAGGCAGCCCAAGTATTGTTCCTACCCATACTTCATATTATTATTATTATTAGTTGGGCTGCTGTAGGCAGCCCAAGTATTGTTCCTACTCATACTTCATATTATTATTAGTTGGGCTGCTGTAGGCATCCCAAGTATTGTTCCTACTCATACTTCATATTATTCGTTGGGCTGCTGTAGGCAGCCCAAGTATTGTTCCTACTCATACTTCATATTATTATTATTAGTTGGGCTGCTGTAGGCAGCCCAAGTATTGTTCCTACCCATACTTCATATTATTATTATTATTAGTTGGGCTGCTGTAGGCAGCCCAAGTATTGTTCCTACTCATACTTCATATTATTATTATTAGTTGGGCTGCTGTAGGCATCCCAAGTATTGTCCCTACTCATACTTTATATTATTATTAGTTGGGCTGCTGTAGGCAGCCCAAGTATTGTTCCTACTCATACTTCATATTATTATTAGTTGGGCTGCTGTAGGCAGCCCAAGTATTGTTCCTACTCATACTTCATATTATTATTATTAGTTGGGCTGCTGTAGGCAGCCCAAGTATTGTTCCTACTCATACTTCATATTATTAATAGTTGGGCTGCTGTAGGCAGCCCAAGTATTGTTCCTACTCATACTTCAGATTATTAGTTGGGCTGCTGTAGGCAGCCCAAGTATTGTTCCTACTCATACTTCATATTATTATTAGTTGGGCTGCTGTAGGCAGCCCAAGTATTGTTCCTACTCATACTTCATATTATTATTATTAGTTGGGCTGCTGTAGGCAGGCCAAGTATTGTTCCTACTCATACTTCATATTATTATTAGTTGGGCTGCTGTAGGCAGCCCAAGTATTGTTCCTACTCATACTTCATATTATTATTAGTTGGGCTGCTGTAGGCAGCCCAAGTATTGTTCCTACTCATACTTCACATTATTAGTTGGGCTGCTGTAGGCAGCCCAAGTATTGTACCTACTCATATTTCATATTATTATTATTAGTTGGGCTGCTGTAGGCAGCCCAAGTATTGTTCCTACCCATACTTCATATTATTATTATTATTAGTTGGGCTGCTGTAGGCAGCCCAAGTATTGTTCCTACTCATACTTCATATTATTATTAGTTGGGCTGCTGTAGGCATCCCAAGTATTGTTCCTACTCATACTTCATATTATTCGTTGGGCTGCTGTAGGCAGCCCAAGTATTGTTCCTACTCATACTTCATATTATTATTATTAGTTGGGCTGCTGTAGGCAGCCCAAGTATTGTTCCTACCCATACTTCATATTATTATTATTATTAGTTGGGCTGCTGTAGGCAGCCCAAGTATTGTTCCTACTCATACTTCATATTATTATTATTAGTTGGGCTGCTGTAGGCATCCCAAGTATTGTCCCTACTCATACTTTATATTATTATTAGTTGGGCTGCTGTAGGCAGCCCAAGTATTGTTCCTACTCATACTTCATATTATTATTAGTTGGGCTGCTGTAGGCAGCCCAAGTATTGTTCCTACTCATACTTCATATTATTATTATTAGTTGGGCTGCTGTAGGCAGCCCAAGTATTGTTCCTACTCATACTTCATATTATTAATAGTTGGGCTGCTGTAGGCAGCCCAAGTATTGTTCCTACTCATACTTCAGATTATTAGTTGGGCTGCTGTAGGCAGCCCAAGTATTGTTCCTACTCATACTTCATATTATTATTAGTTGGGCTGCTGTAGGCAGCCCAAGTATTGTTCCTACTCATACTTCATATTATTATTATTAGTTGGGCTGCTGTAGGCAGGCCAAGTATTGTTCCTACTCATACTTCATATTATTATTAGTTGGGCTGCTGTAGGCAGCCCAAGTATTGTTCCTACTCATACTTCATATTATTATTAGTTGGGCTGCTGTAGGCAGCCCAAGTATTGTTCCTACTCATACTTCACATTATTAGTTGGGCTGCTGTAGGCAGCCCAAGTATTGTACCTACTCATATTTCATATTATTATTATTAGTTGGGCTGCTGTAGGCATCCCAAGTATTGTACCTACTCATACTTTATATTATTATTATTAGTTGGGCTGCTGTAGGCATCCCAAGTATTGTTCCTACTCATACTTCATATTATTATTATTAGTTGGGCTGCTGTAGGCAGCCCAAGTATTGTTCCTACTCACACTTCATATTATTATTATTAGTTGGGCTGCTGTAGGCATCCCAAGTATTGTACCTACTCATACTTCATATTATTATTATTATTAGTTGGGCTGCTGTAGGCAGCCCAAGTATTGTTCCTACTCATACTTTATATTATTATTATTAGTTGGGCTGCTGTAGGCATCCCAAGTATTGTTCCTACTCACACTTCATATTATTAGTTGGGCTGCTGTAGGCAGCCCAAGTATTGATCCTACTCATACTTCATATTATTATTATTAGTTGGGCTGCTGTAGGCATCCCAAGTATTGAACCTACTCATACTTCATATTATTATTATTAGTTGGGCTGTTGTAGGCATCCCAAGTATTGTACCTACTCATACTTTATATTATTATTATTAGTTGGGCTGCTGTAGGCATCCCAAGTATTGTTCCTACTCACACTTCATATTATTAGTTGGGCTGCTGTAGGCAGCCCAAGTATTGATCCTACTCATACTTCATATTATTATTATTAGTTGGGCTGCTGTAGGCATCCCAAGTATTGTACCTACTCATACTTTATATTATTATTATTAGTTGGGCTGCTGTAGGCATCCCAAATATTGTTCCTACTCATACTTCATATTATTATTATTATTAGTTGGGCTGCTGTAGGCAGCCCAAGTATTGTTCCTACTCATACTTCATATTATTATTATTAGTTGGGCTGCTGTAGGCAGCCCAAGTATTGTTCCTACTCACACTTCATATTATTAGTTGGGCTGCTGTAGGCAGCCCAAGTATTGATCCTACTCATACTTCATATTATTATTATTAGTTGGGCTGCTGTAGGCATCCCAAGTATTGTACCTACTCATACTTTATATTATTATTATTAGTTGGGCTGCTGTAGGCATCCCAAATATTGTTCCTACTCATACTTCATATTATTATTATTATTAGTTGGGCTGCTGTAGGCAGCCCAAGTATTGTTCCTACTCATACTTCATATTATTATTATTAGTTGGGCTGCTGTAGGCAGCCCAAGTATTGTTCCTACTCACACTTCATATTATTAGTTGGGCTGCTGTAGGCAGCCCAAGTATTGAACCTACTCATACTTCATATTATTATTATTAGTTGGGCTGCTGTAGGCATCCCAAGTATTGTTCCTACTCATACTTCATATTATTCGTTGGGCTGCTGTAGGCAGCCCAAGTATTGTTCCTACTCATACTTCATATTATTATTATTAGTTGGGCTGCTGTAGGCAGCCCAAGTATTGTTCCTACCCATACTTCATATTATTATTATTATTAGTTGGGCTGCTGTAGGCAGCCCAAGTATTGTTCCTACTCATACTTCATATTATTATTAGTTGGGCTGCTGTAGGCATCCCAAGTATTGTTCCTACTCATACTTCATATTATTCGTTGGGCTGCTGTAGGCAGCCCAAGTATTGTTCCTACTCATACTTCATATTATTATTATTAGTTGGGCTGCTGTAGGCAGCCCAAGTATTGTTCCTACCCATACTTCATATTATTATTATTATTAGTTGGGCTGCTGTAGGCAGCCCAAGTATTGTTCCTACTCATACTTCATATTATTATTATTAGTTGGGCTGCTGTAGGCATCCCAAGTATTGTCCCTACTCATACTTTATATTATTATTAGTTGGGCTGCTGTAGGCAGCCCAAGTATTGTTCCTACTCATACTTCATATTATTATTAGTTGGGCTGCTGTAGGCAGCCCAAGTATTGTTCCTACTCATACTTCATATTATTATTATTAGTTGGGCTGCTGTAGGCAGCCCAAGTATTGTTCCTACTCATACTTCATATTATTAATAGTTGGGCTGCTGTAGGCAGCCCAAGTATTGTTCCTACTCATACTTCAGATTATTAGTTGGGCTGCTGTAGGCAGCCCAAGTATTGTTCCTACTCATACTTCATATTATTATTAGTTGGGCTGCTGTAGGCAGCCCAAGTATTGTTCCTACTCATACTTCATATTATTATTATTAGTTGGGCTGCTGTAGGCAGGCCAAGTATTGTTCCTACTCATACTTCATATTATTATTAGTTGGGCTGCTGTAGGCAGCCCAAGTATTGTTCCTACTCATACTTCATATTATTATTAGTTGGGCTGCTGTAGGCAGCCCAAGTATTGTTCCTACTCATACTTCACATTATTAGTTGGGCTGCTGTAGGCAGCCCAAGTATTGTACCTACTCATATTTCATATTATTATTATTAGTTGGGCTGCTGTAGGCATCCCAAGTATTGTACCTACTCATACTTTATATTATTATTATTAGTTGGGCTGCTGTAGGCATCCCAAGTATTGTACCTACTCATACTTTATATTATTATTATTAGTTGGGCTGCTGTAGGCATCCCAAGTATTGTTCCTACTCATACTTTATATTATTATTATTAGTTGGGCTGCTGTAGGCAGCCCAAGTATTGTTCCTACTCATACTTCATATTATTAGTTGGGCTGCTGTAGGCAGCCCAAGTATTGTTCCTACTCAAACTTCATATTATTATTATTAGTTGGGCTGCTGTAGGCAGCCCAAGTATTGTTCCTACTCATACTTCATATTATTAGTTGGGCTGCTGTAGGCAGCCCAAGTATTTGTCCTACTCATACTTCATATTATTATTATTAGTTGGGCTGCTGTAGGCAGCCCAAATATTGTTCCTACTCATACTTCATATTATTATTATTAGTTGGGCTGCTGTAGGCATCCCAATTATTGTACCTACTCATACTTTATATTATTATTATTAGTTGGGCTGCTGTAGGCAGGCCAAGTATTGTTCCTACTCATACTTCATATTATTATTAGTTGGGCTGCTGTAGGCAGCCAAAGTATTGTTCCTACTCAAACTTCATATTATTATTAGTTGGGCTGCTGTAGGCAGCCCAAGTATTGTTCCTACTCATACTTCACATTATTAGTTGGGCTGCTGTAGGCAGCCCAAGTATTGTACCTACTCATATTTCATATTATTATTATTAGTTTGGCTGCTGTAGGCATCCCAAGTATTGTACCTACTCATACTTTATATTATTATTATTAGTTGGGCTGCTGTAGGCATCCCAAGTATTGTACCTACTCATACTTTATATTATTATTATTAGTTGGGCTGCTGTAGGCATCCCAAGTATTGTTCCTACTCATACTTTATATTATTATTATTAGTTGGGCTGCTGTAGGCAGCCCAAATATTGTTCCTACTCATACTTCATATTATTATTATTATTAGTTGGGCTGCTGTAGGCAGCCCAAGTATTGTTCCTACTCACACTTCATATTATTAGTTGGGCTGCTGTAGGCAGCCCAAGTATTGAACCTACTCATACTTCATATTATTATTATTAGTTGGGCTGCTGTAGGCATCCCAAGTATTGTACCTACTCATACTTTATATTATTATTATTAGTTGGGCTGCTGTAGGCATCCCAAGTATTGTTCCTACTCATACTTCATATTATTCGTTGGGCTGCTGTAGGCAGCCCAAGTATTGTTCCTACTCATACTTCATATTATTATTATTAGTTGGGCTGCTGTAGGCAGCCCAAGTATTGTTCCTACCCATACTTCATATTATTATTATTATTAGTTGGGCTGCTGTAGGCATCCCAAGTATTGTACCTACTCATACTTTATATTATTATTATTATTAGTTGGGCTGCTGTAGGCATCCCAAATATTGTTCCTACTCATACTTCATATTATTATTATTATTATTAGTTGGGCTGCTGTAGGCATCCCAAGTATTGTTCCTACTCACACTTCATATTATTAGTTGGGCTGCTGTAGGCAGCCCAAGTATTGATCCTACTCATACTTCATATTATTATTATTAGTTGGGCTGCTGTAGGCATCCCAAGTATTGTACCTACTCATACTTTATATTATTATTATTAGTTGGGCTGCTGTAGGCATCCCAAATATTGTTCCTACTCATACTTCATATTATTATTATTATTAGTTGGGCTGCTGTAGGCAGCCCAAGTATTGTTCCTACTCATACTTCATATTATTATTATTAGTTGGGCTGCTGTAGGCAGCCCAAGTATTGTTCCTACTCACACTTCATATTATTAGTTGGGCTGCTGTAGGCAGCCCAAGTATTGAACCTACTCATACTTCATATTATTATTATTAGTTGGGCTGCTGTAGGCATCCCAAGTATTGTACCTACTCATACTTTATATTATTATTATTAGTTGGGCTGCTGTAGGCATCCCAAGTATTGTTCCTACTCACACTTCATATTATTAGTTGGGCTGCTGTAGGCAGCCCAAGTATTGATCCTACTCATACTTCATATTATTATTATTAGTTGGGCTGCTGTAGGCATCCCAAGTATTGTACCTACTCATACTTTATATTATTATTATTAGTTGGGCTGCTGTAGGCATCCCAAATATTGTTCCTACTCATACTTCATATTATTATTATTATTAGTTGGGCTGCTGTAGGCAGCCCAAGTATTGTTCCTACTCATACTTCATATTATTATTATTAGTTGGGCTGCTGTAGGCAGCCCAAGTATTGTTCCTACTCACACTTCATATTATTAGTTGGGCTGCTGTAGGCAGCCCAAGTATTGATCCTACTCATACTTCATATTATTATTATTAGTTGGGCTGCTGTAGGCATCCCAAGTATTGTACCTACTCATACTTTATATTATTATTATTAGTTGGGCTGCTGTAGGCATCCCAAATATTGTTCCTACTCATACTTCATATTATTATTATTATTATTAGTTGGGCTGCTGTAGGCAGCCCAAGTATTGTTCCTACTCATACTTCATATTATTATTATTAGTTGGGCTGCTGTAGGCAGCCCAAGTATTGTGCCTACTCACACTTCATATTATTAGTTGGGCTGCTGTAGGCAGCCCAAGTATTGAACCTACTCATACTTCATATTATTATTATTAGTTGGGCTGCTGTAGGCATCCCAAGTATTGTTCCTACTCATACTTCATATTATTCGTTGGGCTGCTGTAGGCAGCCCAAGTATTGTTCCTACTCATACTTCATATTATTATTATTAGTTGGGCTGCTGTAGGCAGCCCAAGTATTGTTCCTACCCATACTTCATATTATTATTATTATTAGTTGGGCTGCTGTAGGCAGCCCAAGTATTGTTCCTACTCATACTTCATATTATTATTAGTTGGGCTGCTGTAGGCATCCCAAGTATTGTTCCTACTCATACTTCATATTATTCGTTGGGCTGCTGTAGGCAGCCCAAGTATTGTTCCTACTCATACTTCATATTATTATTATTAGTTGGGCTGCTGTAGGCAGCCCAAGTATTGTTCCTACCCATACTTCATATTATTATTATTATTAGTTGGGCTGCTGTAGGCAGCCCAAGTATTGTTCCTACTCATACTTCATATTATTATTATTAGTTGGGCTGCTGTAGGCATCCCAAGTATTGTCCCTACTCATACTTTATATTATTATTAGTTGGGCTGCTGTAGGCAGCCCAAGTATTGTTCCTACTCATACTTCATATTATTATTAGTTGGGCTGCTGTAGGCAGCCCAAGTATTGTTCCTACTCATACTTCATATTATTATTATTAGTTGGGCTGCTGTAGGCAGCCCAAGTATTGTTCCTACTCATACTTCATATTATTAATAGTTGGGCTGCTGTAGGCAGCCCAAGTATTGTTCCTACTCATACTTCAGATTATTAGTTGGGCTGCTGTAGGCAGCCCAAGTATTGTTCCTACTCATACTTCATATTATTATTAGTTGGGCTGCTGTAGGCAGCCCAAGTATTGTTCCTACTCATACTTCATATTATTATTATTAGTTGGGCTGCTGTAGGCAGCCCAAGTATTGTTCCTACTCATACTTCATATTATTATTATTAGTTGGGCTGCTGTAGGCAGCCCAAGTATTGTTCCTACTCACACTTCATATTATTAGTTGGGCTGCTGTAGGCAGCCCAAGTATTGAACCTACTCATACTTCATATTATTATTATTAGTTGGGCTGCTGTAGGCATCCCAAGTATTGTACCTACTCATACTTTATATTATTATTATTAGTTGGGCTGCTGTAGGCATCCCAAGTATTGTTCCTACTCACACTTCATATTATTAGTTGGGCTGCTGTAGGCAGCCCAAGTATTGATCCTACTCATACTTCATATTATTATTATTAGTTGGGCTGCTGTAGGCATCCCAAGTATTGTACCTACTCATACTTTATATTATTATTATTAGTTGGGCTGCTGTAGGCATCCCAAATATTGTTCCTACTCATACTTCATATTATTATTATTATTAGTTGGGCTGCTGTAGGCAGCCCAAGTATTGTTCCTACTCATACTTCATATTATTATTATTAGTTGGGCTGCTGTAGGCAGCCCAAGTATTGTTCCTACTCACACTTCATATTATTAGTTGGGCTGCTGTAGGCAGCCCAAGTATTGATCCTACTCATACTTCATATTATTATTATTAGTTGGGCTGCTGTAGGCATCCCAAGTATTGTACCTACTCATACTTTATATTATTATTATTAGTTGGGCTGCTGTAGGCATCCCAAATATTGTTCCTACTCATACTTCATATTATTATTATTATTATTAGTTGGGCTGCTGTAGGCAGCCCAAGTATTGTTCCTACTCATACTTCATATTATTATTATTAGTTGGGCTGCTGTAGGCAGCCCAAGTATTGTTCCTACTCACACTTCATATTATTAGTTGGCTGCTGTAGGCAGCCCAAGTATTGAACCTACTCATACTTCATATTATTATTATTAGTTGGGCTGCTGTAGGCATCCCAAGTATTGTTCCTACTCATACTTCATATTATTCGTTGGGCTGCTGTAGGCAGCCCAAGTATTGTTCCTACTCATACTTCATATTATTATTATTAGTTGGGCTGCTGTAGGCAGCCCAAGTATTGTTCCTACCCATACTTCATATTATTATTATTATTAGTTGGGCTGCTGTAGGCAGCCCAAGTATTGTTCCTACTCATACTTCATATTATTATTAGTTGGGCTGCTGTAGGCATCCCAAGTATTGTTCCTACTCATACTTCATATTATTCGTTGGGCTGCTGTAGGCAGCCCAAGTATTGTTCCTACTCATACTTCATATTATTATTATTAGTTGGGCTGCTGTAGGCAGCCCAAGTATTGTTCCTACCCATACTTCATATTATTATTATTATTAGTTGGGCTGCTGTAGGCAGCCCAAGTATTGTTCCTACTCATACTTCATATTATTATTATTAGTTGGGCTGCTGTAGGCAGCCCAAGTATTGTTCCTACTCACACTTCATATTATTAGTTGGGCTGCTGTAGGCAGCCCAAGTATTGAACCTACTCATACTTCATATTATTATTATTAGTTGGGCTGCTGTAGGCATCCCAAGTATTGTTCCTACTCATACTTCATATTATTCGTTGGGCTGCTGTAGGCAGCCCAAGTATTGTTCCTACTCATACTTCATATTATTATTATTAGTTGGGCTGCTGTAGGCAGCCCAAGTATTGTTCCTACCCATACTTCATATTATTATTATTATTAGTTGGGCTGCTGTAGGCAGCCCAAGTATTGTTCCTACTCATACTTCATATTATTATTAGTTGGGCTGCTGTAGGCATCCCAAGTATTGTTCCTACTCATACTTCATATTATTCGTTGGGCTGCTGTAGGCAGCCCAAGTATTGTTCCTACTCATACTTCATATTATTATTATTAGTTGGGCTGCTGTAGGCAGCCCAAGTATTGTTCCTACCCATACTTCATATTATTATTATTATTAGTTGGGCTGCTGTAGGCAGCCCAAGTATTGTTCCTACTCATACTTCATATTATTATTATTAGTTGGGCTGCTGTAGGCATCCCAAGTATTTCTCGTCCCCTACTCCATACTTTATATTATTATTAGTTGGGCTGCTGTAGGCAGCCCAAGTATTGTTCCTACTCATACTTCATATTATTATTAGTTGGGCTGCTGTAGGCAGCCCAAGTATTGTTCCTACTCATACTTCATATTATTATTATTAGTTGGGCTGCTGTAGGCAGCCCAAGTATTGTTCCTACTCATACTTCATATTATTAATAGTTGGGCTGCTGTAGGCAGCCCAAGTATTGTTCCTACTCATACTTCAGATTATTAGTTGGGCTGCTGTAGGCAGCCCAAGTATTGTTCCTACTCATACTTCATATTATTATTAGTTGGGCTGCTGTAGGCAGCCCAAGTATTGTTCCTACTCATACTTCATATTATTATTATTAGTTGGGCTGCTGTAGGCAGGCCAAGTATTGTTCCTACTCATACTTCATATTATTATTAGTTGGGCTGCTGTAGGCAGCCCAAGTATTGTTCCTACTCATACTTCATATTATTATTAGTTGGGCTGCTGTAGGCAGCCCAAGTATTGTTCCTACTCATACTTCACATTATTAGTTGGGCTGCTGTAGGCAGCCCAAGTATTGTACCTACTCATATTTCATATTATTATTATTAGTTGGGCTGCTGTAGGCATCCCAAGTATTGTACCTACTCATACTTTATATTATTATTATTAGTTGGGCTGCTGTAGGCATCCCAAGTATTGTACCTACTCATACTTTATATTATTATTATTAGTTGGGCTGCTGTAGGCATCCCAAGTATTGTTCCTACTCATACTTTATATTATTATTATTAGTTGGGCTGCTGTAGGCAGCCCAAGTATTGTTCCTACTCATACTTCATATTATTAGTTGGGCTGCTGTAGGCAGCCCAAGTATTGTTCCTACTCAAACTTCATATTATTATTATTAGTTGGGCTGCTGTAGGCAGCCCAAGTATTGTTCCTACTCATACTTCATATTATTAGTTGGGCTGCTGTAGGCAGCCCAAGTATTTGTCCTACTCATACTTCATATTATTATTATTAGTTGGGCTGCTGTAGGCAGCCCAAATATTGTTCCTACTCATACTTCATATTATTATTATTAGTTGGGCTGCTGTAGGCATCCCAATTATTGTACCTACTCATACTTTATATTATTATTATTAGGTGGGCTGCTGTAGGCAGGCCAAGTATTGTTCCTACTCATACTTCATATTATTATTAGTTGGGCTGCTGTAGGCAGCCAAAGTATTGTTCCTACTCAAACTTCATATTATTATTAGTTGGGCTGCTGTAGGCAGCCCAAGTATTGTTCCTACTCATACTTCACATTATTAGTTGGGCTGCTGTAGGCAGCCCAAGTATTGTACCTACTCATATTTCATATTATTATTATTAGTTTGGCTGCTGTAGGCATCCATTGTACCTACTCATACTTTATATTATTATTATTAGTTGGGCTGCTGTAGGCATCCCAAGTATTGTACCTACTCATACTTTATATTATTATTATTAGTTGGGCTGCTGTAGGCATCCCAAGTATTGTTCCTACTCATACTTTATATTATTATTATTAGTTGGGCTGCTGTAGGCAGCCCAAATATTGTTCCTACTCATACTTCATATTATTATTATTATTAGTTGGGCTGCTGTAGGCAGCCCAAGTATTGTTCCTACTCACACTTCATATTATTAGTTGGGCTGCTGTAGGCAGCCCAAGTATTGAACCTACTCATACTTCATATTATTATTATTAGTTGGGCTGCTGTAGGCATCCCAAGTATTGTACCTACTCATACTTTATATTATTATTATTAGTTGGGCTGCTGTAGGCATCCCAAGTATTGTTCCTACTCATACTTCATATTATTCGTTGGGCTGCTGTAGGCAGCCCAAGTATTGTTCCTACTCATACTTCATATTATTATTATTAGTTGGGCTGCTGTAGGCAGCCCAAGTATTGTTCCTACCCATACTTCATATTATTATTATTATTAGTTGGGCTGCTGTAGGCATCCCAAGTATTGTACCTACCTCATACTTTATATTATTATTATTATTAGTTGGGCTGCTGTAGGCATCCCAAATATGTTCCTACTCATACTTCATATTATTATTATTATTATTAGTTGGGCTGCTGTAGGCAGCCCAAGTATTGTTCCTACTCATACTTCATATTATTATTATTAGTTGGGCTGCTGTAGGCAGCCCAAGTATTGTTCCTACTCACACTTCATATTATTAGTTGGGCTGCTGTAGGCAGCCCAAGTATTGAACCTACTCATACTTCATATTATTATTATTAGTTGGGCTGCTGTAGGCATCCCAAGTATTGTACCTACTCATACTTTATATTATTATTATTAGTTGGGCTGCTGTAGGCATCCCAAGTATTGTTCCTACTCACACTTCATATTATTAGTTGGCTGCTGTAGGCAGCCCAAGTATTGATCCTACTCATACTTCATATTATTATTATTAGTTGGGCTGCTGTAGGCATCCCAAGTATTGTACCTACTCATACTTTATATTATTATTATTAGTTGGGCTGCTGTAGGCATCCCAAATATTGTTCCTACTCATACTTCATATTATTATATTATTAGTTGGGCTGCTGTAGGCAGCCCAAGTATTGTTCCTACTCATACTTCATATTATTATTATTAGTTGGGCTGCTGTAGGCAGCCCAAGTATTGTTCCTACTCACACTTCATATTATTAGTTGGGCTGCTGTAGGCAGCCCAAGTATTGAACCTACTCATACTTCATATTATTATTATTAGTTGGGCTGCTGTAGGCATCCCAATATTGTACCTACTCATACTTTATATTATTATTATTAGTTGGGCTGCTGTAGGCATCCCAAGTATTGTTTCCTACTCATACTTCATATTATTCGTTGGGCTGCTGTAGGCAGCCCAAGTATTGTTCCTACTCATACTTCATATTATTATTATTAGTTGGGCTGCTGTAGGCAGCCCAAGTATTGTTCCTACCCATACTTCATATTATTATTATTATTAGTTGGGCTGCTGTAGGCATCCCAAGTACTGTACCTACTCATACTTTATATTATTATTATTAGTTGGGCTGCTGTAGGCATCCCAAATATTGTTCCTACTCATTACTTCATATTATTATTATTATTAGTTGGGCTGCTGTAGGCAGCCCAAGTATTGTTCCTACTCATACTTCATATTATTATTATTAGTTGGGCTGCTGTAGGCAGCCCAAGTATTGTTCCTACTCACACTTCATATTATTAGTTGGGCTGCTGTAGGCAGCCCAAGTATTGAACCTACTCATACTTCATATTATTATTATTAGTTGGGCTGCTGTAGGCATCCCAAGTATTGTACCTACTCATACTTTATATTATTATTATTAGTTGGGCTGCTGTAGGCATCCCAAGTATTGTTCCTACTCACACTTCATATTATTAGTTGGGCTGCTGTAGGCAGCCCAAGTATTGATCCTACTCATACTTCATATTATTATTATTAGTTGGGCTGCTGTAGGCATCCCAAGTATTGTACCTACTCATACTTTATATTATTATTATTAGTTGGGCTGCTGTAGGCATCCCAAATATTGTTCCTACACATACTTCATATTATTATTATTATTAGTTGGGCTGCTGTAGGCAGCCCAAGTATTGTTCCTACTCATACTTCATATTATTATTATTAGTTGGGCTGCTGTAGGCAGCCCAAGTATTGTTCCTACTCACACTTCATATTATTAGTTGGGCTGCTGTAGGCAGCCCAAGTATTGAACCTACTCATACTTCATATTATTATTATTAGTTGGGCTGCTGTAGGCATCCCAAGTATTGTACCTACTCATACTTTATATTATTATTATTAGTTGGGCTGCTGTAGGCATCCCAAGTATTGTTCCTACTCACACTTCATATTATTAGTTTGGGCTGCTGTAGGCAGCCCAAGTATTGATCCTACTCATACTTCATATTATTATTATTAGTTGGGCTGCTGTAGGCATCCCAAGTATTGTACCTACTCATACTTTATATTATTATTATTATTAGTTGGGCTGCTGTAGGCATCCCAAATATTGTTCCTACTCATACTTCATATTATTATTATTAGTTGGGCTGCTGTAGGCAGCCCAAGTATTGAACCTACTCATACTTCATATTATTATTATTAGTTGGGCTGCTGTAGGCATCCCAAGTATTGTACCTACTCATACTTTATATTATTATTATTAGTTGGGCTGCTGTAGGCATCCCAAGTATTGTTCCTACTCACACTTCATATTATTAGTTGGGCTGCTGTAGGCAGCCCAAGTATTGATCCTACTCATACTTCATATTATTATTATTAGTTGGGCTGCTGTAGGCATCCCAAGTATTGTACCTACTCATACTTTATATTATTATTATTAGTTGGGCTGCTGTAGGCATCCCCAAGTATTGTTCCTACTCATACTTCATATTATTAGTTGGGCTGCTGTAGGCAGCCCAAGTATT